>JALMQS010000352.1:3201955-3358515 GCA_024734495.1 Forficula auricularia
AATTTTCAATAATTTTATTTTTTTCATTAAGCTTGGGCTGCATTCCATCAATTTCTCTATACATATTTATATTTGATATACCTATATATATATATGTAAATGTTTATTTGCATCAAGCAGAGAACGACCTCATTGATTTTTCTTTATGAATCAACAACTCTGCTACTCTCGGCAAAACAAAAATCTTTTCAAAGAAAACTATATTGATTTTTCATTGAATTTAATTTCTTTAGAATATTTAGAGGCGGCTGTGGATCAGTGGTTAGAGTGTCGGGCCGCTGACCTAAAATACGCTGGCTCGAGACCGAGTCTCGACAGATATTTACAGTCGCCTCCTCTTGGAAAGCAATGGCAACCTACCAAGAGTATAGTTGCCTAGTAACCTCTCCAAATTAGCCGTTCGGAACCGGCGTTAAAAAGTACGTCCCGTATATCTGTGTAAAAACAGCTGAAACACACTCATCACAAGTATCGTATGTGAAGAGGAGCCAAAACGCCAGGGAGACTTGATATGGCATTTAAACAAGAAGAAGAATATTGAAAATTTTAATAAACATCTTATGTATTTAATAAATCAGAATATTAATTTATTTTGATTATCGCAAATCATATAGGCTTGAAGAAATAAATAAATAATTATAAAGTTAAGGACAAATAATAAAACCACGAAAGGGCGCTTCTATAATATTTCATGAAACCTGTCTCGACTTGCAGCGAAACATGTCAGTACTTGCAGACTAAGGCGAGCTTGATGAGGAGGTATTGAAAAAGAAATATTTATAATTATAAAAGGGCGCTTTTTGAAGAAATGCTGATTGAATAAAAATAATTAAATTATACAATTAGCCGAGTCATTATTCGAGGAATGTCCTTCTCGTATCATTTTTAAAGAATGTATACAAAATAAAATAATAGCTACATTTTCAATTGAAAATAAATTCTAAAAAAATAAAATATACAGCTCGAGAAAAAAAGTAAAAAATTACATGTGTTAAATAAATTGAACATTTAAAATTAATTAAAATAGTAAGATGGGTTCGACTAGGCCCCAAAAATTAAAAAAAAAATTAACAATACATTTTTCAAAAAATGAAGATTTTTCTTTCTCTTTTAATAATACAAGATTGATAAGAAGAATAAGGAAGTTGCATTAATTACTAGAACAATCGAAAATATTTTGAGTGTAAATAAATTATTATATATGTATATAGGAGTTTTAAGAAGGTTATAGTGGTGTTTCACAAGTAAAATTGAAATTAAAAAATTAAAAAAGATGTTTAATTATATTTTTGAAGTTTTATTTAATACTCTATATTATATATTTCGGGTTTTTAGCCCATCATCAGAAGTTTTTGTTTACAAAACACTGAAGAAAATTTTTACATGTAGGTACACAGTGTATACACCACTAAAACCTTTAAAAACTCCTGTGTTTAATATTTTTCACTATAAACCAACACCGCTTTCCCTAAATGTTATATGTATATGTAGTAAGTAACGGGTTCTTACTAGTTAAAACGCATTCACTGAATACTTTTGTGGCAACTAGAATTTACTGATGTTGTTTGAGTTTAGTCCAAAGGTCTAGAATCTTCATTTTTGACCTTTCCGCATTATTTTGGGTGTTTATTTTCAAAACATTTTAAACGAAAATGTCAAAAAATTACATCCTCTACAACTTAGAAGCTAATGAGGTTGCAATTTTGACATTTTTGTTTTAAAGATTTTTGAAAACAAACACTCAAAATAGGAAGGAAAGGTCATAAGATGTAGATTCTAGACCCTTGGACCTAACTCAATCATGATCAGTAAATTCTAGTTGCCACAACAGGTACTCTATGAAACGCGTTTTAACTAGTAAGAATCCGTTCTTACTAAAAACAGGTTTTTACTGCAACAAATACATAATCTATATGAGTATATTTTTATTATGCAATTCAACCATCAGGCGTACCGCGACATTTCAGCCCCCGACAAAATATCCCCGACAAAACATCCTCCGACAAAATATCCTTCAGACAAAATATCCCCCGACATAATATCTTCTGACAAAATATTCCCCAGTATAAGGGAGAATACAAAAGAGATTAAGTGAGAAGCTTATAATCATAGTTTTGAATAATATAAACAGACTTTCATATTTTGGCGGCTAATTAGCCGTTTGAAAGTGCTGCTGTCTGTCGTGTTTGATTAGGAAAAAATGGGAGCCCCAAACACACCCCGCCCGACGATTGGCTGGTTCGGTTTTCAATGTGTGTTTGATTAGAAAAAAAAATGGGAGCCCGAAACACACCCCGCCCGGACTAAACTTTCGGAGGTTCGGTTAATATATATTCAGTTCGGCTCGGTTGGGTTCGTATAGCTCCTTTTCGGGCTGGTTTTTTGACGGTTCGGTTGGTGTCAGCTGACAGCGGAGTCGATTTGCATTACTCATAAGATTCACGAGGGAAGGGTTATTTTGTCATGAGATATTTTGTCCGAAGGATATTTTGTCGGGGGCTGAAATGTCGCGGAATCAACCATAGGACAACCTCATTGATTTCTTTATATGAATCAACTGACACTGTCGGCAAAACAAAATGTTTTCAATTAAGTCTGTAGATTATTAAATAATAGCCCTGAATTAATTCAAATAGGTTTTGTCTAAATTTAAATTAAGTATTTCCGTGTTTATCCAAGAAAAAAATCTCGCGTGGAACAATTTATGAATTGAAAGGAACTTCGAGTTAAAAAGGAAGGGTGACGGATTTCTTCTGCAGTTTCCCTTTAAAAGTTGCCGATTGGATTGAATATCCCAGGGCAAAGAACTCTAATTCTTTTTTTCCCTTTTGAATAGAAAATAAGACATTTTAAAATATATTCTGTGTGGAAGATTATCCAAGGATGATTTCCTTTCGATTACTATCAATCTAAACTTTGAAAGAAATAAGAGAAAAGGTCGGCCGTGAAAGAAGAATGATGAGAGCACTATTCCACCCCCTGGGCCCCTAAATGTCCAACCCCTTGCACTCTGTCCTCCCAACATGTCTCTCTTTTAGGGGACATTGAGCTAAATCTTGTCTCTCGAGAGCCATTCACTTCACAGAATTTCAAGGCAAATAAACAAACAAAACAAAAACTGATTTCTTTACTTATTATCCAATGCAATTTATTATCAAATGATAACAATTTTAAATTCCCTACATTTTTTACTTGTTGATTTTATCTCTAAATAAGCTGACGTGTTCTGATGTGACCATCCACTTGACTTTACCATACAACCTAGCACCTAAAATTATTTATAATCGTGTAGGTGGCGGTTAGTTTTTGCATTTTTATACTTCTGGGGTCCCACTGATTATGTATACAAAATTTGGTTGAGTTTGGCAAATGGCCAAGATTTTTCATTTTTTGACCACCCCCCTCCCCCCATTTGAAGTGGTTAGTTTTTGCATTTTTAGACTTCTGGGGTCCCACTGATTATGTATACAAAATTTGTTTGAGTTTGGTAAATGGCCAAGATTTTCATTTTTTGACCCGCCCCCATTTTAAGCCGTTAGTTTTTGCATTTTTAGACTTCTGGGGTCCCACTGATTATGTATACAAAATTTGGTTGAGTTTGGTAAATGGCCAAGATTTTCATTTTTGACCCCCCCCCTGCCCAATTTTAAGCGGTTAGTTTTTGCATTTTTAGACTTCTGGGGTCACCACTGATTATGTATACAAAATTTGGTTGAGTTTGCTCAAATGGCCTAGATTTTAAATTTTTAGCCCCCCTTCCACCTGGTTGAGTTTGCTCAAATGGCCTAGATTTTTAATTTTTAACCCCCTCCACCCCCCTTAATATTGGGTCGATATGCACCAAAATCTAATCAGCTCTTTCTTAGAAATTTTTTTTTGTAAATATTTTATGTTAATATTCCTATAATTATGTAAATAATCCTGTAATTAAATTCACCCGATTATGTAAATATTTCTTGTTAGTGGAGGCCCCACCTGCGTGGCCCAATAAACGAAAAAATCAATGAACCAAAACTACGTGTGAAATTTGGTTTCGATATTCCCACTAGTTTTTGAGCTAGCTCGTCCACAAAATTTGGTAACGCACAGACTACTAACTAACTAACTAACTAACTAACAGACATTTTGACAAAACAATTATTATCTCGAAAAATATAATTTTTTCGATGTTCACTATTAGGGCTTTTTTGTAGACCGAAATGCCATCGTTTCGCTCAATTTTTTTAATCAAAATAGTTTAATACGTGTAAGATTGTTTTTACGAAATTTTATTCTGTGAAAGATATAATACAATAAATAATTACAAAACATAAATATAACATAAATATAAACAGAAAGTGTGTACAATTATGGATTACCTGTGAAAGAATTAAATTATTCGTTCTTTCCTTAATATAGAGAAGTAGCAACAGTTTATTATCAGAGAGGCTTTTATATCGAATGTCTTGCCTTTTTAAGTTAAGGTTAGTAAACATAAGAAATCATATCCAATGTGTCTAAGATAAGACAAGACATTCAGGGCTCCACTGATAAGCAGTACCGAAAGTGGAACATAGGTGGCAGGCTAAGTGGTGTTTTACATACGTTTTTGAGATATTTCGAAAAAAGAAGGAAAAAACCACTTTTTTCATGCACGATTACAATACTTGACCATACCCTGTATGGTAAAGTAAAATGTTGATATTTCCGATCAATCAGAGTTTGATGTTTCATTTAAAAATTATTTTTCTCCGCTGGTAGAATTTCAATTAAGAATTAAAGGAGAGGCAGCCCAAGGGTAATTGAAAGATTAAAATTCAAATAAAAGAAATTTATTGAAATGTGACATTGATCTTCTTAAAAAGTGACGTTTCGTAGGATCTTCCCTCCTTCTTCAGAATTTAAAAGGGTGAACGAAGGAAACATAGAGGAATATCCATGCACAAGCACGGGTGAACGATCTTGGGTCTGGGGGGGGGGGGTCAAAACTTGGAAAGTGATTTAAGCCTACCGGGAGGTCTGGGGAAAATTTTGAAACAAATTGGTACAATTTAACCCATTTTTAAGCAGTATGTAGTTGTGGTTTTATTGAAAACTAAAAGAAAAAAAGAGTTCAAATTTTTGTTTGTAGTTATAATGCTTGAGTTTAGGTTCAAAAGGTAATACAATAAAACGAAATTAATTAGCAATATATACTTGTATTATTATTAGCAAATATGAATAATAAACTTATATAACTAGGAAAACAAAACCTTTGTTCATAAAAAAAGAATTAATTAAGAAACTACCGGTAACCGGTAATTAATGTTCAATAAATTAATCTACAATCTACAATCAAGTGTTCATTGGATTTTGCCGAATATTGTAGCTCTTGTTGTAGACAACATGTTGATGTTGATTAACTTCTTAGCAATAGCCAATTCAGAAATGCTTTTGGCAAAATCTCGATTAGCTGACAACATACTTTAATGGTTTAGCCTTTTTGTGACATTGTCGACCTCAACCAAGCCTTCTCAGAATTGAAAATGTTTTGTTAACGCAAACAGATAATAGTATAAAATTAATTGTACAACCAACAATTTGGCAACAAAGTTGTTTTTGGGTAAAGTAAAAATTCTTCATTATAATTAGTATTATTATTATTTTGTCATTTTAAACGGTCACCATTTTATTTGCAGCTTAACTTATGATGTCTACTACGAGAGCCGGTACTTTCCACATGTCAAATCGGACCTGGAAATTAATATAAGTAAAAGTATTTTCAATTCAAATTACGAAAAATGTTTCTTTATGCAGAATTGCTCACACAGGGGGGGGGCTTAAGACGCAGATTGCATTATTAAAATTTCTGGGGGGGGGTAGAAAATTGTTGCATTTTAGTATTAGGCGAGGGATGAAGCGCGATTGGAATTAGGTGTACACGTCTTTGGAATTATTTGGATTTACTTTGGAATTCATTGGATAATCTATTGTCATCTATTGTCTTCCACTTGGAAATGAAAGTGGAAGGGGAAGTAGGTGTACACGATTTTAGGTCGCGGTTCATCCCTCGGTATTAGGTATATGCTAAAAATAAAAGCGGTCAAGGCTCATAACTTCAACAAAAGGTAATAAAAAGCTCTTCTAATTCTTTAGAATTGAATAACATGGGGGGGGGGGATATTTCTCATGAAACTGGGGGGGGGGTTGTTACTTTTCATGAAATTGAGTGGGTCATGAAGCTAGGGGCTGAGGACCCCTGCTTTATGTCTGCTTTTCTTTTTATATTTTGTTTTCCCTTTAAATTTCTCAGAATTTTCTTATTAATTAATTCAGAGAAATATTTATAAACAATCATAAATTCTTTGGCAAGGTCGATTCTTCTTTAGGTCAGTAGGTGAGTGATTTGTTGTTTTTTAAGCATTTAAAAAGACAAAGGAATTTTTATTACCGTCATAAAACTATTAAAAAATAAATAAAACAAAAAATACGAGTGAATAAATCAATTCATTCATAAGTAGTCGTAGTAAAAAAGATCTTTGAATGAGATTATCAATGAAAGAAAACAAATTCGAATAATTCGGAAAGTATTTGAGACATGGAAACGGCGTTTTCACTGTTGTAATTCTTGTTTAATTCTACATTGATATATACCTATAGCATTTTTTTTTTAATTTCAAGACAAGCTTTATTTAATCAAAACCAATTATAATAGTTGTCAAATGATTCATCTATAATAATAATAAATTAACAAGCTTAGGAAAATATTTTACAAAAAATAGATTCATTCTTTCAATACAGTCATGTGGAAGTATTTTGGAATTGCCTCTCGAATTTAACTTGCGTCTTTTTGCAAAAAATGAATAATTTGTTATTCTTCTTCTTCTTCTTCTTCTTCTATATAGGTGTGAACACCTGTTCTCCAACATATTATAATCAGTCATCAGGGTCATAACTCTCTTTCCATCGTTTTTTTGGTCTTCCACGGCTTCTGACCCCCTCGGGACGGTTTTTTGCCAATATTTTCGGGAGACGGTCGTCTTGCATTCTGTCTACACCTCCCCGTGGGTTCTCAACCTTGTCGTGGTGGGGAGGCTTGTGTGTTCATGTGATTTCTCGGGCCATGCCGGCGGTAGCGTAGCTACTGGTAGGGCCTCCCAAGCCGGACGGGCCGAGGATGAGATGGAGCCAGACTAAGCGAGAACCACTGGTCCTCCAGGTTGGGGGTTTTATGTAGGGCTAGCAACCCGCATATCTAAAAGAAAACCTGACGCTCACAGAACCAATAGAAAGAATTTGTTATTATGAATATATATTATTATTTATTGTTTGGTTAATCGTATCCATAATATAATTAGTTTACAAAATGGTAGGAAATTGGATAAATAAATCAATCACAGAGTTTTATATTAAATAAGACTTTTAATTGAAATTAAAGGAAGGCAGCCCAGGGGTAGTGAGGAAAGAAAAAATTAACACATATCCAAATAAGGTGTAATTTATTGAAATTCTTCCTCCTTTCCTTTCAAACTGACGTTTCGGAGGATTCTTCCCCCTTCTTCGGGGTTTCAAGGGGTCAATAAAAGAAACAAATAAAATACTTCCTTTTATTTGTTTCCTTCATTGACCCCTTTAAACCCTGAAGAAGGAAGGAAGAATCCTCTGAAACGTCGGTTTGAAAGGAAATGAAGAAGGATTCCAATAAATTACACCTTATTTGATTTGTGTTAATTTTTCTTTACTCACTACCCTGGCTACCTTCCATTACATTTAATTAAAAGTTCTACCAGTCAGTCTCGTTGCAATTAAATAAGACTGTTTGTTGAATCAATAAAATAAAAAATAATAATAATTAACTGAAATTATTGTGTTTTATTAGCTTGTGACTAAAAATCACTTCAATTTAAAAAGAATTTAAATTAAGTCACATAAGTTTTGGAAGAATCTTATAATTAAATAAGACGTACGTTTAGTCACTTTATTTGTGACTTCTTCAGCGACTGAAGATTAAACATGACTATTAAAAAAACTTTATATAGAATTATAAATAAATCTGCTTGCGATTACTATCGTTTTTGTTTTTTGTTATAACTATCGTATAAAGAAAATAAACTGCAACGGATCGTTGCTACACTTTATCCAATGTACTATCTTATTCTAGCTTAAAGTACTTGAAATATAATTTTATAAAAATCTTTATATGACCTTTTTTGTGGTCGTCAAGGTACTTAATTACAATATTAAATTTTATCAAAATTGGTTTAGTAATTTTCAAAATATTTAGAAGCAACTAAAAAAGTACTGAAATAAAGTACTAATATTTGTGGGCCGATATGTACTAAAAACTAATCAGCGCTTCATTTTGTTAAAATAATGGCAGGTTTTCAATTTCATTTTAATCAGTTATACCGTGTGGAAAAAATCGTGGACGAAAAAAACGATAACATACGTATGCACTTCCTGAAAAAATCGTACTTTTTGGCCTCTGGGCGAGACCCTATGTAATTTTTGGCAAAACCGTCACGTGCTAAAGTTCAATCTAATTGAATACTACAATTTGTGACTTTAATTGAGTCCATGGGTTCCGTATTCTTTACCTGAGGACCCATTGAAGTCGCGCTTGCCTCGAAACCAATTACAATACTTTCCCCATGCTTTGCATTGGATAAAGTAAATATTAATGTGTTTAGGAGTAATAACAAATTGAAAAAGATAGAATGTTTGACATAATTTGTACTATTAGAAATAAGTCGCTGAAGAAGTCACAAATAAAGTGACATGTCTTATTTAATATAAGACTCTTTGATTGATTTATTTATCCAATATCCTACGATCTTTTAAACAGTATTTTTTTTAATATTTAAAAAATAATGTTTGTCAATTTAAATATAAATAATTTGAGCAGTTACAAACAAGTAAGCAAGCTAACCATATAAACAATTTATTTGCATCAAGCAGAGGATAACTTCATTGATTTATTTTTATGAATCAACAACTCTGCTACTCTCGAAAAAACAAAATCTTTTCAATTGATAGTGTAGAAAAAAACGTCCAATGCATCTGACAAGTAGGTAAAGTGCACCTAGTAGATTCCTTTCAGGGTCCATTTGTGTAATGGCTATTTGAGGTGAAGGGGGCGTCACCCAAGCTAGTAAATTAGATGATATATTTCTATAGGAAATGATTTCAGAAAAGAAATCTTTTTTTTTTTTTGAAATGGACCCTTTCCTTTTCACCAGACTCAATTTTCTATCCCTCTCTCTCTCCTCACTATCCAATCAGAGCTGCTTGCTTTATATACCAATATATATATATATATATATATACTATTTTCTACCTAGAATTTTTTCCTTTCTTTGATCTCTCTTTTGCTCCTGCTACTTCTCCCTGTCTCATCTCTCCAGAAATTCAAGTCAATTTCATTTTCACTTGGCAAGTATCAGCCCCCTTGAGGGTTTTCAAGGATCCACACAATTTCGACTCTAGTAGGAGGTTTCTAATTTGCCCTCCCGCTTTGTGGGGAAAAATATTCAGGGTGTTAAGAGTAGAGCATATATATATAGGTATATTTAGAAGAAAGATCGCCCTCGACAATTGAGCTATAGTATATATAACATTCCGCGATTCAGGAAGAGAAATTAATTTTCAAAATATTTTGAATTTTTGACAAATGAGAAAATGGGCATAAATGAGAAGTAAAGTATGGTCCGAAATATTGAATACCTATCTTCGTACATTGTATGAAAAAATTGATCCACCTTTTAAAACTTTATAACTTTTTTCAAAAAAAAAAAAAAATAATATTTTGTTAGGTAGCCAATTCATATATATATATTTTTATATATTTTTTTTTACTTGTTTATCACTATGACTTCCACAGACTGGAACTATCTTCTCAACTTCGTCTTTCTCGCTATACATAACCTTCAGTATTTAAATATACATATCCACACAGGCACCTTCGACTATGACCCTATCCCCGAAATATATGTATTTCTCCTTTCTTTTGATGTTTCAGGGTCTATCTACACTGGACTAATTGAGGCGTAAAAAGCAGAGGGGACCATCCCACTTTTGGGGTGTTTTTCTGAGAAATCCAGCAAAATAGAGGTAAAGGTTCGAGGGAAAAGTGGTACATGTGCTGTATATCTAGACGAACGTTTAAAAACCAAGTTTGGACCACTCTGTCTATTTAGTTTTATCAAAAACCTACTTGATTATAGAGATTTATCAGCGAAAATGAGATTTGTGTTAGTCCACTCTGCTTTTGAACGCCTGATTTGTTGTATCACTTTGCATCATTAAGTGTCAAGGATTTTATTTATGTTATGTATAGAGATACCAGTGGCGCGCGGTCCATAGAAGCTGTAGATACTGCGCATCCATAAAATTTCAAAAAGTCAAAAGTATTTCCATTACCGTTACAAAAAATCTATAATGTGAAAAATAATGAGAAATTCTACGCTTATCGATGAATTTTACAAAAAGAAGCGAAAATTAAAATAATATTTTAAAAATTAAAAGCTTATATTTTGGACAACATCCTCTGGTTGAAATGTCACCGCCCGCTACTTGTAGATACCGCATATTATATCTTTAGGCGATAGCCGCACTGCACGTGCCTAGGTATGTGCTCCCAGAGCAGAAGGTCCCTAGTTCGAGCCCAACTCGCTGGAAAAAATGTATTCTGTTATGATGGACTTGTGAATTTTATAAAAGATTAATTTTCTAGACAAGTAAATTCGACTTTCTTATAAAGAACAATGAAAATGTCATCTCGCTTCAGTCAGAAAAATATTTATCTTTATAAAAATGCAAAGAGCCTCAGTGAATCCAGGAGAAGGGAACGGGAAACCACCCCTGTGCAGGGCCGTCGCATAGTTTGTAGACGCCCGGGGAGAGATTTTACCAGGCACCCCCTTCTCCCCTACAGTACGTTTTTTATAATGTCATTCTTGGCCTTCGGCTGTGGTACACTGACTGACTAATACTAACCTTCATGAAAAAGTCAGTAAATTAATTAATATCTATTTTTTAAGCCGCGGCGCCCAAGGTGATCGCCCCGGTAGTCCCACCAGTACGTTTTTTATAATGTCATTCTTGGCCTTCAGCTGCGGTACACTGACTGACTAACACTAACCTTCATGAAAAAGTCAGTAAATTAATTAATATCTATTTTTTAAGCCGCGGCGCCCAAGGTGATCGCCCCGGTAGCCCCACCCACGCGACGGCCCTGCCCCTATGTTATATTTTCCCAGGAAAATCACTATGAAGAGAGTGCTCTCTATACTAATAGTCATCGCTTGAAAATCGAGTATGGCAGTAGAAGAAGAAAAAACTCGGATTTCATTAGAGGACACTCTCATATTTTTTAACCCGCTTTTATTAGCTTCACCTGTTTGTATCAATGTGACATTTCTCTATAAAAATAATTAAAACTAAAAAATAAATTATAGTTTAAAAAAACTAAAAAACATGCTTCTCTCAGTAATGCACTAAAAAGTACAAACTAACGTAATAAACTTGTTTATGTCCAATAACTAAGTCAAAAAGCATGGAGCGCGCAGAAGCATGTACTTTTAATTAATTTCGACAATGTACCCCACGCTTTTTGACTTAGTTGTTGGACGTAAATAAGCTTATTACATTATTTTGTACTTTTTAGTGCATTACTGAGAGAAGCCTGTTTTTTAGTTTTTTAAACTATTTCTAATGTATTTGTATGACTAAAAACCATCAGTTAAGTGAGGTCTATTTTCAAAACTATACTCCAACTAGAAGTTGACCTAGTTCTATGTCAAAATTTATTAAATCATACTTCTCTACACAATCAGTTCATTCATTAGATGTAAATCCATCCTATTATCTATCGAGTTAGTATTCTATTCAGGTTATTTAATATGTTTTGTCTTTCCAGTTTTAATTATTAATACAACTAATCTAACTTTAATCAAAATCTGGAAATTAATTATCTTCTCAAAGTTATTTTTTTTTGCTGTTCAGCATTATATTGATCAATGCTGAACTTCAGAACGACCACTTTGACTAATGAGACTTTTCTAGAACAACTATTTTAAAACACAGCCCTTCGTTCATTAACTAGAGATAGTTCCCTTTTGTTCATATAATATGTTGAAAAGTTCACTGTCCCTTGATGAATGTCATACTAATTAGAGAAATGCTGCTCAGTCAGACCAAATCAACGAGCTTTAGATTCGTTTCACGAGAATCGAGAGAGTTTAATTGATGTAGAAATTTATCATTTAAAATTTTCTCTATACTTACATCATTTCTTGATATTTTGCTTTTCTCTTCTCTCGTATTTTGCAATTTTATCAAAAACCACTAATATAATGGGGAAGTATTGCGATCGGCTGTCTGGGTCCTGACTCTTTGATTTTTATTATTAATGGAAAATCACTTAATAATCTGAAAATTTGAGGCAAAGATTCAGAAATTACATCATTCTTATTAATCACAATATTTTTGATATAATCACGTGATTTATGTTACAATAACTTGACTTCTTTCACGGTTATTTTGATTAAGATATTCACAATAAGTTAAGAACTTAAAACCAAAGTAAGTTCTTCCTGATGTCGAAATATTTGCATTTCAAAAGCCAAGTATTATCCAGCTTAGAATTTCAGTTCAAAATTCAGAAAATCAGATAATATTTATTTGTCATCTACGGTGTTATAGATAGAATGGTTTTAATGAATAAGCTGAAATTTGGAAAATATGGTTGTATTAATAAATCTCTGTGTATGTAAAGATTTAGCTTTCTAATTTTAGCCATTCACTAGTAAAATCTTAGAATTACTACTATTATACTAGAGTTTTGAAAATTTTTTTAGCTTTTCATTAAATTTTAATTTTTTATTTACATTTCAAAAACCATTCAATATATTGATTTTAACCATTCGAAGAGCATTTCATATATTGATTAGGTATTTATTTTTGAAATGTGTTTAATTAACATTTTGTTGGCAGTTACAGAGTTAATATTATCAGGTATGTATTTAAAAATACTTGAGAGTAGAGATGGATTATATACCATAAGCCCAATCCATCAACTTTAAAAAATTCAATAGAGCTGATTTTTTTTTAATAACCCCTACTCAATATTCTTTCAATATTTAATAAAATTGGGATAGAATGACGTTCTAGAATATTATTCAACTATTGGATTTAATCAAAATTGAGATAGAAGATATCTCTTTTAATTAAGTGTCTTTTTTATAACATTGATATCACTAAAGTTTACTTTTAAATATATTTTGTTAGATTTAAAAATAAAAGGGGACTCGGAGTAGTCACGCTACCGCTTCTTCATCGTCTTGAGCCGGGAGCCATTATTTGCGGCAGAATAAAAATTTGACCGGCAAATCCCGGCTCCCCTCACTAACACTACTAAACCATAATCAAATAGTATTATATTACACACACCCTGAATAAATGGACTATAATATTCGAAGCCAACCAAATCTATATAATAAAAATGAATTTCTTTTTCTTTGTAAGCGCAGATCTCTCAAATGCCTGCACCGAATTGGCTAATTTTTTTTTAAATGTTCGTAATAGTCCAATTCAGGTTAATACGTAAAAAAATTGAAAAAGTTGCCCTGAAAATTGGAAAATTCAGGAAAAACAAAAAAAAATTCAGGTTAGCCAACATAGCTTGCCAAACAAAAAGAGAACTAAACTAGCAAACTAAACATGTGTTGGCGGCCCTGTTTGTCAGATTTTTGAGTGTCATTCATTCTTAATAGCATAGATAATAGAGTTCTAACCACATTATCGTTGAAGAAGAATTTAATAATGCAACAAAGATTTAAAAAACTATCTATTTTTTTTAAAGTACATTTAAAAACAAAAATTAAAAAATAAACTGCAACGGATCGTTGCTAAACTTTATCCAAATTGATTTGAAATATTAATATGTTTATTTCTTTATTATTAATCAGATATCACTTGCAATTTGCAGTTCATGTTGACTTTAATTCAAAAATAATGATCGATTCTCATTTAACAGTCGAGGAATAACCATTCTACATTCGATTTTTGACGTTTCGGTTTTTATTGGTAGCCATTGGTGAAGACATGGAGGAATCGACTTAAAATCAAAAATAGCAATTGATTCTCATCTAATACTTGAGGAATAAGAATTCTACATTAGATTTTTGACCCTTCGATTATTATTGGTAACCATTGCTGAAGACATGGAGGAATCGACTTAAAATAAAAAATAACGATCGATTAAAAAATAAAAATAGATAAAAAAACGGGTAAATTTAGAGTCGGGCGTTATAAGCAAATTTTAGAGATTGCCAATTTTTGTCAGTCAATGGTTTCAAATAGAAAGCTGAAATTCGGCTCAGAAATGTAGTTTATTAGTACAAACTTGTGTGCCGGATTTTATTTCATTAGTTAAGGCCGCTGCATACAAGGCTTGTTTTAATAATTTTTTGTCTGCTTGCGCCAACTCAAAAGCATCCCAGGACCAAGCCGGAAAATAGGACATGTCCTATCTTTTAAATCAAGCAAGCTAGTCAGAAAGACATCCAGCAGTGACGCCAATTCGATTCTGACAAGCCTTCAAATTGCAATCTAGAGCTCCCATCCCAAAAACAGCTAGAGGAAAAAGCCTCGTGTGCAGCGAACTTTACAATTGGTTTTCCTCTTGCTTTGTTATCGCTCTTTTTTGACCCTTCAAAAAATTTACTACAGCTTCGTAAAAATAATACTAAGGGCCGGTTGTATGTCGCAAAGTAAATGCTTTTTACCACTAACCAAGGGTAGATAGTAAATGGAGGGGCTGGGATGGCCAATTAGATGACAGGAACTTTCAATGACTGTCATCTGATTGGCCATCCCAGGTCCTCCATTTACCATCTACCGTTTGTTAGTGGTAAAAAGCATTTACTTTGCGACATACATCCGGCCCTAAGATAGCTATAGCAGTATTTTATCTAGAAAAACTCCGAATTTGTAATAGCTAAAAACCTGTCATCGTAAATATTCGAAAATATCCAAAATAAGGACCACCCTATTGTCTACTTGAAAAAAGCAATTCGTTTAATTTTTAATACAATGGAATCCGAAAACAGGCGAAACCAATGCATAACAGCCAGTCAGTGTAAAGAAAATAGAAGTTGATCTGTCCTTAACTTGCCCTGCCTTCCCAAGTGTGATTGGCCAGTCCTCTAAGGGCCGGTTGAATGTCGCAATGTAAATGCTTTTTACCACTAACAAACGGTAGATGGTAAATGGAGGGACTGGGATGGCCAATCAGATGAGAGGCACTTTCAGTAACTGAAAGTGCCTCTCAACTGATTGGCCATCCCAGTGCCTCCATTTACATTTAAAGAGCATTTACTTTGCGACATACAACCGGCCCTAAGTGGAAGAGGCGTTGCACTTCTTAGTTCAGATCCAATGCTCTGTATTCAGGGATACATGAATTAACTATGGCTAGAAAGGCCGAAAGCCAAAAAAATTTTTAAACGTTAGTTTTATATTTTTAAAGCAATTTGAGCTGCAAAAGTAAAATAATGTAATCAATAATTTTCTATGTTAATTCTACATATTTAGAAAAATTATATTATTATTTTTTGAAAAGGAATTTTCTAAATATGTAGAATTAACATAAAAAATTATTGATTACATTATTTAACTTTCGCGGCTCAAATTGCTTTAAACATATTATTGTTAGAAAAAAATCAAATCTAATTACGGTGAAACTTCAATGGGCAAACAGGAACAATATAATTTTGTTTGACAAAAATGGCTCAAGAACAATTTTCTTATTTACTCGAAGGGTCGAAAGGATAGAGAAAAAAATAAAGTAGTCCCTAGTCCCCTTAAATGGTAAAGGGAATAAAAAAGGGCCAATCCCTTTGTACAAGAGAGCTGAGCAAATTAATAAGCCTAGGCACCTAGGCTCTACAAAGTACACAAAAGGGCAAAAATGAAAGTCAGAAATTAATTTATTTAATAAATTCAACTCCAAAAAGAGAAAAACGACCTCTTTGAAGCGTTGAATATATATATAGAATAGAATAAAATAGAATGATAATAATAAACAAACAAGATTTCTTCTATAAAACCGGCTCGTTATTTTCTCGAATAATAATTATTCGAACTGGGAGGATGAACAAGAGCAGTCTGTCTGTCTCTTTCACTGATTATAAATATCGACAGGGATACAGATAAAGTGGAAGTTCAAAGCTTGAATAAATTCATTAAAAAGTTGGATTCATTAATTAATGTGATTGAAAGGCTAGTTTGTCTGCTGGTTTTTAAAATAATTGAGAGAGACAGAAATGGATTCATATGTTGATTATATCAATGGTTGTTGAATCGAGATAATTGTTTATTTTATGAAATTAGTTCGTTAAAATCATAAAATAAAAAACTTTTTGGCTTATTAGAAAAATAATCTAAAAAAAAAATACCTTTGGTAAAAAATAATATAATCCGCGTTTATCAATTAGAAAAAAATATTTTATAATCTAGGTCAACATTTTGGTATTGAATTATTGGGTGCGTGCGAAAGTTCGTGCGGAGTTTGTAAGTAAAAGTCACACAGCAATTAGGCAAACAAAAATCTTTATTCAATCAATGATATATTCTCCATCGTTTTCTATAATCTTTTTCCAACGTTCTGGCAGCAGACGGATGCCTCGATCATAAAAACTGCGCGGCTTAGATTCGAAGATCGAAGACACGCCGTTTTTTAAGGGCTCCAAAGAGTCAAAGTTTTTTCATTTAAATAATTTTGCAATGACCGGAACAAGTGATAGTCAGATGGTGCGATATCAGGAGAATACGGTGGATGCGTTAGGACCCATTTCAGGCTCTTCAGCTTGCACAGCGTCTTTTTCGAAACGTGTGGTCTGCCGTTGTCCTGATGAAAGATGACTCCCTTGCGATTTGACAAAATCGGACGTTTCTCTTTGATTTCTCGATTCAAATTGTTTAATTGGCGACAGTACTTGTCCGAATCAATCGTTTCGCCAGCAGGGAGAAGCTCAAAATATTATAGATTATGCCCTTGCAATCCCACCAAACTGAGAGCATCACCTTCATCGGGTGTAAAGTGGCCTTTGGCATTGCGTCACCATGCTTACCTGGATGTTTCCATGTCCGTTTTCGCTGAACATTGTTGTAGAGGACCCATTTCTCATCGCCCGTCACTAATCGATCCAAAACGACTCGTTTTTGAGCCGCCCGAGTAAAGAAACGGCCTCAGAAATTCGTTTGATTTTGTTCTTCTCGGTCAGCAAATGGGGCACCCATATATCGAGATTCAAATCGAATACAATCTTTTTTAAACTCCGAAAAGCGGTTGATCTGTCAACGTTTAGTGCTGTAGCAACTTCTTCTGTTAAAATTCGCGGGTTATTGAGCACTAAAGTACGCAAAATATCGTCACCGATGTCAGAAGGTAGACCAGAGTGTGGCTCGTCTTCAAGGTTAAATTCTCCCCGCGGAAATTTAGGAAACCATTTTTCCACAGTTCGTTTAGCTGGTGCTTGATCCTGATAAACATCTTGAATGTTTATTCCCTTCCGAAACTCGTAAAGCATAACATGCCGTAAATGCACTTTATCGATATTCATTTTTAAAGTGATTTTTATCGAAGCAGTTTGTATGAAAATAAATGATTTTTTTTAAATGAAAGCTGATGACGTCACCTTTCCAAGGATATATAATATGTAGGAGTAGGCATTAATGACAACACGTTACGACTGTCATAACTCCATCTATTGAAACTCCGCACGAACTTTTGGACGCACCTCAATAGATAATATTGGAGATTTTTATTTTACCATACCAGAGGGTATTGTGAAGTATTGTAATCGTGCATGAAAAAAAAGTTTGTTTTTCTTCGTATTTTTGAAAATCTCAAAAACGGTTAAAATATTTTGGTAAAAAAAATTGAGTGAATTTACGTCGTTTCGGGTTACATACAACCTTTAATAACGAACATCAAAAAATTTTAGGACATAACTTGATCAAAATGTTTCAGGAATTTATTCATAAAATTAAAAATACAAACTTATTCATCCAATTCGATATTTTTCTCTTCAAAGTACTCCCCACCGACTGCAACCCACTTATGACAGCGCTTAATCCAATCCTCGAAACATTTTTTTATACTCGATTTTCGGTATGGCCTTCAGAGCTGTCTGCGATTTTTGTATTATCTCCTCTTGGCTGCTAAAACGCGTTCCCCACAGCGGTTTTTTGAGTCGACTGAACAGGAAGAAGTCGCAGGGAGCTAAATCAGGTAAATTCTGTGGCTTTTGGAAGGTATTCATTCCGTTCTTGGTCAAAAAGTCGCGGGTGATAAATGATGCCATTGTTCTACCGCGCGTTACGTGATTCCCACAAATCTGGTCTTTTTGGCATCTCAAAGCCAAATCATTAAACAAAATGTCTTGAACGGATTCATAAGCGATGTTCAAGTTCCCTGCCATCTCTCCAATGGCCAATTTACAGTTTTCGGCTATAATTTTTTTGATTTTATCTACGTTTTCGTCGGTTTTCGTTGTCGACTGCGTTCGTCATCCTCGACAGACTCACGAAAAGTCGGGCCACACATATTTGTTTTCGATAGAGTAACACTTCTTCAACCGTTTTTTATTTCAATTTAATACTCATATTTAATATAAACTCGTTGATGCAAAGACAATTTCATTTTTAAAATCGTAAAAATAGCAAACGGCTCTGATAGTCCAACCGAAAACCGTGTATATATAAAAAATGTTTCGAGGATTGGATCAAGCGCTGGTATAAGTGCGCTGCAATCGTTGGGGAGTACTTTGAAGGGGACAATATCGATTTTGATAAATAAATTTGTATTTTTGATTTTCTGAATAAATTCCTGAAACTTTTTGATCAAGGTAGTATTTTGTCATAACGTCAGTTAGTGGATGAGTTTGTGGGTTGCCAAATTTCGTGTACACTCTAGCTAAAAAACCTATGAAAGCATCAAAACGAATTTCATATTTAGATATTTTATATTGATATTAAGAGCTGATTCGATTTTCGTTGAAATCGGACTGAAAATTATGAGAGGGGGAGGATTTTTGAAGTTATATTTCTTTTAGCGCGTTTAGTAGAGAGTAAAATTGAGAGCTGCGGAAGTACGACATGATGAAGTTAACCGTCAAAGATAAATAAAATAGTAAATTCATTTAACTACTATGGCTATGTATAATTTTATTTTTATTTTTTAAAAATTTATATTTTTTTCATGGCCCATTTATTTCTATTATTGTAAAATTCATTTTTACAGTGTCAAGTTTTTGAGTGGAAAACACCGTTTTGGAATTTTTATTATTAAATTTTAATATTAATTTTTTTATAGTGCTTAATACTTAATCAACAATTTTAGACATAATCAATAATTATAAGTGATTTTTAATTATTTATTCAGTTTTAAATTAAAATTTAAGAATAAAAATTAAAAAATGGTGATTTCAACTCGAAAACTTTATTGTTTTAAAATTATCAATTATAAAGATGTACATATTTATCGTTTTTTCTACTTTAGGTACTTAAATTATAGACACGCAGGGTAAAATTTTTAAAGTTATTATTGTTTTGTTACGCCAAAGTAGTATAACTTCTTACGTGCGTACATAAGTACACACACGTTTTTTTTTAACTAGAACCCATTGTCCGATTAGCAAATTAGTCAAAAATCAGCTTCCTGAAATGTCCGAGGCGGGGATCAATTCAAGAGAATTTAATTAATACCTGTCTCTTAAAAAATACATTTTTCGATGTTCTCTATACATGGTTTATTTAAGAAAATGAAAATAAATTTTTAATAGAAGGTATATAATTGAAATTTTTTTTACAATTTAAATTTATTAGTAGCCCTCTAGCTGGGTTTACGGAGAGCCCTTAAAAATCTTTCCACTCTTACTCCTATTTATTTTGTAAAAGGGGACTGATATTTCACAATTATATAGCAACAGTCTGTATTTGTAATAATTTTCTCATTTTATTTATTCCATAAATATATCATGTAGATACAAGTGTTTTTTTTTATTTTTTGTTATTGGTATCATTAAATTATCCAAAAGATTTTAAAAATTGTATTTAAATATTTACCTTGTCTATCATGAATGTTTGAACAATTCTCCACAATGCAGTAGTCAACAAAAATGCACAAAACGCGATACCCATAAAACACAAATATTAAGCACTTAACCCAGTGGCTGCTCGACTCGGAATGAAATAAATGCATTTCAATGCAAAAAACATAGCAAAGGGAAAAGAATCCCGTTACTTGATTAGTAAAAAAATAATAATAATTGCAGACAAAATAAAAACGTATTCAAGACATGCCCAATTGATTTGAGATTGTTTTAAAAGAACTAGCGTGTGCGTGAATGGATTTTCACTTAACTTTTCACCATTAATTAAAAATCAACATTTTAGAGGAATAAACTTTTAAATAAATATTTAATAAATAAAATAACAAATAAACATCTAATTGTAATAAATGGAGGAAGGTTGTTCGAGTGGATAACGTAAATCCCTTCCAACCAAGCTAGCGCGGGCTCAAGTCCAAAACGCTGTAATCTGACTTTAATCTGATCCCTACATAATTGAGAAAAATTAATTAATAAAGTATCATATAATGACTAATGGTTAATGCCGAGTAAGCCAAAAATAAAAAATAAATTGTAATAAATTCAATCACAAATTTACAAAATCAAATACAGTTTTTAACCGACTTCAAAAAAGGAGGAGGTTCTCAATTCGACTGATTTTTGTTTTTTTTGTATCTAGTATGTTACCTGATTTCTTCGCCAATTGTGAACCGATTTTGATGATTTTTTTGCATTGGGTTCAGTATAGTTTCCGATTGGTACCATTTTAATTTGGTCAAGTTCTGGTGATATGATCAACGACAAAATAGCGGAAATCTCCAATTCATATGAGCAAATAATCGAAATTATAATAAAAAATCTTTTATAAAAAACAATCTTAAAACGTTCATTTAAAACCCGCTAACGTTTCGACAGAATTTCTCTATTTATGAAGTGAATTTTATTAATTGAAAAGTGGAGATTGGATGGAGAGGAAACCAATCGACTTGATTGGGGAATAATGGAATTGAAATAATTATCGGAAAAGAGGTTTTTTTATCTAAATAGATTTTTCCTCTTATTAAAAACAAGGACTAAAAGATGAATAAGGACACTCGATGGTGGAGAAGTAATCTCCGGAATCGAAGCTAAAATACAAGGTATACATTAATTAATGTAAAAAAAATTGGTTTAATAAATTAATTGAAAAGTTGACGATGGAGATGGATAAATAATGGAATTGAAATAATTATCGGAAAAGAGATTTTTTTATTTAATTAGTTTTTTCCTCTTATTAAAAAAAAGGAGTAAAAAGATGATCAAGGACACTCGATGGTGGAGAAGTAATCTCCGGAGTCGAAGCTAAAATACAATGTATACATTAATTCATGTAAAATAATTGGTTTAATAAATTTATAATTGAAAAGTTTTTGTTTTGCCGAGAGTAGCAGAGTTGTTGATTCACAAAGAGAAACAAAGAGCTTGTCCTCTGCTTGATGCAAATAAACATACACACATATATATCGAGATGATATATCTGTATATATATATATATATTATTTGTTTGTTTGAGGCTATAGTTTCGAAGACTTGGTCTTCATCATCAGTCTTTTTTAATTATAAATATTATTTTTCCTCTTATTAAAGATCTTTAATTCTAAGCTGCCAACCAGTAAAAGAACATCACATTTTCAATATCCATACGATATTGACTCCATGAAAAACAACATTTATAATTAAAAAAGACTGATGATGAAGACCAAGTCTTCGAAACTATAGTCTCAAACAAATAAATAATATATATATATATATATATATGTATATATATATATACAGATATATCATCTCGATATATATGTGTGTATGTTTATTTGCATCAAGCAGAGGACAAGCTCTTTGTTTCTCTTTGTGAATTTTATTATCATATTCTGAATCATTCGCACAAATCTTTCTCTTACGAGATGGATGAAAGCTATTACTATTAAGTTCACTATTGTCAACATCACTAAAAAGAGAAAAATGAAAATAATTTTTAGAAAAAAACCGAGACTTAGTCAATCGTCTAGTTTAATTAAAACCTTTGACTTGAAATCAAAAAACACGATTTCAACATCTTAACGATTTACTCGATATTTAGTTTCCAGGCTCCTGGCAAAGCAACCCCCATTGCTTCCCCTAAACAACCCCTAACATAAAAATCATAAATCTTAGCGCAATGGGTAAAAACCCCTTCCATGTCAACCCCATCAGTTTATCGTAACGAAACCGCGGTAAGGTACCCCGGGCTCAAATAAATACTACTCTGGCCCCAAAAAAATTAAATGCAACAAATAAAATAATAAGAACTAAAAAATCAAATAAATCGGAAAATAAAATAATAAAATAAAGTCGGAATATGATTAAAATAATTTTTAGAAAAAAAAACCGACTTCAAAAAAATTAAATACAACAAATAAAATAATACAACTCAAAAATAAAATAAAATCCACTAAACGGTATAAAATAATTATCTAATTTAGTTACAACTAAACGACGAAATTTTTACATGAAATCACTTTTTGAAGTCGGTGCTAAAGAAACTATTTTAGCGAGCTTACGCGATATTTTCTTCATTACCCGCCAAACGATCCGTCGAGTGCGATTCCTAAAATGTATATAATGTATATGTTTGGCACCGACTTCAAAAAGTGATTTCATGTAAAAATTTCGTCGTTTAGTTGTAACTAAATTAGATAATTATTTTATACCTTTTAGTGGATTTTATTTTATTTTTGAGTTGTATTATTTTATTTGTTGTATTTAATTTTTTTGAAGTCGGTTTTTTTTTCTAAAAATTATTTTAATCATATTCCGACCCGTCGAAGGTTGGATCAGTAGTCGTGTCGGCGTCTCGAGACCAATGTACTTGAAGACCAAAAGTCTCCTGGCGTGTTTGTGTAAGATCGGTTGCATATCCACAGGTTGCATAGCATAAATGTCTTATTCTAATTTCTTTTGCACTCCTAAAGAATTAATAACGCAATTAAATATTTATTGGGCTAAGGCAATTAACAAAAAAGACTCATTTAAATTAATTTTTACTCAGAGTTATAATAGCTAAGAGAAGGACTAAACCTTCCTCCAAATTTTTAAAATTATATTTTTTTGTCACATTATAAAATTAATTTTATTTTTTATATGGGAGAATGTTAAAATATTTCTTAATAATTCATAGAAAATTAATTATAAAGTTTAAGGACTATTATTAGGATTTGAAAAAATAAATGAATACTTCACCCGGTTGGAAGCATAATGGACATGAAAACAAAGCTGTACTCAGTGTAATTTACAGTTTAACGAGCCGAACATGAAACTTGGCAAGTATTTCCCCCGTTTTGCTCTCGGCTACACTATGTTTCCAGACTTAGTGATAGATGGTGAACTACCATAGACATATACTCGTACTAACATAAACCCAGCCTTTATATACACTAGAAAAGTGACTACGCATATAATTATCTTATCTTGTATAATTTCTGAATAAAAATGATGTTTTTATTGTATTAAAATTTTACTTTTAATTTTTTAAGTAGACAAAAAATAATTACAATTAAATTTTGAATTTTGAAAATTATTTAATTAATGGCTTTTAATAAATTTATAAACAATTACTAGAAATGAAATAAATCTATGGTTATTTCTAAAATATATAGTTGTAATAAATTTTTTAAGCCCTTCTTAAAAAAACGTCCTATAACAAAAATATGCAACTTTAATTATTTTAATCTCTGTCTTTTTCTGTTTTCATGGATATGTATAAATAAATTGCCGAATCCAAAGATTCAATTAAATGATAGGCTACTTAAATAAACATACATTAATTACAGATATGATCAATTTACGGAAAAATTCATTAGTTAAATATCCACTTTTGGAATAAATGCTTTAGTATATTTGTGCTGGATTACTATTGTTCTATTTACCTACCGAGAGAGAAAGAAAGGGTGTATGTATATTATATATAAATATATACTCTTACATCCAGCTAATGTTGTTAAATAAACTATGTATAATTAAATTAGCATAATTTAATTAAATTTTCAAATTTTTTTCTCTCCCTAAAAATTTCCTCCTACCTTTCTTTTTATTATTCACAATAAATGAGGATTTGAGATAATGATTTTTCATCTTCTTTTGGGAAGGGAGTCTCTCTCTTGGGTCGTTTGCATTTGTAAAGGAGGAAACTACTTGTCAAATGAATAAACTAAAAAGGGCAAAAACAAAAAAAATCATAAATTGATATTGGTAAATAATAAATAAATAAACTGTAAATTTATGTATTATTTTGAAAATATGTAAATTTTAACGACATTCTCTTTCATTTTGTCACTTTTGTAGTCCTTTAAAGATCATTCGAAATATTGCCCCAAAAAAAAACTAAATTCTGATTTACATAAAAAGGAAAATAATTTTATTTTTATTGCTTCCGAAAAAATAAATAAATAAACGATATATGTTTCTTTTTCGAATAAAATTACGATTGAGAAATCGAGATACTCCTTTCGGATACAAAGATATTTTTTTTACTTCTACTTATAATGTAAGTTAAAGTATTCCAATTACCCTCTGAATATTTGTTAAAAACATTTGCAGTCGAATTGATGATAGAGATTTAGAGAGCGAAGTGGAAAAGACCTAGATTGTGTGGTTTTCCCCGCATAATGAAAGCTATAGGATGCGAGACTTTTAGAAAAGGGAAAGAGTTGACATTAATTATATTTTAGAATACTTTTCCCTAGAGTAAGATAATACTTTTATACATTTTTTTAAATTTATTCATACGATCTGTTTAATATATAGCTCATTTAACCTTGCTTAAGTAAGAATGGATAGGCATCTCTCTGTGAAATGCTAAAAAATTGGGAGGAAATTTTATAAGTAACCATAGCAACTGCGTTGTTTTCTTATCCGTTACCTTTGCTAAATACATAGAGGAATCGACTTAAAATCAAAAGGACTAAATTCTTTTATGGTAAACAACTCAAACTTGTTATAAGAGTCGATCGTTATTTTTGATTTTAAATCGATTCATCCATGACTTCAGCAATGGTTACCAATAATAATAGAAACTTCAAAAATCCAATGTAGAATGGTTATTCCTCAAGTATTATATGAGAATCAATGCCTGTTTTTGAATTTAAGTCAACATGGACTGCAAATAGCTGATATCTGATTAATAATAAAGGAATGAACATATTTATTAATATGTAGATGCACTTAGATGGCTATATCTATGCTAAATTCGTGAGATTTATCATATTGATTGAAATAATACAAAAAAAAACATTAGTTAATTTTTTCTCTAAATCTTTTGAGGAACTCCTGCTACCTCTTAGGCATTATAAACCTCATGAATTTCCCAGGGAAATTTCTACACATATATTTATTAATATTTCAAAGGACTTTGGATAAAGTTTATCAAAGATCCGTTGAAGTTTATTTTTATAAAATATAAAACATGAAGGAAGTTTCGACTTTTGCTTTTTAAGTCGCTTTCAAGTTTGTTTTAGTAGATACAGCCAAATGAAGTTGTTACATTTATCAAAAGCTCAAAAGAACGTCTTGAAAAAGTTATCACTTTTTCCTCTAATTTTATTTATTTCAAAATTCCCATCCACATATATCTTCAATTCCAAACCATTCTCTGAAATTTCTTCTTCTTTTCACGATACATGGGTCCATCGCGGACTACAGAGGTTGCACTTTTTTGGAGCAACTTCTTCGTGTACCAATAGTATTATAAAAAAAGATGACTCAACCCACTCGCTACCATCATCCGCAAAATTTGCGGAAAGCGAACCTAGTCTTGAATAACTTTTCAGTTCTTCATCGAATTTTTCAATTATTTTAACTTACCGAAATCTTTTTAAAATTAATAATAATAGTCAATGATTAGTGAAATTGAGATTCGATATTCTCGCTATTAATGTTAGTTATATCCTATTAGTTAGTCTGTATGTTGTTGTTTTTTTAATGACTAAATTTCCAAGCCGTGGATAATTGATCTTGTTCGAGGGTTGTTCTTCTCCCCGCATGATTTATCGTGGCGAAATTAACATTTAACGCATTTACATAAAAACATATTTAAACGGGGGACGCAGCATATGCTCTTAACAGCCCGCACACCATTCCTCCAGTGATTTATAAAAATAGCTATACATTTTGTTTTTAATTCTGTACATTTTTTAACTAACCCCAAGAGATATTTACACTCCTTAAGATAATAAATAGATAATGTTCGACCTTAATGTAGTCGGTCGTTTTCCTTTTTACCCCGGCAACTAAAGAAAATCCGCCCCGGTGGTTGTTTTCTTTTTTCTTCTCTTTACGAAGCCTCCAAAATGGAAGGCTATTAAGTTTCATTTTTCCATCAGCGATTATCTGGATAATTAAATCACTTCTGCTTTCTTTGCGACTCCATTAAAAAAGATAAAAAGAAAAAGCGGGAGGGTATAAAAAAGACGTTTCTAATGAATCAGAAAGAGTTCCTTTGTGTTAAAAAATATCAGGGGGGTTGCAGGAGAATTTTTTTTTCAAATGAAATGAACAAGAAAAAAAGAGGAGTAATATTTTTTAAAGGGTGTAAACTAAATCGTATTTCTTGTCTTATTGAATGAGAATTGTATCTTTATTTGTATTTTACTCGTTCTAGGTTTTAGGGTGGGAGACGTTTCATGTGAAGCGATGTCTTAGGATCTATTTTCAAAAAACAAAAACAAAAAACAAAAACAAACAAACAGCAAAACGGTTAGAATTGAACAAAATGACTTAAAAGTTTCACATGATTAAATCTTTTGTTTAAACTCTAATTGACTCATTGATTCTTCTTAAACTTCCAATTTTTATCGGCAATTAGGTATTACTATCTCCAGAAATTGTAGAGACCCTAGCTAGTTTTTAAAAAGTTTTTACGTTTATTCAAGTCTATTCCTCCATATCAAGATTATCAATAATTAATTAAAACAGGAATAGCAGGGAATTGGACAATAAATAAAAAAAATTTATTAAATGGACTAGACGTTTCGTCGATTTATTTCGACTTCCTCAGCGGCCAAAGAAACGATAAGATGGGCCACTTTTCCTTTATTAGAAGGCCACAATTCCTTTATTAGAATGTTATAATTTTTCTTTATTGTGCTGGTTCATAATACTATGGGATCTAAAAAGATTTATCATTAACTTATTATAACTAAGTTAAACAAACCACCCTTAACAACCCTTTTTTTGCAACTTGTGACACTTCCTCAGCGGCCAAAGAAACGATAAGATGGGCCACTGAGGAAGTCGAAATAAATCGACGAAACGTCTGGCCCATTTAATAAAAACTAAAACTCTGTTTTTTATTTATTGTCCAATTCCCTGCTATTCATGTTTTAATTAATATTTATTATCGATTCGAATGAAATACAGTTATTGTATTAGATAAAGGAGGAGGTATCAGCCAAAGATGGAATCACTGGGTTCAATAAAACACCTTTAATAAAACGTTTCGGCCTGAATTTATTTGACCGAAACATTTTATTAAAGGTGTTTTGTTGAACCCGGTGATTCCATCTTTGGCTGATTTTGGCCTTCTCCTTCATCTAATACAGTTTCATCACAGCCACGAACTCTAACACTATAAATACAGTTATTATCAATAATGATCTAAATTTTAAAAATATTTTTGATTTTAACTCGATTCCTCCATGTCTTCGTTGGAGTTACCACTGTGGTATTATTAGTTTATTTATTTAATAATATAAAAGTTTTTTAAATTCGACCTAAATGAATACTCCTACAATTTTTTTACTTTGGTTGAGACCAAGGGGTTCATAGCGACTTTTTATTTTATCACCCTTCGAATTTGACCGCAAACAATATTTTATCTCATAGAGAGAACTTCGCGAAGCTACGTATCGATAAGTTAAAAAATCGTTTGAGACAATTTTGATAAAATTTCAAAATTTTTGATTTAATTAAATATTCTAACCAATTTTTAACTTACGGGCCCCTTTACACGTATCCAGAGATTTAGTGGTTTAGTGAAGTGAGGGTAGTAAAAAGTTCCTTACGAATTCATCTTTTTTGGAATCAAATTTCAATGTTGATTATTCTGAAGCAGTTTTTAACTTTTCGTTGCTTTTACGACGAGAAGAATCTAAATGTTGATTCAGATGAGTTTTTCTGTCCGATGATATCTTGAGAAAAATAAAAATAAATATTTTTTAAAGCCCCATAGCTAGATATTTAATTAGTCAACTAAATCGTTAAGTTAGACTGGGTGTTTACATCTTGGCAAGTATTTAGTGACCAGTCAAACAATGAAGAATAAAAGAAGCAATTGCAATATTTTAACTTAGGTGTTGTAAGTGAAAATAAATAATAGTTTTGTATCACCCTACTATCTGAAAGTACACCACAGAACATAGGTCTCTTTTAATGTATTTGAGATTTTTAACTAACAACTACCACAGTTGGAATTTTCAGCTATATATATATTACCAAGGTCACTACGTCGGAAAAAGAAATAAGGTAGGAAATAGGAGAGGAATCTGGAAAAGGAGTGACAGAACTAGCCCCGAGCTTGTCATGCTCGTTTCTAATATACACATTGCAGGATTATTATCGGTCGTTTCGAGCCCTCCGCTGAATAAAAATAATACAACGAAATGTACGAATCGACCGATAATCGTCCAATGTGTACGTAGCTTAAGAGTTCCGGGCAGAGAATTGTAAACAGGTTAAATTAGTTAAGTGATCTATTCCTATTTATTATACTATCACTGCATTTACCGGCAATTCCATTTATCCTTAGCCCTCGGTACCATGATTTGGGCTATTTTCATTTATAAAATAATACTCTGTTCTACTGATAATGGGAAGTCTTAAAGTATTCTCTACATACCAACTAACACTGAGAGAGAAACAAGATGGAAGAGTACAATGTGCTTCCATCATTGACCCTTTGAACCCTGAAGAAGGATGGAAGATGAAACGTCGGTTTCTAAACAATATTATAAGGGAAAAATATTTCAAATAAATATTATTTTTTTGGAAATAGTCTCATGTTGATTTCCGGACTGCCTTAATCCAATCCTGACATAAATTAAGTAACTTTATAACCTCACATTTTTTGTTTAATATATTCCAATAAATAATAGTTTTACTTGTACATAGTTAAACTATAGGTCCAATTTCAGATATTTTATACAGAATGTAAAAAAAATATATATAATTACTGAGAAAAATGTAATTATTTCTGAAAATTTAGTTTCACTTTTATTCTGACTACATGTCTAACAATTCTAACTACTCTGTTAAGTTTTGAATATAGGTAATTGGATATGGGAATCAAATTCACATGAAATAATATACCTACCCGGCAATGGATAATCTACAAATAAACCAAATCCTGGAATTGACTAAAATAACCAAGTCAAATGGATTCGATTCCAGGATTATTAAATAAATAAATAAGAATACTCCAGCTTCATGTTTTTGATTAAAAAGTAAGAAATAATAAGTACTATATATTATACATTCCGGTTCTCTAATATCTTGTGTGTGTAAGCTTGGATAAATTATTGATTATGTGTATTCAAAGGTTAAACAAATATTAAGGTTGCCAGTACTCCCCTCCAACAATCAATTCCAGTGGGATGCACGCCACATGACTGGACTCAGCCGGCCAAGTGCATAGTGTTTCTAAATTAATCATTTACATAAGAACCAACCACATGTTGCTTAGGTTCTCTGGGATTGGTTCCCATGGAACTTTGAATATGCCAATATCTTAAGCATGATTAATTAATGTAAACATAAATAAAATGAAATCTTTTATTCAACTAATAAATAAAATGTTTAATGAATTAATTAATTTTTGATAATTCAGCGCTCACTCACACAAACTCTTTATTACAAAATATTCTAGAAACTCTATTTTATTCTAAACTCTTAAATGAAGAAGGCGAATTGGAAACCAATCGACTTGATTGGGGAATAATGGAATTGAAATAATTATCGGAAAAGAGGTTTTTTTATCTAATTAGATTTTTCCTCTTACTAAAAACAAGGACTAAATATGAATAAGGACACTCGATGGTGGAGAAGCAATCTCCGAAATCGAAGCTAAAATACAAGGTATACATTAATTAATGTAAAATAATTGGTTTAATAAAATTTATAAACTCTTAAATGGATTGATAGAAAAATTGATTAATTGGATGGATTAATTTCCGCAATATGGTATTGGAATAATTATCGGAAAAGAGGTTTTTTTCTATAATTAGTTTTTTCCTCTTATTAAAAACAAGGACTAAAGATGATCAAGGACACTCGATGGTGGAGAAGTAATCTCCGGAATCGAAGCTAAAATACAATGTATACATTAATTAATGTAAAATAATTGGTTTAATAAAATTTATATAAAAAAAAAAAAAAAAAAACTCTTAAATATTTTATTTCGTAAATTTTTCCTCTTACTACAAACACAGACTAAAAACATTATCGCAAGCACGAGAAGTCCAAGAACAGTCGATGGTGGGGATGTAATCTCCGAAGTCGAAGCTCAAATAAAATGTATACGCTAATGCATGTAAAATAATTGGTTCAATAAAATTTATTATTATTAATAAACTCTTAAATACCCCACTTAAAATGGCAGTCTAAAGTCAAATACCTTGGTGTCTTATTGGATCGAAGAGCTAATTGGGCTGCTCACACGACTTTGACAAGAGAAAAAGCACGAAGGACTATCAGAGTTATTTGGCCTTTAATTCATCCTGGAAGTTCACTTTCACTTGAAGGTAAATTAACATTATATAAAATGTTAGTGAAACCTATTTTGGCATATGCGGTACCTGCCTGGTTACCTTACGCCTCAAGATCAAATCTAGAAGCATTGGAGAGAGGGCAATCCAGGACACTACGCATCATTACACTACCCCCTCCCGGAACATCAAACGAAATTATCCTAGTCGGTCTAGGAATGCAGGATTGTTGGACAACCTAAGCGACATAACCAATCGGTTCAAACAAAAGACCCAAACTAGTCTAAACCCCCTGATACTGGAACTCTACAGGACCTAACGCTCATCATTCATCATAGCATCATCATTTCTCTGATTCTTTCCTTTCTTTTATAAATAACGGCAAAGAGGTTTTTTATTTCGTCAATTTTTCATCTTATTACAAACACGGACTAAAAACATTATCGCAAGCCCGAGAAGATCAAGGACAGTCGATGGTGGGGAAGTAATCTCCGAAGTCGAAGCTCAAATAAAATGTGTACGTTAATCCATGTAAAATAATTGGTTCAATAAAATTTATTATTATTATTATTAAACTCTTAAATAAAAATTAAATAAGAGAATAAAATACAATTTAATAAATATATGATTGAATAGAGAGAGAAAATATGGCAAAGGGAAGAAAATATTGAGGAATCAATGTTAAATTGACCCTTAGAAAATTCTACTTTTATTCAAGAATGATGAATTAGTAATACTATCACTTTAACGACACTTCCGAACAAAACCTGGTAATAGGGTAAAAACAAATCTATTGAATTTTATATGTGATTTAAAAATTAGTGATCTTTTTGAATTTTGAAAAATATAACATTTTTCAAAATTCCAGCTTCATTGGAGGTATTTTCTCAATTATAAAATTTATTGAAAAAATAAATAAATAATATAAAAATTAAAAAACTAGCATCATAAATTTTATTTATTAGATATTGTTAGTTAATATTTCAGAAGGGTTTCGTTTAGCTCTTCAAGAATGATGCATGTGACATCTAAATTAATTTGTCTAATAACATTTTTGATAATAGCTTTTTAATTTCTTTAAATAAATTAAATTTTATATTTTAAAAGCCAGAGAGAAGAGTTCTTTTGAAATCTCGTGCTAAAGAAAAATGTTGAAATAATTACATATGAAAAAGTTAAGATTAAAGGAAAATAACTATATAGAAAAATCACAGGAAGAGAAGAGATTTGATGACAGAGCACTGTGAGACAGGGAGGATATTTTAGGAATATTTTAAAAGGTCAATTAGATAACAAAAAGTTTAAAAAAAAATTATGAAAAACCTCGTTTGTTAAATCAACAGTCGTTATAAAAAAGACAAAGAAAAAAATGATTAAATCGACTTGTAAATTTGATTCTCCACCGGCAAAAAAATGTATTATTATCTAGGTATTAGTATAAGTAATAATATTAAATATATTTTAGCCTGAATAAATATGTATTTTATTGAATCTATAATGGTTTATTGTGATATTTATTTAAACTTCGAAAACATTAGTATGTTCTTTTATGATTACTTAACCATCATTTGGATATTATTCTTGTATTTTATATTTTGGCCACCCTTAACATCAAATGCAAATAAAATAAAATAAATAAAACACATTTCAGTATTTTATTATTGGATTTAGGTGCGTTTTTATTTCTTAATAAAATTCGTAACGATTATTTTTCAAAAATTTTTATTGAATCTATCAGAAATAAGAGGGAAGGAATATTTATTAGAAAATAATTTCAAAAATAAAAATATTGAATACGGCAAACTTTTGATTATTATTCGTGCTAATCACCGGACGTAACAGCACGAATATTCAAAAAACACAAAAAAGAGCAAATAAATTTTATAATTTTTCTCATTAATATATCAAAGAATAATTGATAAATCAATGAAAATTGTTTTTGACCGCGCTTATTTTGAAAAATATATTTATCGCGAGACTACTGCGGATAACGCTATTTGAGTCTGCGGAGTCTTAAGTCTGGACCAAGAGAGAAAAAGATGTGATCCACTTAGCTACAATCCAACGTCATTTCGCGTATAGCCCGCAGTAGTCTCGCGATAAATATCTTTTTCAAAATAAGCGCGGTCAAAAACAATTCTCATTGATTTATCAATTATTCTTTGATATTTTAATGAGAAAAATTATAAAATTTATTTAAAATCATTATTTCAAGTTAGAAATATATAAGTTCAGATATTATTTTCACTCAATATTTGACAAAAATTCTCTACATTTGATTCGCGATTAAATAAAATGTAGAAAACATTCGGTTAATTAATGGCAAGCATCTAACATACATGCTAATAGATCTAGCGCTCTGGACTGGGAGATTAAATATATAACATCTGAGATTTCAAATTCACTTGGTGATCCATCCGAATGTCTAGCGGGCTATATGCGAAATGACGTTGGATTGTAGCTAAGTGGATCACATTTTTTCTCTCTTGGTCCAGACTTAAGACTCCGCAGACTCCAATAGCGTAATCCGCAGTAGTCTCGCGATAAATATCTTTTTCAAAATAAGCGCGGTCAAAAACAATTGTCATTGATTTATCAATTATTCTCTGATATATTAATGAGAAAAATTATAAAATTTATTTAAAATCATTATTTCAAGTTAGAAATATATAAGTTCAGATATTATTTTCACTCAATATTTGACAAAAATTCCCTACATTTGATTCGCGATTGAAATAAATGTAGAAAATATTCGGTTAAAAAAGAGCAAATTTAGAAACAAAAAACCACATAAGATGCACGTATGTATTAATTTCATAAGATTTGCACATATTTTATCAAAAGAAACTAAATTTAAATGGAAATTTTGAATAACTATTTAGGCCTAATATACGTATGTTTGTTATGGCCTGACGCCAACCGAACCGTCTAAAAACCAGCCCGAAATGGTATTCGAACTGAACCGAGCCGAACTGAATATATCCTATCCGAACCGAACCTCAGACCGGGCGTATTGTGTTCGGATCCCAATTTTTTTTTCTAATCAACCACACATTAAAAAGCCGAAAACCTTAGGGTGACACCAAGGGGTGAACCGCGACCTAAAATCGTGTACACCTACTTCCACTTCTACTTTCATTTCCAAGTAGAAGACAATAGATTATCTAATGAATTCCAAAGTAATTTCAAATAATTCCAAAGACGGTGTACACTTAATTCCATTCGCGGTTCACCCCTCGGGTGGCACTAATAGTGCTAAAAAAAGCACTTGGGATCCAGACAGCTCTTGCTATAAATAAATAATTACTACGCATTAGTTTTGTAACGAAACTGGCTTGTCGGGGTTTTGGGATGTCGGGATTTTGACATTCGAGATTTTGGGTGCCACCTGTTTGTTATAATGCTCCCTCATGCTGGCGCCAAGGAATTCGAAGTTCACACGATTCAAAAAGGCTTACACCAAATACTAAAATAAAAGATTAAAAAAAAAAAAATAAATAAAAAGAGAGAAGCACGAATAATCCCCAAGACGGATTATCTGAGCAAGAATAATAGAGAGTTTGCTATAGTTTATTTAAATTATTTATTATTAATACGGCTCTAGCCTTATCCGAGGTGCAAAAAATCTCCTCTCCTCTCAAACAAGTGAAAGATTTGTGGGGAGTGTAAAGTCTTAAAAAAATTTCACTTTTCCCTCAATTTTATCTTTTATTAATTTCTTGATTAGTTTTTGAGAATTTTTTATTTTAATATATAACTAAATATAACTAAACTTCTTGAGAATACAAATTCTCATTTAAATAGGTGTTGGTTTTATTCTTTTTTGACAAAAAAACACATTTTTATCATTTATTTTTCTCTATTTTATTTTATTGTTACCAGGAACGTTTCGACATTTTCTATTATGTCATCATCAGCCTAAAACATCATTCATCATTACACAATTTTTATACAATGAGCATTTCTTATCACACAGACAACAACTTCAAATTAACAACATATGTCATACATTGGAACAATTTAATGATGGTAAAAAAAATTTTTACATCGAAATTATTAGAATATATAACATTATTCTTTTGTTCAACAATTTTTTTACCATCTTTAAATTGTTCCAAGGTATGACATATGTTGTTAATTTTAAATTGTTGTTTGTGTGATAAGAAATGCTCATTGTATAAAAATTGTGTAATGATGAAATGTTTTAGGCTGATGATGACATAATAGAAAATGTCGAAACGTTCCTGGTAACAATAAAATAAAACAAAGAAAAATAAATGATGAAATTGTGTTTTTTTGTCAAAAAAGAATAAAACCAACACCTATTTAAATGAGAATTTGTATTCTCAATAAGTTTAGTTATATTTATCTTTTATTTTTCATTTTGGATTTTTGTTAAAATATGATATGTGAAAACCATGTGGGCTAGGATATTCATTGAAATATCTATCTTTTGCTGAGAGAGAATTGTGTAGGTTCTTCTAAAACATATTTTAAAAATGTAGGTAATGAAAATCTAAAAAATTTTAAAATTTTTTAAAAATTTAGGTAGGTTTCACAAAAGTAAAAGACACGATGATTGTTAGCATGACTCTATATATACTAGTATATATTTCGGGGTTTGAACTTTGAACTCCTGAAGATGGGTTCGTACCCCGAAATATACCTATATTGAATCATGCTAACAAGCATCTTGTCTTTTATTTTTGTGAAACCTACCTAGAATTTTTAAATTTTTAAATTTTTAAAAATATTTTAAGATATATCCATCGACTAGAAAAAGTATTACCTACTAAAGTATGCGAACTTTCTATAGAGTAATTTTTAGAAAGAAACCACCCAAATGTAGAATATATTATTTAAATAAATAAAAAGGCTAGTAATATTGAGTGTATCTAAGAAATTTATTTATTGATTAAATGATTCATCTGTCGGATTAGAACATTCATCTTCAGCTTGAAAATAGAATTACCCTCTCTTGAATATTAGACAGGTAGTCACTTTTCAAACAAGAACATAGATATATTCACATATGGCATGAACAACAGGGTTTCTAAAACTTTATCTCTAGTCAATTTAAATCAGAAGAACGCGTTATTCTAATCTTTACAGGAAACCCCGTAAGGGACGTTCATGAATTATGTACACAGTTGCGATCCATCAAAATATTACTAGGAAGGAATAGGATAGCGTTACGTATGGAAAATTGATTAATATGAAATTAACTGATATGCATTTATTTTTATTTTTACTTTCACTTATATCACTATAATTATAGAATAATTAATATGTATCGGGAATTATTTTCTTCACACTTTGAGGGCTTTTATCTACAAGGATATAAAAGTTACTTTCACTTTGTGACTTCTAGTTGAAATTAAACAATACCCTTAACGGATGAAAATTGAATTTAGAAAAAATAGTTTTGTGGTCCCGAGAGGTAAATTATTTTTAAGAAAAAAATTAAATGCAACAAATAAAATACACTAAAAGGTATAAAATAATTATTATCTTATTTAGTTACAACTAAACGACGAAATATTAAAATGAAATTACTTTTTGAAGTCGGTACCAAACAAACTATACCTATAAGCGAGCATATACCCTCTAAACGTACTAAGTAAGATCCGTCGAGTGCGATTCATAAAAGGTATATGTTTGGCACCGACTTAAAAAGTAATTTCATGTTAATATTTCGTCGTTTAGTTGTAACTAATTAAGATAATAATTATTTTATACCTTTTAGTGTATTTTATTTGTTGCATTTAATTTTTTGAAGTCGGTTTTATTTTTTTCTTAAAAATTATTTTTATTTTTCTCTTTTTAGTGATGTTATTAATAGTGATCATATCATCAGAACTTGACCAAATTAATATGACACCATCCCTAAGATACCCCCTTTCGAATAAAAAAAGAATCATCGAAATCGGTTCATAAACAAAGAAGTTAGGCATAAACAAACCTAACAAAAAAGTTCTAATACCTATGAAAAAAAATGGGACCGATCGGAAGGTAGACTGAACCCAATGCAAAATTCTTTTCAAAATCGTTTCACAATTGGCGGAGATATGAGGTAACATAGACACAAAATAAAAAAAAATTCAGTCGAATAGAGAACCTCCTCCTTTTTTGAAGTCGGTTAAAAAATAAATGAAACACATGTGTGGCACCAGGCTGCCTTCAGGTAAAGTGAAGTAGGAGAGCAACGAAATTTGAAACTTGATATAAGCTAGAAGCAGAAAAGCAAGCTTTTGTTTGAAATGAAAAAGCTGATAAATATCCTTATATATAGCTTATACTCTAAGTCAGAGGTTCCCAAACTGTGCGCCGGGGCACCCGGGAGCCGCGGCCTCTTCACAGGTGCGCCGCGAAGCTTCATAATTAATTGAAGCAAAACATTTGGCCTAACTAGATAAAAAAGCAAAGGGAGAAGCTAAAAATTTATTTATTATTCATTTTTATCTCTTACTTACGATTAGACATACATAAACCGAAACAATTTAACTTTGACACCCTCGAAAAAATCTGAAATATATACAAAGGGTCCCTGTGGTCTGAATTTTTGATTTTCATTGAAAAATAAACTATTTATTCCAAGGATATTTTTATCGATTCTAATACAAGAGTATTTAGAGAGATCAATGGTAACGTATTAAGAGACATTTTGGCAAAATAATTAATATCTCGAAAAATTTAATCTTTTCGATGTTCACTCATTAGAGCTTTTTTGTAGACCTAAACGCCATAGTTTCACGCATTTTTTTTTTTACTTTACCATACAGGGTATGGCCAAGTATTGTAATCGTGTAAAAAAAGTTGTGTTTTTGCTTCTTTTTTTCGAAATATCTAAAAAACGGCTGAAACTATTAAAAAATTGGGCGAAACCATGACATTTCCGCCTACAAAATAGCCCTGATAAGTGAACATCGAAGAAATTATATTTTTCAAGATTATAACTGTTTTGTCAAAATGTATGTTAGTCTGTTAGGTTGTTATTCTGTTAGTCTGTATGTTACCAAATTTTTGTTGGCGAGCTAGTTCAAAAACTACCGTGAATATCAAAACCAAATTTCACACGTAGTTTTGGTGCATTGAGATTAAGAGCTGATTACAATTTGGTGCACATCGACCCAAAATTAAGGGGAGGGGTATTAAAATTTAAAATTATAAGATGTTCAAATTAAAAAAACAAGAAAAATGAAATATACTATATAATGAACCTATAATAAAGAAAAAAATTTCTGGCTCCAAAATTAAGGGGGAGGGGGGGGTCAAAAAATAAAAAATCTAGGCCCTTTGAGAAAACTCAATCAAATTTTGTATACATAATCAGTAGGCCCTCAGAAAACTAAAAATGCAAAAAGAAACCCCCCAAAATGGGGGGGGGGTCGAATGAAAATCTCGGTCCTTGTACCAAAATCAACCAGAAGTGTATGGTAAAGTCAAGTGGATGGCCATATCAGAACGTGTCAATTTTTTTTTTTATCAAGATAGTTTCAGCCGTTTTTTAGATAAAAACGAAACAAAAAATTAACTTTTTTCATGCACCTCTATGGTAGAGTAAAAAATTAATAAAATCAAAGAAGGGACGTTAGTTGTAAGTGAAAGTCGTGGAGTGTATGGACGATCATTTTTTTTTTATTTTTTATTGCAACTGAACTATGAAATATTCTGCGACACGTTGCAGATGATTTTTTATTCTTTTTTGCTTTCCATCTTTTTTTTTTTTTTTTTTTTACTAAATTGATTTTCCGCCAATCATTTCGTCATAACACCTCCTTTGATATCGACGCGGCGCTTTTTAAAAATCCAATTGGATTACCTCGTATCTATTTAAATGCGAAATTGTATATCTGGTGAAAGTCGAAGCTCCCATTCTGTCAGTCGATTTTTTTCACCCCCAAGGATACTAAAGAAATCAGAAAGAGGATTTTATATCAAGCATGCAATTGATTTTTCATATTTAGATAGGAAGCTTGTATTCAGAAATTTTTCGGGAGCGGGAAACAAAATTAAATTATTAAAAAATAATATAGATATCAGGTATTCCGATTGATATTATAATATTGGAATAAAAGAAAAAATATCTAAAATGTTAGAAATCAATTTTTATGTGTTATTTATTTTTAAATTTCGAAACAGTCAACTATTTCCGATAATTATATCATTATGTAGAAGAATGTCTATATGGTATATAAAGGCTAGAATTATAGTAAACAAATTTCTTTTTTAATTTTTGTGTAATTTCCAAAGAAACAGAGCCCGGAAAATGGTATTTTAAGAATCAATGAAAGGATATTGGGCTCAAAGCTCTTTTGAGTACCCATTAAAAATGCCTAAAATTATTGATTAAATAATAATAAATGAGCCATTATTAGAACATGAAATGTTTTTAATGGCCAAAGTATATTTTATTGCCTAAAATGTTAGACTTGTTTCTTCATATCTTCGACAGGCTGATTCCTAAAATAGCAATAGTTTTCCTCTATCACATGTATTTTTGAAAAAAACATTTGATTAAATCTGTAAAAAATAGATTCTAGGTTTGCTTCCTGGGTATTGCATTTATTGAAAGAACTATAGGGTTAAAAATGCCTATTAAATAATTTGAGTGAGTAAATAAATACATGAGATTGTCCTCTTGATGTAAATAAACATTTAATATATAAATGGGGTGGCACCCGAAATCCCGCCTGTCAAAATACTGACAAGCCAAAATTTCGATATTCCGAAATGCCGACAAGGCAAAACCCCATTAGCCGAAATCCTAAAAAGCTAAAATCCCCACTAGCCGAAATCCCGACAAGCCAAAATCCTGACATGCAAAAATTCAGACGTATATGCATAAACAATATGATAATATTATAATTATTGTTTTCTGATTAAGGATTAAAAAATTTTATTTTTAAGAAAGATTCTAAATTTAAGGTCAAAATTACAAAGATTTTTAAAAGAAATAATTTTATATTGCTTATCAGAGTGGGTTCATCCTCTCAAGAGTTGAACCTGGGAACCAACATGGTTTCCGGGCAGTTGTTCCAACCCTTGATATAAAAATCTCTCCGACTAGCAATAAAAATAATAAAAAAAAAGCCTAAATTCTTCATTCCATTCAATTCAAGTGGAAAATCAAAAAATAAAGCTTAATCGAAAAAATCTTTGAAATTTTGACCTTAAATTTAGAATCTTTCTTAATAATATATTTTGGTTTCAGCCATCTAGTTGATTTTTGAAAAAAAATTTACTTTCTAATTTTCAAAAAAAAACAACTTAATTCTTTGGATTTATTATTTATATTTATTGTTTAAAATGACGTGTTATTGATAGTGATTGCTTAGTTAAAAAAATATAATTACTCAGTTTTTTCACGCTAAAATCGTGATATTATTAGTTTTAACTTATAGACAGACCCTTATTTAATTACTTTCTTGTTTCTCTTCGGTGTAAAATATTTAATTTAATTTAACTACATGCGTGAGCTTTTTGTTAGTAATGTCAATAGAACAAACCTCATAGAGTGATCTCTCTATGCAGGTAAAGCTCAACTAGTTAATATTTAGTTAATAAAGCCTTTTTTAAATTTGTTCATTGAATTAATTTTTTTGACACTATATCTTATCAAAACTTAAAAAATGATATAGGTATCTCTTATATGTATAAACGAGTATTTTTTTAATTGAAAAAATTTTGTTTTACCGTGAATAGCTGAATTGGTTATTCATAAAGAGAAATCAACAATGATGAATTGTCCTCTGCTTGATGCAAATAAATAAATATGTACAATTTATTTTTGAGGTTATATTTTCGTAGGTTTTACCTTCATCTTAAGTCTTTTAATTAGAAATATTTTATCTGATATTTTTCATGGATTCATATATGCCCATAATTATGAAAGTGGTCTAAGTCATTGATTGTTAGTTTCGAGATATTTAAAGTTTTATAAAATAAACAAGAATTCTGTATAATGGGACAACTAGAAATCCACTTAACGGTTCAATTTTATGCGATTTTTCAGATCCGACATCTTATTACTCTACTTTTTAAATGGATGGAACATAAAATATGAAAAAACTAATTTTTTAATTTTTTGACTTAGTCCACTTTCATAATTATGGGCACATACTAGTATATCCGATTGAATATAGAAAAATTCGTTTTGTTGTTATAACAAGCTAGTAACATCGTTTATTATGTGGCTAACTTGCTATAACGAGGCCCGTGGAGAACAATACGGGCCCTGGGGCAAAATCAAACCAGCACCAGCGCCCTTCAATGCTGGAGGAAATAAAAGTACTACATGTTTCAATTTGTAAAATATTGAACTACGATGAAATACACGTGTGACTGAGCATTATAATACAACAAATGAATTTCATGACGACAGTTGAGATGATATGAGTATAAGGCCTAAGCAACAGTGACTACCGCTATAATATTATAAAGAATATATGACAAATTTTTGTCTGCTTGCTTCCATTTTTTTTTCATTTCCCATTTGCCAACTTGAATTGGATAGGCGGTTTTTATTTGGCTTTCTCTGTGGCCGGCGCCATGTCTCAATTACCCAGATTTAACAAATGAACTAAACATTCGTGAAATTGTCTCTAATTTAGAGTTGTTGGCATTTCTCGCTCTCATTTTATTTTTATTCAATTCTATTTTAAAGAATATTTGGTAAAATAAAGTAGTGTAAAAAAATTTCAAAATGTTCTCGGTCTGCTCGGCAAGAATTGCAGGTCGCAGTCTTGAATTAAATAGCATTTTTTATTTTATCTATTTATTTTTAAAAATGTCTGAAACATAAAGAAAAATCATTTTCAAGAATAATAATTTGTCTGCCAGTGTTTGTCTGGATGATACCACGATAAAGCTTCATTTCTATTCGTTATGATGTCAACAATAAGAAAAAAATTTAATTTTTATTTATATTTTTACTACTTTCGAAAACATCTAAAGTACCTACTTTTAAAAATTAAAAAAATCTTGAGCCACGTCTATCAATTGATATATCGAAAGTTTTCAGAATATGGTATTTATAATTTTCAACATATAGACTATAATAATATGACGAGACAAAAAAAAATTAAAAAAAATTCTCTACTATTTTGGTAATTATTAAAAATCTTGAGTGACCTGTTAAAATTTTTTAATCGAGCTGATTTTTGGTGAGCATTTTAAAAACATGTTAAATTAACATATTTTCACGCGAGATCAAAAATGAAAAAATATTTTTTTTTTTTTGTGCCATCCTAATATATATAATATATAATCTATTTGTTTGAGACTATAGATTCGAAATTTTGACCTTCATCAACAGTCTTTTTAACCGACTTCAAAAAAGGAGGAGGTTCTCTATTTGACTGAATTTTTTTTTTTTTTTTTTTTTGTGCCTATATTACCTCATATCTCCGCCAATTGTCAACCGATTTTGAAAATTTATTTTGCATTGGGTCCGGTCTAGCTTCCGGTTGGTCCCATTTTTTTCGTTTTTTTTTCTTAGGTATTAGACCTTTTTTATTAGGTTTGTTTAGACCTAACCTCTTTGTTTATGAACCGATTTCGATGGTTCTTTTTTTATCCGAAAGGGGGTGTCTTAGGGATGGTGTCATATTAATTTGGTCAAGTTCTGATGATATGATCACTATTAATAACATCACTAAAAAGAGAAAAATAAAAATAATTTTTAAGAAAAAATAAAAACCGACTTCAAAAAATTAAATGCAACAAATAAAATACACTAAAAGGTATAAAATAATTATATCTTATTTAGTTACAACTAAACGACGAAATATTAACATGAAATTACTTTTTGAAGTTGGTGCCAAACATTTACCTTTTATGAATCGCACTCGACGGATCTTACTTAGTACGTTTGGTGGGTACGCTCGCTTATAGGTATAGTTTGTTTGGCACCGACTACAAAAAGTAATTTCATGTTTCAATATTTCGTCGTTTAGTTGTAACTAAATAAGATAATTATTTTTTACCTTTTAGTGTATTTTATTTGTTGCATTTAATTTTTTGAAGTCGGTTTTTATTTTTTTCTTAAAAATTATTTTTATTAATTGTTAAGGTAAGAAAACCAATTTACTCTATCCAATCGAGTCAACAGTAATTGGTGACAGATAAAATATTTATAATTAAAATAAAAAGACTTATGATGAAAGTCAAATCTTCAAAACTATAGTCTTGGACAAATAAGTTATAATTTTACATATCAGTGGCGTGGACCCCGCGTCCATGGATGCTGTGGATACAGAGCATCCCTAAAATTTCAAAAATTTTCGGTATTTTCATAAATTCTGGAGGATCTTTAAATTTTCAAATTATTATACTGTTATTTCAAATAATTCTATACAAAACATTTTTTTGTCTTGAAAAGTATATTGGTTCTCGAAATGAAATACAATTGTTGGATAGTTTCAAGGGGCAATTAAAATGAATGATTTTTCCAAAAAAGGTGCCGATAGAAGGTTTGAAGTCCCTGCCTGGTATATCTTCCAGTTCAAGCATGTCAAAGACAAGTCCAGTCGAGTTTTCGTCGAATAAAAATTGTTCTCGCTGAGGAACTATTAAAATAGAAATAATGCAAAAAATGAATAAATAAAGAGGATTCAAGAATCTTTGGACTAATTCATTTCTAAGAACTCTCAATATACCAATAAGATCGGAAATAACTATAAGAGTGCTAAAGAGAAGTCATAGCTTGGTTATAGCAATATAATTAGGAGAAATTTAATATTTACTTATAGGATAGGCTGATACATTGTGGAATATTTTTGATTTCCATCTCAGGGACTGTGGAGTTTAGGGCCGGTTGTATGTCGCAAAGTAAATGCTTTTTACCACTAACAAACAGTAGATGGAAAATGGAGGCACTGGGATGGCCAATCAGATGACAGGGACTGAAAGTACCTGTCATCTGATTGGCCATCCCAGTGCCTCCATTTACCATCTACTGTTTGTTAGTGGTAAAAAGCATTTACTTTGCGACATACAACCGGGCCTAAGTCTCAAGATTTAATTTCTGACTCATACCCTAACACTTACACAAATCAGTATTCGTTTAGGGCGAAGGTCCCAAAATATATTTTTAAAAATCTAATGTTAATTTTGAATAATAACGAAAATGATTCAGTATTCGATGAAATTTGCAAAATAAAATTTCAAAAAAAATGAATGGTACTTTTTTGGACAGCATCCCCTGTTTGAAAAGTCACCAACCGCCACTGATACATATTTATATTATATTATATTTTGTTTATGTTTATTTGCATCAAGCAGAGGACACCCACATTGATTTCTCTTTATGAAGTTTTGTTTTCTTAACTTCTCCATTTTCAATAAGCACTTGTTGATAGTAAATGAAAGGGGAGGAAAATCAGAGGGGCCGGAGAGTGAAAGGGCTCTTTATTTTTTAACAAACTGAATGATGGACACAATTAGGTTTGTTTAGGCCATCCATGGGGATGGTGTGGAAGTGAGGTCTGCTGGGGGGGGGGGGGTTGAAAGCTGAGGTTGAGGGTAGTTGTGTTGGAGTGATAGGGAGGGGGGAGGGTGAATTTGCCCCCCCCCAAACTCTCTCTTTTTCGGTCTTTCATTTGAAATTCACCGAAGCGGTTCCATTCATTTCCAACTTGATTCATGCACGAGTCTTTGTGTTCCTCGACCCCGGGGGCTGCTTTTGCTATTCTAGGTGCGTGCAAATCTCACCCTCTCTCTGCACTAGGCGGTTGTTGGGTTCCTATTGATTCACCTGGAGTGATTTTATTGATTCCGGCCATCTATACTTTGCGTCTTTTTACTCTTACGTGCTTAACATTGAAATTTTCTCTTCTTCTTCTTTTTGCTAACTATTAGATAAATTTATTAAAACTCAATGCAAGCAGAAAAATTGAAAAATTCATATAATATAAGCGATGGAAAGAAGGAGAAATAAATAAGGAGCAATCAATGAGATTCGTTTGTTTAATAACGGGTTACTATTACAAAAAAAAAAAAAAAAAAAAAATGCACGAAATTTTCTCTGGAGAGACGGACTGGTAGAAATTTTAACTGAAAGTAATGGAAGGGAGCCCAGGGATAGTGAAGAAAGAAAAAATTATCACATATGCAAATAAGGAGTAATTTATTGGGTTTTCATTCCCTTCTTTCTTTCCTCCTTTCCTTTCAAACCGACGTTTTGGAGGATTCTTCCCTCCCTTTGAAACACTGAAGAAGGAGGGAGAATCATTCGAAACGTCGGTTTGAAAAGAAATGAGGAAAGAAAGAAGGGAATGAAAATCCAATAAATTACTCCTTATTTGGATATGTGATAATTTTTTTCTTTCTTCAGTACCACTGGGCTGCCTTTCATTACTTTCAGTTAAAAAAATTTTACCTACATCCTACATCCTTTCGGGTGGTTGAAGATCCAGAAATTATAGATAAAGTATTTCTAATTAAAAAAGATTGACGATAAAGATCAAACCTTCGAAAATATAGTCTCTAACAAATAAATTGTAAATTAAAGGAGACAATAAAAGAGTGTGTCTTCTGCTGGAAAAATATTTTTTTTAATTTATTTATAACGAGACTATAGTTTCGAGGGCTTTGTTCTCTTCATCACTCTATTACAATTGATTTACAGGAATAATTGATGTGTTTATTTCACATATCAATTTGTAAGAATCAATTGTAATAGACTGATGAAGAGGGTAAAGCCCTTGAAACTATAGTCTCGTTATAAATAAATTAAAAAAATCATTTTTCCACCAGAAGACACTCTTTTATTGTGTCCTTGAATTTATAAAAATTCTGCTACTCTCGGCAAAAAGTAACTTTCAATTTAAATAAATTATATATATGTTTACATGGGGGTCCACGTAGGGGGAGGGGGGTCACTTGGGATCAAATAAAAAATTCTCTAACAGGTCTAACTTTTAGCCTGGCCTCACTAAACTATGTTTAATGTACCGTATGTGTTTTTATTTAAGCACTACTGTATTAAAGTGAATCTATATGTGAAAAAATCAAAAAATTAAATATTTAAATAAAAATTGTATAATGTGATTACGAGTATATATCTCCAATCCCCACTCCCTTGTATGTTTACATGTTTATTTGCATCAAGCTGATGAAAGCCTCATAGATTTTTTTCTTTTAAAATAAATCTGCTACTTTCAACTAATTAAATCTTTCCACTTAGATGGAAATTTCAATTATATGTAATTTTTAATATTGATAAAAATGTGTCTAAATAAAAAAATGCTTTTCAATCAGTAATTATTATAATATACCTATTAGGGTGCTCCTTATTTTGGATATTTTCGAATATTTACGCTTACAGGGGCTCATATGGTTAGAAATAAATAATAAAAAAAAATATTCCCCAAGTTTCAAGTCCCTATCTCAATTTTAACCTAGTGCTACACAGCGATTATTTCCCATCTAAATAACATGGGGTTTTTGGCATTGAACGATAAATTTTGTATTCCGACCGAAGTAATGGTTCAAAAAATTTGAAACACTGTAGACTTTATCTTTATAGTAGTAGTTATCTCTCAGTATTCTTACAGATTTTTAGCTATTATAATTTTGGAGTCTATAACTTACTAATACTAAGCATGCTTTGCACGTAGCACGCGTTTTGCCGACTCTCAACACTCTCTCGCGGTCAAATTAGAAAAGTGCCGGACCACTTCATTCGCGAATACATATATCCCCATGACTTCAAAGAACTGGAACTCTCTCCCAGCCTCTATCTTTCCAAGCACCTATAATCTTCAAACCTTCAAAACCGGAGTGCATAGACACCTACGTCTACACCCTCTCACTTAATCAACTTTCCCTTCTCTTCGGTAATGCAAGAGTCTTTCGAGATCCATAGGGGCTGCATCTTTACTGGTGCACCCCTTCTTGCATTCGATTGCATTAAAAAAAAAAGATATAGCAGTATTTTATCTAGATGTAACTCCAAAATTGTAATAGCTAAAAATCTGTAAAAATTCTGAAGGATAGCTAATATTATAAGTATAAAGTCTATAGAGTTTCAATTTTTTTAACCATTACTTTGGCCGGAATAAAAAATTGATCTTTCAATACCAAAAACCCTATGTTATTTAGATGGGAATATTAATCGCTGTGTAGCACTAGGTTAAAATTGAGATAGAGTCTTGAAACTTGGGGTTTTTTTTTATTTATTTATAACCATATGAGCCCCTGTCAGCGTAAACCAAAATAAGGAGCACCCTAATACCTATAGGTATATGGTATGGATATGTTTGCTTAAATTCCACTTGACTGCGAAATTTTTTAACGATGAGGATTAAATCTTTGAGTAAAATTTTTCGCGAGTTCTATAGTCTAAAGTCATTGGGATTGGTTTTAGGGTTAAGTTTAAAAAGTAAAACGGGGCCCTAATAGTGCTCTACAATGTCTATCCGTTTGACAGAGGATTGAAGGTCGTAAATTAAATAAGATATAAAGCTGATCGCACATGGCCAGCTTATTCGGCACTTGGATTCAGTTTCCAAAGAGTAAATACAACCCTTCTGTTATATGATAAAAATCATACATAACAAATTGAATTCGATAGAATTTTTCTTTTGTTATTTCGATGGATTTAATTTTTTTCTTTTACTTCAGTAACAATAAATAACCAACCAAATCCTCTTCATATGCTTTCATGATTCAATAACTTTTTCCATTAGAGTTTGACTTTTCACCTGTTTAATGTTCCTAATTTTCAAATTACCACTTTTTTCTACATAAATTTCCTTATGACAACGCAATCTTTCCAGCATTTTTATTACGTTGCAAAATCCGCTAGTATCTGCTGCTCTAGCCTCCGCTGATGGTGTCATTTAACGATTTATGATTACATATAACAGACGAGGAAACCCTAGGACGTGATTATGATAAACGACTTTTAAAAAGTTTTCAAACATCATCACGGATGGAAGCAAGTATGCCATTTTGTTATGGTTCAAATAACCACTATCCCACCCTTTAATTATAATCTAGAAAGCTAAAGCTATATACTTAAATCAAAAGATAAGATTTTTTAATTCTATCTGTTATATTCTCAACTGTATCTCAATTACACAGCACCCTGTACAATGTCAGTGAGGCATCTAATATACATATAATCAATAGAGACCAGTTTCCTATGCAATTGCGTATTTTATTCGCCGATACATACGAGTCATACGACCCAGGAGATCAATTATCTATCCGAATCATGCATCTAGGATAATGTGGGTTAAATTTTATACTGCATATTTTTGGCTATTTGAATAATATTTGAAGGTTTTATTGACAAATATTGCACATTTCGTGACAAATAGGGATGTTTTAAAAGTAACTTTTCGGAGGAAGAATTAAAAAAAATAATAATAAATATTACAGGAGGACACTTGTAAACATAAATTATTTACAATTACAATCAAATTTTAATTATTTTTGAGATCATTTGTTAATTATTTCTTTATTTATTTTGTTTAACGGCCTTCGGGAACTATAGTCTAATTTGGACATTGAGTGTTCGTGTGTGTGTGTGTGTGTGTGCGTGTGTGTGTGTGTGTTGAAGTGTGTGTAAATTAGTGTAGGGATCAGATTGTTATAGCCTGTCAAATATTTGTATTATTTTATTAGTTTATTATTTGTACGTCAATAAGAAAATCTTGTTAATAGAAGATAAAAAAATAAAAGCAATACAATACGATCGTGTCTGTTAAATAAAATTACCCCCCCCCCCCCCCCCCCGTAATTTTGTTCACATTTTTGAAACATAAATTATATTTATTATGTTTATTTTATTCAAATGTACCTATTATTTCTTTGAGTTTAAAGATTTTTTTAATAATATTACATTAAGTAACGATAATTTTGTGCAATAAAAAAATTTATTTTGCCATCTTTTACTGCATATATTTGCATATTTCAACGAATTCTGGATATTACTTGCATATTTAAGCAATTTTAATTGAATTTTTATTGAATAAAAATTCGGTCTCTACTAATCAGTAATCTAATCATATTATGTGCTGTATGAGTCGACATTAGAGAACAACATATTCTAAATTTGAACAGCGACTATTGATTCGTGTGAAATTACAGATAAATTAAAAAAAGCCTGTCATGTGCGAGATAATAAAAGAATGTGGAATTTGTGGAATTTTTTCATCATTTTACTTTTCTGAACGCAGACAGTTGCAAAAATCCTTTAAAAATAGCCAAACAGAGGAGGGGCTCTGTTACGCCATGAAATTTTATAAATAATTAAATAAAATTATTTTTTCTAATTATACTTAATGAAATCTTTACAGGAATACATCAAAATACACAATATAAGAATGATTTTTATTTTTGAATCCACAAAAACCCTATCATTTCCAATACAATCATCCGATTAAAATTTCAGCAGATCTAAGTTTCTAGTCATTTTATATACTCCCTCCGTCCCAAATTAGTTGCTACATTTGCTTCGGGAATTGAGTTCCAATTTAAATGCTGCATTCTCAATATTTTTTTTCTACTTTTCATAAATGTAGCATTTATTTTGGGACAAATTTTTCGAAGCAGCATTTTGAAACTAATTTGGCACGGATGCTGAATTTAAGGAGAGTGTACTTGTCAAGCTAATATTAATGATTGATACCATATCAGCCTAAAATCTCTGAAATACATTAAAACAAAACTTATAAAATCATCAACACCTACCAATAACACTGCTAAGCCAAAATTTCTCCCGTAAACCTAACAATGGATTCCAGTAGAGTTTCATAGGTACGCTGATTATTATCTTGCAATTTCCCGATATTTTATAACACGTCAGAATTTTGAGATATTATCGGTCAAAATGACGAAAAAGACCACTTCGACCTATTTTCGAGTCCCATCAAATATTAAACAACAATATTTGAAATCAAAATTTTGTTGACGTAATAGAAAACAGCTTTCTCTTTGATTTTCAAATTACCACTTGTTTTTAGCTAAATTGTTTTTAGGACGAGTTATAAGGTATTAAACAGCAATATTTGAATATTTGAAAACTAAATCTACGTGATTATAAACTATTATAAAGTATAATAAACATAAGGTCTTAGTTTTTTGGTTATAACTCGTGTTCTAATTGAGCTAAAAACAAGTGGTAATTAGAAAATCAAAGAGGAAGCTGGTTCTATTACGTCAACGAAATATTTTGATTTCAAATATTGCTGTTTAATATTTAATGGGACTCGAAAATAGGTCGAAGTGGCCTTTTTCGTCATTTTGACCGATATATCTCAAAACTCGGACGTGTTGTGAAAAATTGGGAAATTGCATGATAATCAGCGTATAAGTCTATACTGGAATCCATTGTTAGGTTTACGGGGTGAAATTTTTGTTTAATTTTTGTCGAGCAGTGTTATCAGTAGAAAAATATTCAAATTTAGCAACTAATTTGGGACGGAGGGAGTATTATATATGTTGCAGTCAAAACCGGTTTCAAAATAGGTGATCAAAAAATATTTTTTTCTACACAAATGGTGGCGTAAAAAAAACTAATGACCATATATAATCCGGAGAATTACAAAATAATTGATAAATAAATTGCAATTAATTCATAATAATAATTTCGAATGAAAAGGAAATCGTATACCTAGCCATATAATGTGAATATTATACAAACCGCGAAATCCCTTCCGATTCACAAAATTTCATCCATTAATTGCAATTTGTTTTTCTCGTTAAAAAATCCGCCAATGCAAATCATAAATCGTAAAGGAATCGTTTCTGCCCCATTACATGAAAAAACGACAATGTAGAAATGAGAGGGGCGGGGGGGGGTAAATCCAATTATGCCAAATGACATTGTGAATTAATTTGCTTAATACAAGCGAAGAGATTTTTTTGTTGGTGCATGCACAAAAAAGTAATATTTGCTTTAATATGGGAATTAATAATCACGATTGTAGTATGGACGTGTAAAGCAGAGGGAGAAAAGGGACTGGAGAAAATTTCCAGCTCGATAACGATTACTTTGGGTATAATCAGGCAGGTTATAGAGAGATAAAAATAAAATAAAAATATAACGGGCGAAAAATAAATATCAGTTGCTTATTAATTTCCAAAAAATAATAATAATAAATAAAATAACTTTATTTATTAAATTAATAAAATGTAAAAGAGAGAAAAAAGTACAGAAAAACAAGAGAAAAATAAAGAAATAAAAAAATGTCACAATTTTAATTAATTTGGAAAGAAGTATTGATTGATTTATTTATTATAAGGAGTGATGAGAAAATTTCATTTCATCATCACTCGGCCCATTTTTATTTTATTTTATTTTTTTAATCATATTAATGTGACAAGTTAACCAGGATTTTGCAGACCCTATAAGTCAGTCAGTATTAAGTTTTGCAGCATGAAAAGGGTTAAAGAAATAAGTCTACGAGCTGGATCAGTGTAGATGTTGTCGGAGTTTATGCAAATTTTGGACAAATGAAGATCAAAAGTCGTGGTAAAGAGCGATGAGGGAAACGAGTTCTACGTTCTAGAAATCATAAGGATAAACGACTTGGCGAATGTGTTAATTCAGCAGACTAGAAAAAGACTAAGAAAAATCCTATTTTATTTATTTATTTATTTATCCAGAGTAACGGCTTTCAAAAGGAAATATGTGAGGATATTGTGAAGCCCAAACGTAGTTGTTATTCCTCAAGCATAAATAAAAAAAATTGTCTATTATTCATTTTTATTCAAAAAAGAAACGTTTCAGCTTGTTAACCAAGCCATCTTCAGTTTATAAAATACAACGCACATAAGGATCAAATTACATCCATGTGTCACACAGAAAACTCTACCTGCCACCTCCATACTTACCTCTAATTTGACATCTTTAATTTAAATTCATTAGTACATTCATTAGAAATTATATGCACCCACATCAAGAAATGCAACGTTGGAATATCAGACAATGTACTAATGAATTTAAATTAAAGATGTCAAATTAGAAGGTGGGTATGGTAAGTGCAAATACAGTTTTCTGTGTGACACATGGATGTAATTTGATCCTTATGTGTGTTGTATTTTAGAGACTGAAGATGGATTGGGGTACAAGCTGAAACGTTTCTTTTTTAAATAAAAATGAATAATAGACAATTTTTGTTTAATTATGCTTAAAGAATAACAACTACCTTTGAGATTCACAATATCCTCACATATTTCCTTTTGGAAGTCGCTTCTCTGGATTATAGCCATTTTAGTAATTTTATATATATTATTTATTTATTTTTTTGAATTACATTTTATTTGGATTTTAAGGCGATGTCATAATATAGGGATAAATGAACAATTCATATTTAAGATTATTTATTAATTACTAGGGCGGGTCTAGCTTTTAAAAAAAATTATGATTTTTCATTAAAATCTGATCGAAGAAAATGCTAAAAAGGGCACGGATAGAACATCTCTCTTTCTTTATAGAGAAGGAACTGCAATTGCGAATGCTAATACGAGTCAAAACCTGTTTCAGACAAGACCAAACCTGTTTAAGACTATTAGAGATTAATTTCTTAATTTCTATTATTTCAACAATGGCCTTTTGACTTTTACACTTGGAACAAAACGATACTCGTTTTGAGAGAAAATATTCAATTGGACTTCTGTAGTAAACGAAGATTGTTTGGACCCAGCGGCGTAGCCAAGGGGGGCGTAGAGGGGCGACCCCCCTCCCCTGCCTCTACCTTTAGCCCCCACCCGCTCTCACCATTTACATGTAACCAAAATCAAAAGGGAACAAACAAGAAACTTAAGAAAATTAGTACCTTTTTAGGTTTTTTTATTTATATGTTTGCTGGACCGCTCTTTAAGTTGGTAAATTGTTTAATGCTATTAAAATACTCAAAAAAAGTAACGACCAAATGATTATAACGAAAACTGCCCTCGACAAAAATTTAAAGCGAATACTATTTATGTCGCCCTTGGATATTTTTACACAAACTTTAACTGAAAGATTTGAAGATTTTTTTAATCTTGCAAATAAGTTCATATGGTAGAGACTGAATTTTTGACAATATAGGAAATAATAATTGTATAGTGGAACTTGCAGCATTTTATAAGGGCTATGTAAATTGTGTTTTGCTTATTGAAAATTTTTTTCTTTATTTTATTAAAATTTTCATAATTTATTTTTTCACTTCAGTTTGAGTTTTTATATTATATATACAAAACAAAATATTTATTATTATGTAGAGTATTCTTTGTATTATTTAAAATCTCTGTTTTGCTTGTTTTGGTCAGAGTAACGATTAGCGCCCTCAGAGCAGTTTTGTTCCCCCTGTTCCAAAAGTCTGGCTACGCCACTGTTTGGACCACCATGTATGTTCATATTTGTGAATTTTTGACCAGCCTAATAGAATAATGTTAATCACAATATGTAATCAATTAAATAAACAAGCAGTTAGGATAAGAGAAAGTATGATTTAAAAACTAATATAATGTTTCTCCTACCTTTGGCTGGATGTAGTGCAAGATTAGCTTAAGCATTGCAATTATCGATTCTTTCACCTCATCTGCCATTTCACCGATCCTCTTTTTTACAGTTACATTTGTTCAAGAGATATCAGCAATTTTCTCGGTCTATTTTATATCATTAATTTAGCTAAATTATACATATTTTACTCTTTATAAAAACACACGTTCCCAGAGGTTGCCAAAACTTAATCTACCCCTAGTAGCACAGAACCTGGAACTATATAGTAACCATATAAAATCTACATAGGCTCCCGAGACAAAACCAGCATTGTCAAACGATATAGAATCTATGTCGGAGCTATATCGGGCGCCAAGGTATAGTCCCGTTGGTGTTGGATCGGTATATGCTGCCAATATATCCTTGATGTCGGGTCGGCGCAGGCTACCAATATAGTCTTGGCGTTGGGCCGGTCTAAGATGCCCATATAGTTTTGACACAGTAACAATATGGTAACTATATAGGCTGCCTGTATAGTTTAGACACATTAAACGCGTTTCACTTTCATGATGGTTCTTATATATGGAAACTATATAGTTCTAGTACGTTTTGTGCTGCTAGAGACACTCCGCTTCAAAAAAAGTGGAACACTTGAAAAATTCAGATTTTTTCAAAGAAATATAAAAATTTATATTTTTTATTTAAACTTTTAATACGTTGTATACATGTGGAATTATTTTTAAACAATATTACAATGAATAAAATATTTTAAAGTTATTTTTTTAGAATATTTACCTAAAGCTAATTGAAAAAATCCGAATTTTTCAGGTGTTCCACTTTTTTGAACCCCAGTATATTTCTTAAAATTGTTTATAGCTTACAAATTTTCATATATTTTGATTGAACTGACTGTCCTTCCTGCGACCACCAGTGGGTTGTGACCCATAGTTTGTTTGGGAAGCGCTGTTTTACACTATCAAAATTTAGAGCAAGTTTTTAATTTAACAAAAAATTTTTTTTTTGGCCATTGAAAATTAAATCCCATTTTAGCAATCAGAATTAGTTATGTGTTTGTGTATGAGTGGAAATGTGTGCAAATTACTGGGTCAGATTATAGCCGGTAAATTATTTGCAGCGAATCGGGCTTGAACCGGCGCTAACTTGATTCAAGGATAAGCTCTATAAACATTAAGCCAACGTGACCCCAAAAAAATAATTAAAACAACTATTTTGCGAAAGTAAATGAACAAAAAATATCTGACGTGTCAAAAAAAGAATAAATATTCATAATTTGCTTTGGCTTAACAAACTCTCCTTCGGAAAACGCTCTGTGTGTGTGTATGCAGGTACGTACCTATAAAGTACTTTATGTTATCTAAGCGGCCAAATCTCCTATCAATAATTTACGATGTTTATCATTTATCTTTTAGTCATTCTTTTTAAAACATTTCGTTGATTAATAGGCATTTGGTAGAGAAATTAATGAATTGTAAACTTTAACATTCTGCAGTGTTCATTTTGCCTAACTTAAGGAGTCCTCTACTAAATAATTAACATTCAAGATGAATTAACTTTTCTAACGAGTCAAAATGTTTGTAAATTAATCATTAACATTATTTTTTTCCGGAATGCTAATAGATTGAGGCATATAATGTAGAATATTTAAAGTTTAATCCAAAATTAAACTTTCAAAAAAAATATTCTCTTAAACTTTTTTTATCTTCTTCAATTTAATTGTAATACAATTCAATAACTTTTGTTATTTCAGAAGACAGAAGAGAGAAGGAGAGAGAAAAAAACATTTGCTTAATTTCTATTTATTCAGAATAAAGAAAAAAAGTTTCGTAAGGCCAATTACTTGCAATTTAATAAGAGAGAAGGAAGAAGAAAAGTTTTTAAAAAGTTTAGTTAAAAAAAATGAATTAAAGAAGTGATTTTTAAAGGAAAAAAAATAATGTTCAAATATAATCCATTAATTTCATAAGAAATTGCGTTCATCAAGAACCTAATGCTAATTTTCAAATTGATCAAGAGGCTGATGTATATTACACTTCTAGACATCTAAAGGGTGGAAAATGAGAGTTTGAAATTTCTCTTCTAAGGTAAAATCATCCATTAAATACCGATCTTTTTGGTTTTAATCAAGAATTGTCTAGAAAAAAATCAGAATTGATTAAAGAGAAAGAGAGATGAGAATTTACCCTGTTAAAATAATGGTAAATTTACTACAGTAGAGTCTCGAAAACTCAGCACTCGATAACCCGGAAGTCCGGATAACTCGGCCACACCCTGGCAGGGCGAAAACCCCCATTTTCACGTAGTAAAAGATCTATTCCTTCATAAAGTAGGTACTTTTCTTTTGTCTACGGGTATTTGAGCAGTTTATTCTCTGTTGTATTCAACGCAAACAATACATACAAATACATTAGTGTATTTTCTGAGGAAACACTCGTATTTATTATTGTTTAACCCCATTTCCGATAACCCAACTTTTTCACAAACTCTGCCAGCCTTCGGTTCACATTAGGCCGAGTTTTCGGGACTCTACTGTATATGTAAAGCAGAAATTAGGAAATTTACAAGATTGCGTATAGTAAAAAAAAATTACCTACTATAATATATATCTATATGTATATATTTATAATGATGCTGATACAAGAAGAAGTTGCACCGAAAAGGTTCAACCTCTGAAGTCCGTGGTAGATCCTTGTAGTTAGTCTTGAAAATAAGAAGAAATTTAGGGATTGGGTCGGAGTTGAAGGTGTTCGTGTATGCGTGTCTTAAAAGATTGAAGGTTATATGTTGCTGAGAAGACGGTCGGAGGAAGAGATTTCCAGTCTCTAGGTATCATATGGATAAACGAGTTGGCGAAAGTATTGGCATAATAACGTTAACTCATTGCAAAAATACAAAAATAAATTGGGACTTTAATTTTTCCTTGTATTAATTAGAAAATTATTACTAAAAAAAATATGTTGTAAGATTACAATACCGATTTGTAATATTACTAAAAAGTTTTGAGAGGAACCATTTTTTTATAGTAAAATTATATAAGAAATTTTTCACAGCTTACTCTATTTCTATATAAAAGACAAATGACGATATTAGTACCTTTAAGAAACTACTATATTCAGGTTCGATTCCCGAAGGGGTGAAACAACCTTCTGACATAATAAAAATAATCTATAACATCTCGTATCTAGTAGTAAACCATCTCTCTTGAATTTCTTGTCTATTTTTAGTTAAGTTCTCGAGTATTTAAATAAAAAGAACGAAAGAATTTCACGATTTAAACGTGTTTTTTTCTGGTTATAATTCATTTTCAATTTTCACTGTGTCCCAATAATATGATAAAATTATTGATCGAAATTTTCTTTATTCTATTTTAAGGAAAACTCCTAATTGAGACTACTTTCAAAAATAGCAAATATTCACTAGATAATTCAACAATTATCGCAGCAACTGATTACTCATTAAAGCTTAAGTGAGAGTTCAACGAAATTGGAGAGTCTAGTATGTCAGCAGTTAGAAAATTTGAACGACCCAAGCATAACCCTCGGTTACTGATAAAGTAACATGAATTAAACATTTAATGTAATTTATGAATCTCTCTATCTTCTACAGATATAATGTCTTAATTACTGCAAAATCTTGCAACCCTCCACCCACCCCTTAGCTCGGGGTTATAGCCTTACGACTACAACGTTAATCAATACGGTCGGAAGGAAAGGTATAAGAAGGAAATCATTAATAAAAGATTTGATAAAAAGAATGACAGAACTAGCTCCGAGCATGTCAAGCTCGTTTTTTAAGATGGGTTTGTCTTAGAGTTCTGGTCAAATGTCTTGGTAATTAAAAAATATATTCTCGTTTCATCGGGAGATTCAGGATCCGAAAAAGTGAAATGCCCAAGATTTTTTCAAAAGATTAAATATTTTGTTTGGGTTCGTAGTAAAATAATTCTTTATGCGTTCCAAAAACATGAATTCTAACATGAAACTCATCATCAACGGATGTCCATCTAAATATCTTAGTACTTATCCCAAGAAAAAACAACAGTAGGACTTAATATTCGATAATGAGAATAAAAACTCAAAAGTACGATTTTCTTTACCGGTCACAATTATTATCCTTTAGGAAATCGAGATCAAATTTTGAGACCTCGAAGCAGTATGTAATACATTATTACAGGAAGACGAAAGACATGGCAGAACAGTGAGATGGAAATACCGGAACTGGGCTTAATCCATAAATTTAATAAAAAAGAAAAATATTTAAAATATTTTTTTGAGATATTTTTCAATTTTCTGAAATTGTATGAATTTGACATTTCAATTTTGTACTAATGCAGAAAAAGGCAAAACTATATCCCAATACATATATAATTTATTTATTTTATTGTTTGATTGAAACCAATATATATGAAATAAATTATGTATACGAGTAAAATTATTTTGTTCTTATCAATATTCAATTTTCAAATCAGTTAATGGGATCTCGAAAGCGGGGAAATTTGCATGAGTGGGTTGGTTCTATACTACAATTGTACAGTTCTTCGTATATCAGTATTAGGGGCTAATTATATGATATTTATTCAAATCAATCCTTAGAATATTTGTAATTAATCTAAAAGAACCGATGTGATTTCATATAAATTTCACCTCCCCGAGGGATTCCATTATAATTCCTGCTAAAAAAATTTTTGAGCCGGTATGCCGCAAATAAAAAATGTCTATCTCTGGCAATAATAATTTATTTAAAAAGACTATTATACATATAGGGATACAAAAAATATGTATTTTTTTTTTAATTGATTACAAAAATTAACTTTTTCATTCTCGAAATAATTTGAAAAAAATCGGGTCCCCCTTTTATGTCAATCTCAGAATCTGATAAGAAACAAAAGATTTAGATCCCGGGCGATTGGGATTTTTTTAAAAGATCTCATTATATAATGCGACTATAAAGTCATTTAATAAAGATTAATTACTACTTCACCAATAAAAACCGAAACGTCAAAAATCCAATATAGAATGGTTATTCATCAAGTATTAGATGAGAATCAATCGCTATTTTTGGCTTAAAGTCGATTCCTCTATGTCTTCATCAAAGGTAAGGGATAAGAAAACAACGCAGTTGCTATGGTTACTTATAAAATTTCCTCCCAAATTTTTAGCATTTCACAGAGAGAAGCCTATCTATCCATTCTTATTTAAGCAAGGCTAAATGAGCTATATTAAAACATTCAAATGAATAAATTTTAAAGAATTTAAAAAATTAAAAAAGTACTATCTTATTCTGGAGTAGAGTACTTTAAAATATAATTTTACTAAAAACTTTATTTAACTTTTTTTGTGGTCCCCAAGGTACTTAATTGGGATATTAAATTTCATCAAAATTTCATCAAAAAAAGTCATTTTCAAGATATTTAGAAAAAACTAAAAAAGTACTGAAATAAAGTACTAATGTTTGTGGGCCGATATGTACCAAAAACTAATCAGCGCTTCATTTTGTTAAACTAATGGTAGGTTTTCAATTTCATTTCAATCGGTGCAACGGTGTGGAAAAAATCGAGGGCCAAAAAAACGATAACATCCATCCATCCATCCATACATCCGTCCATCCGCACGCGCTAAATGAAAAAATCGCACTTTTTGGCCTCTCGACGAGACCTCATGTAATTTTTGGCAAAACCGTCACGTGCTAAAATTCAACCTAATTGAATACTACAATTTGTGACTTTAATTGAGACCATGGGTTCCGTAGTTTTTTCCCGAAGACCCTTTGAAGTCGCGCTTGCAGCCAGACCGATTAGAATACTTTCCCCATGCTTTGCATTGGATAAAATAAAAATATAATTATCAAAATGAAAGTTATAATTAAAAATTGATTCAATAGCAATGTAAATATATTTTTCTCATTTAAAGAATTCACTATTGAATTTGCAAGAGAAAAGCGATTTCATCTGAATTTTTACTGTTAGTGGAATTCGAAGAATGGCTTTGTGACAAACGACAACTTTTCCAAAAAAAAAAAACAATGACAAAGTATGAGAAATAACTTTTAGGTATTTCAGGAAAAGGTTAAAGTTCAAAAAACGAGAGCCAATTTTTCAAATCGATGCATTCATTCTTGTGAAAGTTAATTTTAATCCGAATAAATAACTATTATATATATATATATATATATATATATATATATATATATATATATATCAAAACTAAATTTGACATGTAGATTTTTTATATTGAGATTAATGGCCAGTTGTATATCGGCTTGCAAAGTATTTGTTAACGTTGACAAAGGGTAAAACCTTAGAATTCACCTTGTGCCCAGCCGGATGGCCAATCAGATGACACGCACTTTCATCTGATTGGCCATCCCCCAGAGCACAAGGTGAATTCTAAGGCTTTACACTTTGTCAACTTTAACAAAGACTTTACAAACCGACATATAACTGGCCCTAAGAGCTGATTAGATTTTGGTTGAAATTGAACCAAAAATTAAAGGAGGGGGGGGGGGCTCTTAAAAAATTAAAATTACAAAATTTTCAAACTTAAAAAAACAAAAAAGAAAAGTCATTATATTTTCCGGGGGTGAAATTGGGAGGAGGTGGGATTCAAAGCGTAGAAACTCCTTAAATAAATTTCCAAACAAAAATCGAAGAAAGCTGATATTCTGATATTTACAAATAAATTTCCAAACAAAAATCGAAGAAGGCTGATATTCTCATATTTACATTAAAAATTGTGAGCGACTTACTTTTTCATTAAAATGACTATAAAGAGCACGGATACAATCATCTCTCTTTCTTTATAGCGAAGGAACTGCAAAAGCGAATAACAATACGAGTTAAAACCTGTTTCAAACAAGACCAAACCTGTTTCAGATATTAGAGATTAATTTCTTAATTTCTATTATTCCAACAAAGGCCTTTTGATTTTTACACTTGGATCAAAACGATACTCATTATATAGAGAGAAAATATTCAATTGGACTTCTATATTAAATGAAGTTTGTTTGGACCACCCTGTATATTCATATTTTTATAGTGAATGCATTTTTGACCAGGCTGTATAAAATAATGTTAATTACAATGTAATCAATTAAATAAACAAGCAGTTAGGAAAGAAAGTAAGATTTAAAAACTAGAAAGTACCTATATGACCTAATTGAAAAGTTTTTGTTTTGCCGAGAGTAGCAGAGTTGTTGATTCACAAAGAGAAACAAAGAGGTTGTCCTCTGCTTGATGCAAATAAACATACACACATATATATCGAGATGATATATCTGTATATACAATATATTATTTATTTGTTTGAGGTTTGACCTATATGACCTTTGCCTTACCTTTAACAAACAAAAAAAGTCATTATTTTTTCCGAGGCTGAAATTGAAGGATGAGGGGAGTTCAAAGCGTAGAAACTCTTTAAATAATAAATTTTCAAACAAAAATCGAAGAAGGCTGATATTCTGGTATTTTCATTAGAAGGTTCTCATTTATAAGGAGATATAAATTGCTATAAGTCCAGAATTCAAAGGGAGGACGGGTTCTTTCGTAATCTTTATAAATTATTTTATTAAATGTTAAATATAAATTAATAATTAGTGTAAAGATTTAAGCATCTTTGTTGAGTTTCTTTTTTGAAAAAAGATGGAATTTTTTCAAAAATCAACCCAATTATATAATATTAAGAAGTGAATTTAATTTTATTTAGGAAACAATTCAAAGATTTTAGTAGAAATATTTTTACATTGCATATCAGAGGGTTTCGTCCCCTTGGGAATCGAACCCAAGCGCTAACTAGCTTTCCGGGCCGTTAGCCAAACCCTTAAGAATATTTCTACTAAAATCTAAAAAGCTTATGCAAATATTTTTTATTTTATGCCTTTTTTCAATCTGTTCAATGACTGGCCTATATGTGTTTGCTAAGAATGAATATTTATAAAATGACAAATATGCAAAGAAGTTAATTTGTTTGAGCCCTGAGGAATTCAACAAAATTGACGAAACGTTGGCATAAAATAAAAAATATTTGCATTAGCAATTGTCCTTATTTCCCTACAACTTATTAATTTAATCGATGGACATACCCTCCACAAATTATTTAATCATGCAATTTAAATTAATACGATTTTTGATTTCAGCTAAAATGAAACAATATACCTTGTAAATTTCAATTCCCTGACAAACGGAGAGAAAGATGAACTTAATGGCGACAGGAATAGAGAGTTCCGGTTCACCTTTGCACGGAACCCTAAACAAAATTCAAGCTTTATAAATTGATTTTTTTTTAATTGCCCCTATTAAATTAAACAAAATTATAAAATGAAATTCTGTTAATTCGAATAAAAATACTTTTGTCTCCGGACCGTTTTGCCTGTGTGTTCTAGGTTATGCATTCAATTCGAACGCTCTGAATTGCGAGTTGCATCATTAGGCGTTAAATATTAAAATCATGAATTTGAATACCTATCACTAAAAAAATCATTAATGTCAATCTAGACAGACACATACATCAGGATTAAATTTTTGTGTGAATACAAGACTAACAGAACTCAAAATAATCTCTTCCGATATCATAGAAATCATTACTTTGCTATTTTCATCGATTTGAACTTTTATATTTAAACAGAACTGGGAATATTTATCAACCTGAAATTTTAATACATTTGTTTATTTTGAATTGGAATGAACTCCTATTAAGAACATGGATTCAAATAATTCAATAAATTAAGTTAAGTGTAACAAAAAACGGTCAACACTTAAAATCTTCTTCAGAATTTACTTCAAAATTTATTCACTACATAATTTACTACAAAAAAGTTTTATCTTGACTTAATAAAGGGCTTGAAATCCATTATTAGATCTGGATTTACTGACAGAAGAGATAATGAGCATGTAGATGTGTCGAAAAATTAATTTTCGCCAAATATCGATTACTAATAAATCATTAAAAAGCATGACATATTTTATATATAATATACTTTTAAATTATTGTGATTCCTTCTCCCAGCACATTTGACTAAAATTTTGATGCTAAATATCTTTTGTATAATAAGGGGCCGTCCATAAATTACGTCCCACGAATTTCAAAATTTTTAGACCCCCATCCCTTCTCCTGTTTCACATTCTGTCACATTTTCATTGAGCCACCCCCCTGTATTGTGACGTCACAATATCACTTTTAAGTGTTTTTGCTAAAAATTGCTTGCTTACAATAAATATTTCGTCTATTTTACCAAAATTTTAAAGTTGGAATAATAATAACCTGAAATCTAAAAAAATAGGTCTGAAATTTTTTTATTTGGCTTTTGTAACATCACTATTTTTAAGATCCCGGGGCCCCCTCCACCCTTACTCTGCGACGTAATTTATGGACCGCTCCTAATTGGGGAGAGGGCAAATTAATTAAATTTCATTATATTTGAAATTAATTATATTGTATTCAAAATAAAGTTTTTGTCATATTATATCTATTAGGTAATGAATATATGCTTCCTTCATTAAGCCTTTTAGTAAAGATCCTCCGAAACGTCGGGATTTTGAAAGATGGAAATTATTTCCAATATAAAAAATAAATAAAAAAAAAATCTCTGGCTCGACAACCCTTTATGGGTCTTGGCCTACTGAATTGTTTGCTGTCCTAATTGGAAACAGTACCGAGGGGTCAAGTGGTTAGCTCAACGCAATCTCTACAACCTTCGTTTCAGTCTTCTTAACCGAGATTCGCTGCTTCTCAATCAAGCAGCTACTCATTTATCCTCACGAGGCTGAGTGAGCCCCGTTCCAGACCCTATACTTACAGAAAAATGTCTGAGTATAGCCGGGAATCGAACCCGGGACCTCCTTGTTGCCAGCCAGCCATGCTAACCACTACACCAATGAGGCGGCTATTTCCAATAAGGTCTTTTAATTGAATATTGTTCATTTCATTATCCTGGGCTGCCTGTTCATCAAAATTTCATTGATATCCACCAGCCCGTCTCCAAAATAATATCATTCACAAAAATTTACCAAAAAAAATTTCGAAACATTTCTAGCTATATGTATTAATATTATATAATTACTAGCCATTACAACAAAATATGTAACTATATACTCATACCTACATTCTTATCTCATGTTTTGTTCTGGATTCTTTTCTAATTAGAACCTGAAAAGGATATCCTTCGTATAGGCTTTTGCTGATTCATATTTTGATTAAAATGGAAATATGAGTGGGCGCGTCTTTTTCTAGTCAGATTCCCCAACCGAAACACTGAATCCAACATGTATCCCCTGTTGTATCGACATCTTGTCATTGTGTGTTTCTCCATAGTGAATAATGCGACAGACCTACTGGACACTCTGCCGGGCGATCCATCAGGGGTGTCCATGTAAATGCACGAGCCATTGGCCACACAAACACACGCACACACAAAAGCTTAGCACCGTAGCTATGTCCCAACCCCTACGTCTCATCCCCATTGCCTTTCTAATCGAAATTGGACTGGAATTAATTCCTCCCAGCCTCTCGCTCTTCATTCAGCCCACAAAACATGCGTCAAACTTGTATATATCAATGTCTCCGAAATGAACTTTCAATCCACCTGAAATATTTAACACGCGTTAACCCTATCCCAAACACCACACTTACACACTTACCTTCATGCAATGAGTTAACGTTAACTTTAATTTAACTTGTTGGAATTATTTAGTAATCAAATAACGTTCGTCGGTGAGCGGAAACTTTTAAGATTCAATTGAGGCAAAGTTTGTTTTAAGACCGCCCAGGAAATCCTGAAATCTTCGTAGAATTGAGTTCAAATAATAAAGAAGATGAGCGAAAATTGGGAGATGCAAAAAGTCCGACTCAGAAAGCTATTAAATTATATTTAGAATGAAAAATAAAAATCAATTTCATCTCAAACAGCTTCTATTAAAAACAAATTCAAACAAATTTTAAAATTTCATTATATTTCTTCTTGAGAATTAATGATGTTTAGGTTAGATTAAAATAATATTTTGAAATTGTTTTAATTTTTAACAATTATTTTTTTTAAATTAGGTAAACATTCTCTATATATGTATTATCTTATGAGAATTTATATAAAGACAATTTTATCAAAGATCTTACCAGATTATTATGTATATATTAAATGTCAGAAGGTTTCGCCCCCTCAGGAGTCGAACCCGAGCGCTAACATGTTATGCGGGTAGTTAGCCTAACCCTGGAGACGAATTTCCTCTGACATACATAAGGCAGGAAAATTTCACTCCAATCATAAAAGAACTATTAAGTAAAATTTTGTCTTAGCTGAAGTATAAGACCTTTTTATTATATGTTTAATATGAAAATTTGAATGTCTTATCTTTTTGAAAAATGGATGGAAAAATTTTCAAAAAAAGAACAACTTTCGGGTAATTATATGAGAATTTATATAAGGACAATTTTTATTTTATAAGATGTTAGCAGATTATTATTTATATATTATATGTCTTTATTTATTTGATAATTCCCTTGAACTTTTCAAATAAGAGAAAAACCTCCTAAAAAGTAAACTTCTGAGGCCGGTTGTCCACTGGAAGCGACAACGCGCTACGGCGATACAGCGCGACAATGAGCCAATACTCTATTTACTAAATATTACTACTTTTACTACTCTACTCCATATGCTAATTATCGCGTTTCATCCCCGTAGCGCGTTGTCGCTTCCAGTGGACGATTCAACCTCTGACCTCACGCTGTTGATTCGAGTTCAAAAAATAAATTATTTTATTATTTTTAGCAATTTTTGAAGTAATTTTTTTACTTGAATTTTTTTTTAACTTTATTTTGTAATTTTTAGACACGTTTAGTATCATTCTATTTTTTAGTTTTATTTTCTTCTGTTTATTTTAAACAAACTAGCCCATAAGGGTCTAGAGCAGTGGACCACTCAGTCTGAAATTGAATCCCCCCATGCCATACCCCCTATAAGTTGTAACCAAATTCAAAGGTGATTAAGTAAAACGGTTTTTTACAACACATTATTTATTATGACTATTAATTAGCATACAGTACGACTTAATTACAAATTATTTTTTTATAACCTACAGCATATTATATACTTGTAATATAAAAAAATCTCAATTACAAATTTATTTGTTTGAAAAGGACATTGAAATAAATTTTTACCTCAATGCTTTTCTCAGAGTGACTTTTGTGCACCCAATGTTCGACAAGCTGAGGAATTCTAGGACTTGGCTCTTAGAGCTAATCACTGAAATCAATGTTTGTACCTAGCTGATTTCTTTGTTTGTTTTTAATTAATAATAAAGTTGAGAATCCCTGCTCACACAAAAATGTTGTCGAAAACAGTATGAGATACTGCAAAGCTGGTTGTCGAATATTTGGGTTTTTTATACCACAACTCAACCAGGTTCACACCAGATTCAAATTAGTCCCTGAAGTTACTGTCATTGTGAAGATCAATAACCTACTCTTGAATATTATCAAGGAGATCATTAGACTTAACATTGAAAGGATTTCGAATCATTTTTTTTTTAGTTTGAGTCTCACTTTTACCATATTCCTGAAAATAACGACTAAATTCACCCTTGAGAGTGCCTAAGTGACTAAGTATGTTATGTTGTACCTTATCTGTAACAGCGGCATAGTCCCCGTCGTCAGCAAGGGTTTTCAAAGTTGGGAAACATTGAAAGTTTTTCTCTTCAAATTTGCTTATACACAGATCAATTTTACACAAGATGCACGAAGTTTGTCCTCGAATACAAATATATTTCCAAGACCTTATCGCTTTAAAATCTCCATTTAATGGCCCGGGGGGAGACCTCTTGGGATACTCCCACGGACCACCGGTTGGGAACCACTGGTCTAGAGAGAAAATATAATACACAAACACATTTACACACGCATCTGGATGGCGTGGATGGCTTATTCTCTCTTCATTTCTGAATAATTCGACAGCCAAGTCACTCTACTAAAAGAAATTTACTCTTAAAAATTATTTTTCTAAAATGTATTAATTTTTTTATTATAAAATTCTTACCAATATATTCTTAAAAAAAAAAGATAGATAGAGAATGATAAAATGGGAGGAATAGAGAAAGTGTAGGGAGGGATGATCTCTATAAGATATCGAATATTCGCATTGTGAAATATGACGGTTCTCCCCTTGTGGTCATAAACCATCGAGAAACAAATCCGGGGGCCACATTCGCTTCCGGTTGCGTGTATGACATGACCACCACGGTGACAAATCGACCGAGGCGGGGGTGGCGCCCCCCGTAACACCCCAACATCGGAAACATATACACAAGAGCCGCCTAATGGCCACAGGGGGTGAAAAAATGAATTAATGCACCAGCTAGGCGAGTTACGAGCCCGCAGAATTGCCGCCTCTGCCAGAAAAAACCGCAATGCTGCTACCCAATATATGTATATAAATATAGCGAGAGATGAATTACTTCCTCATTAGCTAAATAGAAATTTAGCATAACTCCGGTTCAATTCCCGAGAACAGTTTTAGAGGAAACGGATTTCTCTTCTTTTTATTGGTGAAATAAAAAAATAATATAATAAAACAATAAAAGAAAGAGGTTAAAGGGCTCGGAAGTTTTTGGAATGACAATAATATAAGTAAATGTAATGCGAACACCTCTATAGACTTTCACTTTGCGAGATCTTTTAAAACTGCTAAGATCATATTTACCTCTACAATTTTTATTTTACCATAAGCATAGGAAATATTGTAAAAAAAGTGAAAAAATTGGTGTTTTTCAAGTTATTAGAAATATTTCAAAAACTGTTAATAAATTTGGTGACAGTTTAAATATTTGGCGGTTTAATCGGAATATTAATCAAGCCAATCTATATTAAAGTAACTTAAAAAAATTCAAAAAACTCGAAAGACTACTAGGTCCGAGTTATTATGAATTTTATTTTTTTATTATTATTAGGTCTCTCCATTCACACCCGCAGAAATTGAACCTGAGTGCCAAAAAGACAATCTATACCAATAGGTTGTGCTTTGATAAGAAACGATTAATAAAACGAAATCTTGTAATTTTATTAGAGGAAGGAGGAGGTATCAGCCAAAGTTGGATGCGCTGGGTTCAAAAAACCTTTCGGGTTGAATTTATTTGGTCATCTTCAGTTAATTGGGATTTATACACAAAATGCGGTACTCGTATCGTCGCCTTAGAATGTAAACCTGTTAATCCATTTTTTATCATATATGACATATTAATACCGAAAGAAAAAGACATGCAGCATCTTCCAAGTAAAACTGCAACTTAAAATTACGATCGTAAGTTGTAGAAAAAATGTGAAAAATAATTTCTTTCCATAACAACAATATTAAATTTTGTTCGTTTTTTCTCTGCCCTGCTAAATTTCCTTGTTATGAGTTAGTATGTTTACACTCTAAGGCGACGATATGTGATCGAACCAAGCCTTGCCAAAAATAAAAATTGTAGCTTCATGTAAATTTATAATGTGCCCACGCCCAAAGGTCCATTATTAATTTACATGAAGATACAATTTTTATTTTTGACAAGGCTTGGTTCAATTACATATGTGTACCGCATTTTATGTATAACTCCCAATTAACTGAAGATGGTCAAATAAATTCAGGCCGTAACGTTTTATTCAGGGTGTTTTATTGAACCCAGCGCATCCAACTTTGGCTGATACCTCCTCCTTCATCTAATACAGTTTCATCACAGCCACGAACTCTAACAACAGAAATCTTGTGATTTCAAGTATTGCTATTCGGATCAATAACGCCTAAAAATACAATTTTCTGGGGCTTGAACAAATATATATTTCGAAACAGTGCCGTAGCAAGCCTTTGAAGGGTCCTGTGCTAGGTGTTGAATTCGAGCCCCTATACTTTTTCAATAAATATTAATAAAACAGGTAGTACCTTAAAATGGTAACAACCCATTTTCGCACATTGTTGAACAAAGAATCGAATTTAGAAGTATGTTTTTTTATGCATAGTAGAGTTAAAAAATCTTAAATCTGAACTTTTTCAAAATTTATTAATTTAATAACTTAAAAATAGGAAGGAGATTAACCAGTCAAGCCAAATATAGAATAAATTTCGTAAAAATTAGTTTATTTGTCATATTTAAAGAGAAGCTGGCTTAAGCCGGGATTATCTAAAGTCATTCGTGGTATATGAGCTTTAAGGCCCAGTTCTGAATATAGTCAGGGGAATGAGATTAGCCAGGGTCCAAACACCCTCATTTAACAAAATAGAACATTATGATTGGCGATGTACCTTAGAAGGGATAGAAAACGGAGAATAGTATGAAATGCATAAAAGGACCAACACGGAGAAATAGAGAGACTTCTTCTTTTACTCTCTATTATTTTATCCAGCTCTTACCTTACATCTCTATATTATACCTCTACTTTATCCTGCTCTCTTACATTACATCTCTCTTACACTACACTCTCCATATTATACACTCTCTCTATTACTCGATCTCACGAGTATATTTCTTCTTCCTGGAGTCGTTTTTGCGGGCATTTTCATTCATCAACCTGCTAGCCCCTCCATTGGCACTTCTATCATTAGCACGATAGCTAATTGAATAGCACGGACAAGAATATCTGTCCGGCTCTCGTGGAGACATCACGGAAGATTATCAAAAAGGCGAGACTCCAGGCCCGTTACACACTCTTCGACGTGGCAGTCTACGCCACCTGAGCGAGAGGGAGTGCGGCACAGCTAGCGCTGTTGAAGTATTTGAACCAGTCGGCACACTTCAAGAGCAAACGTAATCAATCATAATTTCTTTGAACGATCTCCGTTCACCCTTTAAAGCCATCAAATCATTTAATTCTTTCTGACTGTTAAATTCACCAAGGACCTCAATAAATTATATACTATAAATTGAATTCTTGATTATCTTTCACTGTTAAGAAAATTTCCCCATTCTCCTTTGCAGCTAGAATTCATTTAAGTATTGTTATTTTATTTTTGCCTATTTAAAAATTATTTTTTTTTATTATTTTTTTTGTAAATTCATTGTATCAGATTAACTTCAGTAAAGTAGAATTTGAAACATAAGAGTAAATTCAGTAGTTTATCAAACTAGTACAACGAGATACACTGAGTTACACCACCACCTCCACGTCTATAAAGGTTAGTATTCTCACACTCAGGAATATTCCCCTTAAACGTCCCCTTACCAAACTAATTTCCTTACCCCTCCAACCACATACCCTCCCTAACCCCATTACATGGTGAAGGTGCTGCTGGGATTTGAAAATCTAAGCCATCCTATCCCACAGATATCCCTAAATTCAAAATCCCATATTAAAAATATTCTGAGAAGTGAGAATACCAGGCTTAGTAAGGCTGCAACCGAACGCGATACCTGTCTCGTTGTACTAAAATTGAACAAAAAATATAGTATATTGCCCCGTACCGTTAATTTATCTTTTTTCATATTTTTTTTATTTATTTAAATTCTCTTAACAGTGGGATATCAAGGGTTAATTGAATAATCCCGGCTTCAACACTTCTATTTTTGTAATTTTCTCAGAAGTTATTTGGCGAACTGTTTACTTTCTTTTCTATAAAATTAATACATTTTATAAATAAATAATAACGGCTTCTAATATTTGATTCTTTCTTTTACAAATACACACCGAGAATGGATGGCACACAACAGAGTCTTGACGAACGCAGGGCGATTTATGCAGGCAACCAACAGGCAACAGTTGAATTATCCAACACGCCGATCGATCCTGATGATATGGCATTAGACTCTGGGACCTGTATGTCCACTCCTACACCGGCGGAAATGGAAGAATCGACACTTCCAGCCATGCTACGAGATACCAGGGAATTTGCAAATGCGCTTGACGGTGAACATCAAATCGCAAGTACACATACCCCCCCTCCACCCACACCCTTCGATACTAATAGCATACTCCAACAAATGATGTTGCAAATGAATAAAAATCATAATGAAACAAAAGCTAATTTTGATGAAACAAAAGCTAATTTTAGTAAAATAGATAACAAAATAGAATCAATGGATAGAAAAATAGATGAACAAAAAAATGAATCACAAGCTAATTTTAGTAAGATAGATAATAAAATAGAGGCCATGCGGGATGAATTTAATAGTAATATAAATAATTCCATAGCCAAAGTCAATGAGAATTTAACAATAATAGGTAATAAAATAGAGTCACATGATACAACAATACCACAATCGCCACCCTTGGAAAATAAAATAGAAAACCTTTCATATGTGATAGCGGGGATAGAGATAGAAGCAATAATTTTCACACAACCCACAGTAGAAACTCATAAACCAGTAATTTGCAAACAAACAATAGAGTCACATGATGCAACAATACAACAATCGCCACCCTTAGAAATCAAGTTAGCAACAATTGAAACCATCTTTGAGCCCCCTCTTTTAGAAACAGCCCTCGAATTTACTTCAGCCCCTTGTAATCAAATTAATATAGTCCCCATTATAGAACCCTCCATAGAATTAAAAACAATAACTTGTATACCCGCCATAGAAATTCACACACCCATAATTTGCCAACAAATAATTGAAATCGCGCCCCCACCACCTTTAATACAAATTGATATAAGTCCTCCAAACAAATTTAATTCAATGTTAAAAATTTTAATTGGTTTGCCTATAAAGTATAAAAATTATTTTACAACATTATCGATTTTCAAACAATCAACAATAAATTTCATTATAAATCATATCAGGGATGTGATTCAGAATAAATCGCATCATTGCCAGCGAGCACTAGAAAGAACTTTATACGCCTCGCGGGGGATCAACCGATAAAAATGATAAGAAAACCATTTTTGATTGACCTATACGAAACCTTCGAAAATTGCTTTTACATTGAAATTCTTCGAAAAACGAAAATGCCTACAAGCAAACCATCTTTTATTTAGTTAAATTCCCATATAGCCCGTCAATTCAGATTTCTCATTTGTTGTCTGTTGTTGCAAAATTCAATAAATAATAATTTACTAAAAATAGTACATTTCATTCTCTTTTAAAATCCATATTTAAATAATTTTGATAATTATTTAATTCAATTTCTTGTAATCATGAATCATCACACTATTATTTCTTTCGTCTAATTTAAAATAAATATTCTAATATAACTATTTATATTAGCAGAACAATTTCATATAGGTCCCCATTTAAAATTTTTAATCCACATTTCTATCATAATTTTGTATTTCCATTTCTTTATATAAATCCAGCAGGCCCATTTGTAATTTAACTTCAGTAAACTCAGTAAATTTATCGAATCAATGATTTTTGGAAAATCATTAACAGTATTCATTTTTATTATTTTTTTATCTTTTTTTAATTTTATCATTTGGTATCAACACAACTCATTTATCACGATGTGACTCATATAAAATTTTACCCTCATTTGTCACAATAGACAAAATTCATTTTTAAATAATTGTTCATTCTAGAGAAACCCGATTCAACCCTCTCTAGTCAACTTTCTTTGTAATTTTAAAATTCAAATTTAAATTAAATTCTAACCTGTGTTTGTATCAATAGAGTCAGTCAATATTAATTTCTTTCCACCCCACTATTTTTCTGTTCATTTAAATAAAATTTTCTAGTATTGATGTAAATTTTCCAATTGCTTCACTTATTAATTTTATAATAAACATTCTATTAGATTCAACTTTCCTTCTCAATATCATAACAATGTTGGAACATGCAAAACTAAAAATATAATTTTCTCCCTTTAGCCCCTGAATAAGCCCCTTGCAATTAAAAATTAAAACATTTAAAAGCGGTAACCAACAAGCACATTTGCAAACAGTATCTCACATGAGCGAATTAATTATTGTTACGATTAACATAAATTCTTGAAAATAAATTTTTTATAGTATGTCGAATGGTCCGTCACAGAGATGGGAACTCGTGCATCCATATAGAAGAGATGAACACGATCCCAATATGCGGATAGACATGAAAAAGGAAATGTGAAATCAGGAATCGATGTATCAGTGTTGGATAATTGAACTTAACAGCGAGATATAATAACAAATTGCTTGTGATCCCTGCGTTTCGATGGATTAGTTGTGGTCTCACGGGGTAAATAACCTGGGCTAATAATTTGAAAAGAAATTTTTTTCAGTTTATTAATAATTTAAAAAAAAAAAAATTTTTAGTTTAAAAATTTTTTTTTGAAGGGAAGCGGTGTCATAAAATGGTAACAACCCATTTTCGCACATTGTTGAACAAAGAATCGAATTTAGAAGTATGTTTTTTTTATGCATAGTAGAGTTAAAAAATCTTAAATCTGAACTTTTTCAAAATTTATTAATTTAATAACTTAAAAATAGGAAAGAGATTAACCAGTCAAGCCAAATATAGAATAAATTTCGTAAAAATTAGTTTATTTGTCATATTTAAAGAGAAGCTGGCTTAAGCCGGGATTATCTAAAGTCATTCGTGGTATATGAGCTTTAAGGCCCAGTTCTGAATATAGTCAGGGGAATGAGATTAGCCAGGGTCCAAACACCCTCATTTAACAAAATAGAACATTATGATTGGCGATGTACCTTAGAAGGGATAGAAAACGGAGAATAGTATGAAATGCATAAAAGGACCAACACGGAGAAATAGAGAGACTTCTTCTTTTTACTCTCTATTATTTTATCCAGCTCTTACCTTACATCTCTATATTATACCTCTACTTTATCCTGCTCTCTTACATTACATCTCTCTTACACTACACTCTCCATATTATACACTCTCTCTATTACTCGATCTCACGAGTATATTTCTTCTTCCTGGAGTCGTTTTTGCGGGCATTTTCATTCATCAACCTGCTAGCCCCTCCATTGGCACTTCTATCATTAGCACGATAGCTAATTGAATAGCACGGACAAGAATATCTGTCCGGCTCTCGTGAAGACATCACGGAAGATTATCAAAAAGGCGAGACTCCAGGCCCGTTACACACTCTTCGACGTGGCAGTCTACGCCACCTGAGCGAGAGGGAGTGCGGCACAGCTAGCGCTGTTGAAGTATTTGAACCAGTCGGCACACTTCAAGAGCAAACGTAATCAATCATAATTTCTTTGAACGATCTCCGTTCACCCTTTAAAGCCATCAAATCATTTAATTCTTTCTGACTGTTAAATTCACCAAGGACCTCAATAAATTATATACTATAAATTGAATTCTTGATTATCTTTCACTGTTAAGAAAATTTCCCCATTCTCCTTTGCAGCTAGAATTTATTTAAGTATTTTTATTTTATTTTTGCCTATTTAAAAATTATTTTTTTTTATTATTTTTTTTTAAATTCATTGTATCAGATTAACTTCAGTAAAGTAGAATTTGAAACATAAGAGTAAATTCAGTAGTTTATCAAACTAGTACAACGAGATACACTGAGTTACACCACCACCTCCACGTCTATAAAGGTTAGTATTCTCACACTCAGGAATATTCCCCTTAAAAGTCCCCTTACCAAACTAATTTCCTTACCCCTCCAACCGTACACCCTCCCTAACCCCATTACAACCTATAATGCATTTTTGTAGGAACTTAATTTTTTATTATAGAATTTGACTTAATTTTTTACCAACTTTAATATGTGTTTTTTTATTTGGGGGGTTTTTAGGGCATCCTGTAGTACCTGTCTAGTTACAGCACAACTGTTTCTAAAACTTGAGGAATAAAGGGTAAAGGATAGCTGCTGCCATTTTTGGCGCTACACTAAGTCAAATACAGCTCTAAACTCTATTACTTACTCTATATATATTATGCTATCGTTGGCCATTGTAATTTTTAATATTTAATATTTAATTTTAATATTTTTAATATTTAATTTTTAATATTTTTAATATTTAATTTTAATATTTAATTTTAATTTTTTTTATATTTAATTGTTTTTATTCCGTGATATGGTTTTTTTAGCACTTTGCTTCAATTCCCGAGGGGTTGAATACAACAAATAATAATCAGCTACAAACTAAAATGCAATAGAAGATACTTCAGTAATTTTTTCCCCACTAAAATCGAACTCTAATAACATATGCTAAATGAACTCTAATAACATATGCTAAATGGATTTATCATAAATTAAAAAAAAATGTATTTCTTTATTGTAAGATTGTTTTAACTTTGGTTTATAAAATATTTAAAATAGATATAAGCTACTATAACATTTGTTTGATATTTACTTAATATATATACCACTTAAGATGCTTTTAAAGTATTTATTTTTAGAATGAACTTCCATTACGTTTTTTGTCCTTACAGAAATATGAATTTGTGTCTCAATCAAATACCGATAAGAATAATTTATGAAGAGACCTTGTTTCCTCTCCAAACCTCTATTCGCTGTCTCTTAGGGTTTTTATCTCGAAAGAGAAAGGAAAGAAAGTCTTGACTAATAGTTATAGCCATTGAAGAGTCCCGACGGGACATTAAAGACCCTGCCAAGCTTAAAAGGATCCTTTCTTACCTATTAATAATGGATTCGAAATTGGCCAAAAATACACTAAACTTGAAAGCTTTTCAATACGGATCGGAAATTCACAGATTGTGAACAAGACAATCGAAAATAATCATAAATCTTTGCAAGGGATTAAAGGGGCGATAGAAGGGGTTGGGGGTGAATTTTCGCGAAAAGGACTGGAAAACAGATGGAGATTAAAAGGAAAGAAATTAAGATGTAATAAAAGCATAAACCGGAAATAATCTGACTACAGAATGGGAAATGCCAATAAATTAAAAAAAAGATTTCAGATGATTTATATAGAGAGAGAAAGTAAAAGATGACAAATGAAATGACCAGTTTAATACTGGGACATGAATGTGCAAGAACAATAATCGATTACAAGTAATTAAATTACAAGATACAAATAATAAATTAAACTTGTGATCGATGAGAGAAAATGAAAATGAAGTTGTGTATTTTATTATAATATTATTTTTATTATTTTTTTTATTATTATTTTTATTATTTATTTTTATTATTATTTATTTTTTTTATTATTTATTATTTATTTTTAAAGTTAAAGGAGACAATAAAAGAGTGTGTCTTCTGCTGGAAAAATAAATTTTAAATTTATTTATAGTTTCGAGGGCTTTGTCCTCTTCATCAGTCTATTACAATTAATTCACAGGAATTGATGGTAAATTTATCCAGACCACATGTGAAACAAACTTCCACACATCAATTTCTGTGAATTAATTTTAATAGACTGCTGAAGAGGACAAAGCCCTCGAAAACTATAGTCTCGTCATAAATAAATTAAAAAAATATTTTTTCCAGCAGAAGACACTCTTTTATTGCCTCATTTAATTTATAAAAATTCTCCTACTCTCGGCAAAAGAAACTTTCTATTGATTTTTAATGTAATTTGAATCTTAAATCAAAAATACTAATATAGAAATTGGAACGAAAAGTCGAGGCTGTAAATTTTAATGAATTTATAAAAATTCTGCTACTCTCGGCAAAAGAAACTTTCTATTGATTTTTAATGTTATTTGAATCTTAAATCAAAAATACTAATATAGAAATTGGAACGAAAAGTCGAGGCTGTAAATTTTAATGAATTTATAAAAATTCTGCTACTCTCGGCAAAAAAAACTTTCAATTGATTTTCAAAGTAATTTGTATCTTAAATTAAAGATACCATTAAAGAAATTGAAACGAAAAGTCGAGGCTGTAAATTTTGATGAATTCTATAATGTTGTTTACAAATGGTTTGTGTAATCATTAACAAGCAATTAAAATAAAAGATACCAATTACAAAATAATATAATTTTTTTTAAACATTTCGGGAGTAATTCTCGCTTTTACCAATGGAATTTGAAAAAATAGATCTTCAAAACAGAAATTTAAATCAACTATAAACAAATAAATTTTTGAAAATAGATAGCCATGTAGATTGTCTTGGAAATGAAATTACCTGTAATAAAAAAATATATAATACTTTATTTACGAAACAAAAATATTATTTTATTTAATTTTTGATAAATGTTAGTATAAAACAGACCATATCTGGGATGTCATTTCGTTTGCTGCATTTTTTTCTTTATTTTCTTATAAATAACTAATATTTTATTTTTAATGATTTATTAAATGAAAACCATACAATTGCTTAAAATCTGAAATTTCAATAGGTTGAATTTTGGTTGTTAAAAATTTCGATTTTCTATAAAACTAAGCATTTTTCTAAATTCTGTTCTTAACTTAAAATTTTTTATTTGGAAAAGTCAAAATTGTGTCCCCGATTTTTCGTAAATATTTATATTTTTTTATTTGTATTGTATGTAATTTCATCTTCAAGACAAGCAATTTCATGGTCTATTTTCAAAATTTTTATTTGTTTATAGAGGGTTGCTTTATATTTCTTTTTTGAAGAATCTATTTTTCGAAATTCCATTGATAAAAGGAAAATTTCTTCCGAAACGTGTCGAATTTTAGTAAACGTTTATTTATTGCTTAATGAAAGAATTTTTTCAAAAAAAATAATCATTAAACTATTTCAACAAGATACCAAATACAATTATAAATGCTAGATTGTAATTAGTTAGAGCATATAAAAATAAAACGTATATGGTACCTATATTGTATTTTTATTTCTTATTTTTTTTGTTAAGTGAAAACTTTTTCAAGACTATAAATTTGAATAAACTAACAATTTTTTTATCAACAAACGATTTAAGCTAGAACGGTAAAACTTGACGAAAAGAAACGACTTATAAATACTAACTTTTGTGTCAAAGTTACTTTATAAATAGGCAACAGCTTTGGCTGGAAAAATTCTCTAGGAACTTCTGCAGAAGTAGATTTATTTCCCATTCAATCGGCGTGATCATATGTTTTAATAGAATGAAAATCTGACCCGAGATGAGAATCTATTCACCATAGAAAAGGCCGTGGATAGAAGGATCTCTTCGACCCCTTTATTAGCGTAGGAGCTGCCCAAGACCTGTCCAGACAAGTTTTGACCAATTAGAAATTATTGGTAATTTGCTTGTTTCTAGAGATGGACTAAATTGGAGCACCGTATTATTTTAAATGGCAATTCGCTAAAATTGAAAAATAGTAAATTATTTAAGATTTAAATTAATTTAAATTTTATTATAGTGTAATTAAACTCTTTTTATTAAGGCATCTTTATTGAATTTCGATTTGAATAAATGAGATTAAAATAAATGAACATCATAGAGTGCTGAGAATGTTTTGACTCGCTTAAATCTCCTCGAAATAATTAATAAGACACACCGATATGTCATCGAGAAAAAAGGGGAAATAATTGAAAAGTTTTTGTTTTGCCGAGAGTAGCAGAGTTGTTGATATATATGTGTGTATGTTTATTTGCATCAAGCAGAGGAGAACCTCTTTGTTTCTCTTTGTGAAAAGGGGAAATATTCAAGGATTGAGTCAGAAGCGAAACTCACTTTATCGAGACGATTATTTTTGTGAAACCTACCTAGAATTTTTATATTTTTGAATTTTTAAAATTTTTTAAAATTTTCATTATTTCATTAAAATATGTTTCACCAAGAACCTACACCATTCTCCCTTAACAAAATTATAGAGACAAGTTTTTTGAAGTGAAACTTCTTTAGCGACGTATCTGTTTGAATTTTTTTTTTATAATAATGATCCAATAGAGGGGAAATAAGAAACAAGCTTTGAGGGGGCATCTTGCTGGCGAGGGGGCTACGTTCGTAGTGCGTTTTAAAATAATATTTTAAATTTCAATAAAGTTTATTTGTAATGAACTATTAGTGTGTTTTAAAATAATAGTTTAAATTTCCTAATTTTAACAAATTTAATTTGTCATGTCATAAGCTATTAGTGGTTTTTAAAATTAAAGTTTTACTTCCTTCGTGAGCTTATTTAGATGAGGGATGAGGCTCACATATTTTTTTATGTTAAGATGCAAGAAGAGGTTGTACCAAAAAGGGGCTTTTGCATAGCGAAGAGAAGAATAAAATGAAATTTCAGTGATTGGGTCGAAGTTGAAGGTATCAGCAAACGGTTAGAACGTTAAACTTGACGAAAAGATGGATACGAGAATGCGACTCTTGAAAAACTACGGGGTCAAGCGTAAAAATAGTAGAGCGAAAAGTAAAGAAGTGAGCAAAGCAAGGAAAACAAACTTGTTTTAATTCTACCCGCGTTTATAACATGTATAACTGTAGATATCACGATGAGCGTGGAATTAAAGCAAGTTTGCTTTAGAGGTTTCACTAATTTATGGCAGGATATGATTTTATTATTTTCGAAATAAAACTTTTTATTCCTCTACAAATATAATATCTATGGGCACTGATTTATGACCAAAAATATTATTTGCATATCCATCGATCAAATAACAAACAAGAACATGTTAACAGAAAAGCGTTTCGTTGCAAAATTTCATTACAGATATAATTGTAATGCATTGGTAATATAAAAAACTAAAATTCAATATCAACATAACTAAGCAAACAAAGTGAAAAAAATATTAAACGCAAATCTGAATGTGTTCTATAATATTTGAAATAATTTCTCTAATATAAAGGAATTATTTCACTTAAGTATGCCTCAAAAAATAGATTATGTACATAAAAATTTTAATATTAAAAGTAATTGATAGTTTAATTAAAATATTCACTACACATTATTCCTTTGTTTTGAAAGACATTGAAAAAAAGGTGGTTGCTCCCTAACAAGAAACGGATTTCTATTACAGTAGGCATTTTGGTTGTAATTGAGACGTTCTTTGTTAAGGCCACATTTTTTTACTTTTTTCATCTAATAAATTTTTATAATTAGTTTTCTTTGGAAATGGACTGGCAGAATACATTGAAGAATTGATGGAATGACAGACAGCCCAAGGGATAATGAAAACCTCTACATTTTCAAATAATATAAAAGTGTTTAAATAACAGACCTATGTCGTCACAGTGTTGCAACCCACCGCTTGCCAGCAAATTATGTTGCAAGCAGTGTGGTTATGACTGCGAACAAATTATTTTATTTATTTATAGCGGGCCGTATTATACTCCTGACGGATAATAATGCCTCGCTAAGGGTAACGTAGAAGCCTTCAGATGATGTGGGATTCGCTGTCTAGCACGCCGTTGCCAGAGGTTTGTGTCTCCTGTGGATGAAAGGTTTCTACTCTCTAAGCAAGGCTTAAAAAGAATGCATTTACTTTTTATATCATGGTTTTTTATTTATAAGTGGTTTGTACATCTCTGGCACATTTCTCTGCTCAACTCTACTGACTCTCCTGTTCAATTGTCTTCAACTGACTGCGTCTCCTGTTCAACTGACTTGTGGCTACTCACTGACTAACTCGACTCACTTTACTGAACTCCCGTCTTTTTGTGGAAATTTTCCAAAAACCCTCTTATTGGTCCAATTTCTAATTAGAAGGACGTGTTTTTTTTTAAATATTGGCACGCCTATTTTTATAATTATTCTCACGATTTTTCCTGGTAAAATTCGGAAGAAATCCAATAAATTCACTTGACATATTTCTTGACATCTGGGGGTAAAAGCCATCTGACAGGAATCATTTAATAGTCCAAATATGACAAGTCAGTAAATTTATTGATGTTTATAAGAAAGAAAAAATGTAAAATTGTATTTCTTCACTATTCCACTTCCCCAATTTTTTTTATGATAATGATGAGAGAAGGAGTTACATCAAAAAGGTGCAACCCCTAAAGGCCTGGGTTGGCCCCTCCGTCGTGAAAAGAAGAAGAAAGAATTTTATGGGTTGGGCGGGGGTCGAAGGTACCTGTGGATACGGGCCTTAAATAGCTGAAGGTTATAAGTCGCGGGAAAGATAGTGGCAGGGAGCGAGTTCAGTCTCTGGAAGTCATAGGGATAAAAGAGTTGGCGAAAGCGCTTGTTCGACTTTTATCCAATTTGACAGCGAAGGGGTGCTGAGCGTTAGAAAACCGCGTGTTTCTCGTAATTAGGCATTAGGGGGATAATTGATTTCAGCTCGACTGAACAGACACCATGATAGTATGTGTAGTACAGGGAAAGGGCAGAAACGGTTCTTCGGTGAGCCAGAGAGTCGAGTGGGTTGGTTAGAGCCGGGTCTCCTATTAGTTTAATTGCTCGCTTCTGAATTGCATCCAGTGTAGCAAGAGAATGCTTGGAGGCACCCCTCCACAGATGAGAGCCATATTCGAGACAGGGACGAATTTGAGCCTGCAGTATAAGAAGTTGACTGGGAGTATATAGTAACAGCGTCTAGACCTAAATAGGAGACCAAGCTTGGGCGCTGTAGCTTTAGCAGTGGTTGAGATATAGTCATTCCATGAAAGGCCAGACCCTAGAGTTACGACTAGCATTGAAATTTTATCCCTGAATTCTAGTGAGTTTGAGTCCAATGATATGTTTGGGACTTTCCCGTCTATTGTCAATAAGCACGTTTCTCCCATAAAAGCCCTGACCCAGGTCTTAGAGGCTCATCCATCCCGCTACCAGCTGCCTTGCCAAAATATCACCCCCAAACAATTATAATTATTATAAATGAAAAAATACTTTCGCCGCTTCACAAAAATACATTGAAAATTTATATAGCGAATTTTCGATCCGCTACAACAGTGATTCTGGGTTTGAGTTTAACTTTTTTATTTCTCATTATTTTTTCAAATAAAAAATACATTTTTTAAAATAATTAATAAACTATAGATTTAATATCAAAATTTTTACTGACATCTTTTCAGTCATAATGTAAATTTGACCAACGATCCAAAATCGACCCACTAGTATTGGCAATCGCATCTGCTCTTAAGGGCAATTCTAATCAAGATTGAGAATCTCAAGTCCCATTATGCCCTTTAGGCTTCACCTATCAATTCCAGTGAGATGCAAGTAACTTGACCAGGAACTAGGAGGCGGAGGAAGGTAATTAAAATACATATACATTATCTTAAGTATCAATTATGATGAAATGATTTAGTTCTGAGCCGAAACTTGAGTTTTAAAGGGAATGCGGAGGGCAAGAGACCTTCATATTATAATAATAATTACCATATATAAACTGAAGAGAGTTTTAACTCATAATGAAAAGGACATTTCGTTATTTCAAATGAATTTTTCTTTAATGTTATTTTAAAATTAAGAAGTTTTGAAGTTTGTAGATTTTTAAAGACTGTGAAATAATTAATATCGTATATCAGTAAAAATTAGTATGTTTACGTAGTTTGAAATTTAAGGCAACATTCTCATTTAGTAAATGACTGTCAACGTAATAAAATTTTTATTTTGAAGGAAAAACAATTTTACTCAGATAACTTGTCTGGAATATTTTTAATCTTCTTTTTTTAATTGCCATATCAGGTCTCCCTGACGTTTCGGCACCTCTCAACATATATCTGTGCTGAGTGTGTTTAGCTGTTTTACGCAGATATACGGGACCTACTTTTTAACGCCGGTTCCGAACGGCTAGTTTCAAGAGGTTGACTAGGTAATTATATTCTTGGTAGTTTGTCATTTCTTTCCAAGAGGAGGAGACTGCAAATATCTGCCGAGGCTCAGTCTCGAACTAGAATACTTCAGGACAGCGGCCCGACACTCTGACCACTGACACACAGTTGACTCTAATATTTTTAAAACATGCACTGAACAAAGAATTCACTCATATATAAAAGAATGAAATATCGTATCCAAATTTCAAATGATTTTCACTAATTTAATTTTCAAATAAAATACGTTTTGAAGTCCCTATAATTTAAAGAGTATTATGAAATATGTATCTACCTTATTCTCGATTCTCTGATGGACTTTTATCAAATTTCAAATTTCAACTAAACTTTCGACTACTACATTTTCCAAAAAAATAATATTGAATCTTATCAAATTAAGGCACGTGGTTGATTTGATACCGCCTTTTATCAGTATTGTTAAATTAAACATCGCATATCAAATTATATAAAACTTCTCAAGTTACACAAGGTTAACATTTGAAGCAATTCAACGCAACTCAATTGACATTTAAAGATGAAATACAATAAAACGTGAAATGAAAGAAGAATTTGAATATATGAAAAAGGCATTTTGTTGTTTTTAATGATTTTTCGCTTTTGATTTGATTAAATTTTTTTTTCAATTTTGAGTTTTTCGAGGTCGATTATGAAATATGTAATATCGTGGCTGATCTTACAAAACCTCGTAAGTCCGATTTTTGGTCAAATAGGTATTAAACGTTTATATCGACCAACTTTTCAAGGAGCATCTGTCTATTGAAACCTTATTATTCTATTTCAATTTAATTTCGTGCTACGGACAAATAATAAATATTGTATGTATTCGTGTTTAAAATGGTTTTTCTTGTTTCAGCGACGATATGTACATCACAAAAAATTAGTGTTTTATCCATATTTTAAAATTTAGAACACCAGTGATCATTGAATTATTTATTCATAAAGAAAAATTCTGGGAAAAACACAATTTTTTCAATTTAATGTTGAATGAGTACCTAAATAGCCATTTTTTAAAATTTTACCCCATGCAATAAGAAAATCACCAGGATATGAAACAGCAAACAATATTTTTTAACGCTTATTACTGGACGTTAGAGTCAAGCTAGAAATCTGAATATTCAACATTAAATTTAGGACAAGCAACAAGACACAATCAAAAATTGGTTTCTGTACATATGTGATCTTTCAACAATAAACGAGGGGTGAACCGCGATTGGAATTAGGTGTACACCGTCTTTGGAATTATTTGGAATTACTTTGGAATTCATTAGATAATCTATTGTCTTCTACTTGGAAATGAAAGTGGAAGTGAAAGTAAGAGTACACGATTTTAGTTCGTGTTTCACCCTCGACAATAAACGATTCTATTATAGTAGAATAGAAGGCTACTCAATTTGTTTTACACCGAGTTCATTAAAGCAATAAATGAGAATTTATTTATGTGAATAAATGAAAATCCATAATACTTATACTTTAAAGCATAAATACATAATTATCTTTAAGAGAAAACACTTGTGATTTATAGTACGAACTGTGTAAAGGAATTTACAACACTCTGCCTCAATATCTACTACGAAACCAAATTCCATAAATTTTTATGTGTTCATTTCAACACACTGTATATCTATATATTCTTTCATTTTTTTGTTCAGAATATAAAAAAGAAATCAATTTCAGCACCCTCAGATATATTTTTAGAAAGGACACCACTCTCTTCCACCTTATGTGATACACTCACAGAAGATCAATTCTCAACTTCTTTTCCGCATTCAATTACCGTTTCATTTTTTGTATAAACTAAGCCAATTTGAATGGCTGAGGCAAGCCTTGCATGCCAATTCAGAAACCCTTGCGAGACCCAAAGAAGGTACTTTAACTGGCAACTTCTATACTCATATACTTTTAACGAGGCGAGGGAGGATTGTTTCCTAGGCAGATTCCGAACATACAAATAATGGGTTTTCAACTAAAAATTGCACATCACTGTAAAATACACAATTTATTTGATGGTGTTTAAAAACTCTGAATCAGTGAAATTTTGAACTTTGGAAATGCAAAGTTTCTTTTTGTTGTTGTTGTTGCTGTTGGCTTCGGATAGGTACTATTAAATCCATTAGGCCAGTTTCTATTGGGTATTTTCTATCATGAGTTAGTATGGTCTTTTAGCAAGTTTTAGTCAATCAAATTTTTTACTTTACCATACAGGGTATGGTCAAGTATTGTAATCGTGCCTGAAAAAAGTGTTTTTTTTCCTTCTTTTTTTCAAAATATCTCAAAACGGCTGAAACTATTTTGATTAAAAAAATTGAGCGAAACCATGGCATTTCGGTCTACAAAAAAGCTAATAAGTGAACATCGAAAAAATTATATTTTTTGAGATAATAATTGTTTTGTCAAAATATCTGTTAGTCTGTCTTGTTGTCTGGTTGTTAGTCTGTGCGTTACCAAATTTTTGTGGACGAGCTAGCTCAAAAACTAGTGTGAATAACAAAACCAAATTTCACACATAGTTTTGGTTCATTGAGCTTAAGATCTGATTAGATTTTGGTGAATATCGATCCAAAATTAAGGGGGGTGGAGGGAGGTTAAATATTAAAAATGTAGGCCATTTGAGCAAACTCAACCAAATTTTGTATACATAATCAGTGCGATCCTAGAATTCTAAAAATGCAAAAACTAACCGCCAAAAATAGGGGGGAATGGGGGGAGAGGTATGGTCAAAAAATGAAAATCTAGGCTCTTGTACCAAACTCAACCAAATTTTGTATACGTAATCAAAAATGCAAAAACTAACCCCCCCTCCCCTACATGATTATAAATAATTTTATTAAATATTAAATATAAGTGAGGGGCCAGGTTGTATGGTAAAGTCAAGTGGATGGCCACATCAGAACACATCATCTTATTTATGATAGCAAGACAAGAACCTTGACCCCCCGCTTGAACATCGTCATCGACGCAAATGATGGGGAAGCGGTCAGTTCTTTCGGACACCCGACTCTCCGTAAGGTACCTTAATTTAATTAATTTAGATATACTTTTATTAATATATTTATTTTATTAAAATATTAGTAAAAAAATGGCTTGAACACCCCATTCGACTTAAGCATACACTTGCCCCCGTATATTTATATAATTTGATTACTCTTAGAATATAATTAATTGAAATTGAGCAGAAAAAATTAGTGTTTAGCTTAGTTACTAATTGTAATCAGTTTATGTATTTTGTATAGGCTATTTCCGAAAAAATATACAACGTTTCGACGTCTAATTCTGAAATGGTTATCAAGTCGTTTTAGCTTGACTGAGCACATAGTTTATCCAGATTCACTTTCTATTTATCTCCATATGGTTCACCAGTCTTTGTAAAGTCAATTTTTTATCTCTGTCCATAGGGTGACCGATGTCGGTATTTTTTTCCATTAATTTCCTTTTGTGTTCATTCTTCTATATCCTCTCATTTTTCATTGTCACATTTTACTTTTTACAAAATATGAATTCCTTTGTTCTAAATTTTCCCCAATTACTCGGAAACAAATTTTTAAAAGTTTCAACTAAAATTACATGTTGTGGTTGTTGGGCGACTGAAATATTAAAATTAGTCAACACTTTTCAATTTTTAATTTATATTATTTTTCAGAAATGGCTGATAAGTGAAGAAAAACATTTTTTCCTGGCTCTGTTTGTCTACTTTGATTTAAATAAATAAATAAATAAATAAATCTTTATTTCTCGACCTGCTTAGAGGCACAAGTCCTCGGTGGCTAGGTCCTCCAAACATCAATACAATCTAGCTACAACAATACATTAATAAACATCAATACAAATTAATTACAACAATTTAACAAATAATAAACAAGTAAAAAAAAAAAAAAAAGAAAGAAAAAAAAAAATTAGAAATGTATGCTCATTAACAAATAACATGACCATATATTTCCATCAAAAGACAAAAAGTAATTTAAAAATTCCGCGCAAAAACCCGATACCAGGAGCAAGCGACGCATTAGCCATCCCGGCATTTGCCATAAGTTGTTAAGGAAACCTGGTCAAAACCTTAACAAGGATGGTATGACCTCTCTCTGCCTCACCTAATCTCTGCTTGCGAGAACTAAATAAAATTTTGCACAACTCTAGGACATTAGGACTTGACAAAATTTATAATTGATTTAATCATAGGGGGCAGAGGACTATAATCCCAAGTAGTAACAGACAGACTGTTCCACAAATCAATGCCAGATCCTACAAATGAATGTAAACCGATATTTTTCAAGAATCTTGGCTTACGAATCTTTTTCGATTTTTTTTTTTTTTTTATTTATTATTTTTATTTATATTATTTCGATATCCACAATAACTAACTCAATATAGAAAGGTAAAAAAATATTTAAAGATTAAATAAATGCCATTAATTAAACAAATAAATAAATATCATAAATAAAATTTTGTTTTCTAGAGACTATTCTAAGGTAGAAAGTTCGTTTTAGTGGTAAAATATTTGTATCTCTAACAGAGAAGCCGAGAGGGGCATGGATCCCAGCCCCCTATATTTTTTTACATTGTAATAAATACTTATATTTATTTTAAAAATATATACTTATCTAATAATTAATAGGAGAGGTGGTGGCACGGTAAGATCTAACCTCGGGACCAGCTAAGCTCTCGACGGCTCTCTTCTCCAATATACTAGTAGCATAAAGAGCTGATTAAATTTTAAAGACTTTCAGATGAAAAAATAGATCATTAACTAGAATCGTTTTATTTGAAGTTCTTGAACCACTGTAGCAAATGAGCAAAAATTTGTCATATAAGTTTTTATTAATAAATTACAACGTATCGGTAATTGTAAAAAATTTTTTTAGCCTAATTGGCTGAAGATGGCCAAATAAAATTTAGGCCGAAACGTCTCATTAAAGGTGTTTTATTGAACCCAGTGATTCCATCTTTGGCTGATACCTCCTCCTTCATCTAGTATAGTATCGGTAAGCTACATATTTCTAGCTTCAGCCGTTCAGACTCCCTCCCTATACGATGATTTTGACAAATACTAAAAGTTTTTCCTTTGCGATCGTAAGATATGAGAAACTTAGTATTTTAATTTTTTTTTCAATTGCGAAATAATATTAGATATAAGCAATCCAATCTTTGGGTGCTAGAATTAATTCAATCGATTAGACCAGGGCTGTCCAACCCGCCGCCCGCGAGCCTCATGTGGCCCAGCACTATTATAATAAATGCGGCCCGACATAAAATTATAAACTTCCTTAAAACATTGAGATTTTTGGCACATAAAATTATAAACTTCCTTAAAACATTGAGATTTTTATGTGCCCTTACTGGAAAACATATCTGATACAATTTAACCTTTTAATTGTTTTTTTTTTCTAAAATAAGAAGAAATTGGAAAATCTCCCCAAAATCTTTTTAAGAATAGGTAAAGGCAGATTTTCAATTTTGAATGTGAAAAAATATATCAAGATTTTCGAAAAACAATTTTGGCATATTTTGACTCAATTTTTATTAGATATAAATATTTTACTTGTAGACTTTCTTAAGGAACTGCAGACATTGAACTGAAAGAAAAATTTAAAAATGCCTCTTTATTAGAATTTTACAAAAATTATCTACCCAGAAACAAATACTCCTGGCTTCAAAATATTTATTCTCATTTTAGAAATATGTATTTACATATCATCGCCTTAGAGTGTAAACCTGCTAAATCCATTTTTTAACATATATGACACATTTTTTTTTGAAATTGAGCTCAGATACCATATATATGGCATATTAATACCGTTCGAAAGAAAAAGAGATGCAGCATCGCCCAAGTAAAACTGCTACTTAAAATTACGATCGTAAGTTGTAGAAAAAAAATGTGAAAAATAGTTTTTTCCATAACAACAATATTAAATTTTTTTTTTCTACCATGTAAAATTTCCTCGTTCTGAATTAGAAGGTTTACACTCTAAGGCGACGATAAACGTACGTGAAGGTATTTTCAAGAATTAAATTCACTAAAAGGAAAATTATAAACTCAACCACCAGGTAAAAAAAATATTGAAGTTTCAAATATTTAAAAATTATTCTTCATCTCATATTTCCATTTACTAATCGTAATTGTATTGTTAGTTCAGTAAAACCTTTTGAAGTGCTAATTGATTTAAAAACAAAATCCTAAATGAAAAGAACTCAAAGATTGTTATGCTACGCCATTTTTTCTGCTTTGTCATGGTGGATATCATTATACTACATTACTAACTTTCTTTTTTGATTAATAAATATTAATAGAATTAGTATACTAGATTTGCGGCCCGAGACCATTTATTTTCTTCAAATGTTACCCTTGTACGCCAAAAGGTTGGATACCCCTGGTTTAGACTGATAAAAAACGTGCATTTAAAATTGTTAATGGTTCGTTTTCCTCGGTGCGACTATCACGATGATGGTTCAACGATTATCGTTGCACGATCACCGTTGAGCACTATTTCTTTGTATTTCTTATGGAACTGTTTTCCTTCGAGCGACTGCCGGTAAGATACGTTTTCCTTGTTGCGCGATTATTGTTGAACGATCATCGTGATATTCGCACCGAGGAAAACGTACCTTTAGTAAAAAAAATTATATTAATTGCTCATCCCCAAAATTTTGCTGAGAACATGATAAAACCTATTTCTTCAAATCTTATAAACCATCAATTTTTCCGAATATTGTTGGGAAATCAAATCATCAATAAGAGAAATTGGTGGTGAATTTTGCTCTTGGGTTCAATAGCTGGCGCCCATTAGGCAAAGTGTGTCCTCATCATCTCCATTATGTTCTCGATTTCGACGTCAACAAAGGTGATGTCAGCGGCATAGGCAGCATCGGTTACACAAGCACTTCCCTTCAGGTGCCCTTCTCTTCTTCCTTTTGTCTCCTGCCCCTAGAAACACCAAGGCTGTGATTTCGAGCCGACTCAACTGACAACCCCAACTCGTTCTAATGTCTATTCACAGAGATTACCTTGGCGCGAAGTAATTAATTAAACAAGGATTTATTTCCGAATCTCGACCTTATGTGTTAAGAAATTGAGAGAAATGTCTTTTTTTAGTGTCAAGGATTAAGCGGGTAACATAAAATATACGAATAAGTAATGAAGTTAAAAAAAAACCCTCTGAATTAAATCGATTGCTGAATTTGAAGATAAACTAATGAATTGATGGAACATATTAACTGTCATTACTGTCAAATTAAGAATCGTCAATGATTATACTGGAAAACTAGAATATTTATTTAAAAGTTTTAAATGCCGATAGTAGTGGAGTTAAGATTTCTAAAGACAATTGTCAACTACTGAATCCACAGTGTCAGAATACTTGTATTCCCTTTACCGGGAATCGAACCCGAATTTCAAAAAGCCTGTTGCGCTAAATGGCCAGCTCTCTAAGGCACTGTTTCTCAATCTGAGTTCCGCGGAACCCCATGGTCCCACAAAGGGAAGTTTGGGTTCCCTGCGCCTAGAGGTCAATAAAAGAAAAAATAGAAAAACAAAAATAGTAGTTAGTAGTATCACGCCTCAAAAAATTTGTCATGTAAAGAAAAAAATACTAAATTTAGAGTCTAAGTATTACCTTATAGGTAAATAAAACCATTGATAATTAAGAATGCGGTGTACATCACTATTATTGTTTCAGTGATACTATTTTTGTTGCTCTAAAGTTCCTTAACTTTCTTATAATACAACGATTACGTTACATTAGTAACAAAATGAAAACATCATTTAAATTATTTGATTATTATTTTGTTATTAATGACGTTTGAAATAATATTGCTTTTCAAATAGATGAGAATATTATTTATGAGTATAAATTGAATATGTTAAAAAAACCTGTCCGATCCGAAAGGGGCAAATGGGTATCCCAATGACATTATCAAAATAAACTGCAACGGATCGTTGCTAAACTTTATCCAAATTCATTTGAAATATTAATATGTTTGTTCCTTTCTCAAGCTTGAGTTGTTTACCAAAAAGAATTTAGTCTTTTTGATTTTAAGTCGATTCTTCTACATTTTCAGTAGAGGTTTCCATTAATAGTCAAAACATCAAAAATGGAATTCAATAAGGTTATTCCTCTAGTATTTAGATAAGAATCGATCGTTATTTTTGATTTTAAGTCGATTCCTCCATGTCTTCAGCAATGGTTACCAATAATAATCGAAACGTCAAAAACCTAATGTAGAATTGTTATTCCTCAAGTATTAGATGAGAATCAATCGCTATTTTTGATTTTTAAGTCGATTCATCTATGTCTTCAGCAATGGTTACCAATAAAAACCGAAACGTCAAAAATCCAATATAGAATGATTATTCCTCAAGTACTAGATGAGAATCAATCGCTATTTTTGGTTTAAAGTTGATTTCTCTATGTCTTCAGGAATGGTTACTAATAAAAACCGAAACGTCAAAAATCCAATATAGAATGGATATTTCTCAAGTATTAGATGAGAATCAATCTCTATTTTTGGTTTGAAAGTCGATTTCTCTATGTCTTCAGCAATGGTTACTAATAAAAACCGAAACGTCAAAAATCCAATATAGAATGATTATTCCTCAAGTACTAGATGAGAATCAATCGCTATTTTTGGTTTAAAGTCGATTTCTCTATGTCTTCAGCAATGGTTACTAATAAAAACCGAAACGTCAAAAATCCAATATAGAATGATTATTCCTCAAGTACTAGATGAGAATCAATCGCTATTTTTTGGTTTAAAATCGATTTCTCTGTCTTCAGCAAAGGTAACGGATAAGAAAACAACGCAGTTGCTATGGTTACTCATAAAAATTCCTCCCAAATTTTTAGCATTTCACAGAGAGAAGCCTATCCATTCTTACTTAAGCAAGCCTAAATGAGCTATATTAAAACTTTCAAATGAATAAATTTTTAAAGAATTTAAAAAATTAAAAAAGTACCATCTTACTCTAGAGTAAAGTACTTTAAAATATAATTTTACTAAAAACTTTATTTAACCTTTTTTGTGGTCCCCAAGGTACTTAATTAGGATATTAAATTTCATCAAAATTGGTTAAGTCATTTTCAAGATATTTAGAAAAACTAAAAAAGTACTGAAATAAAGTACTAATGTTTGTGGGCCGATATGTACCAAAAACTAATCAGCGCTTCATTTTGTTAAACTAATGGTAGGTTTTCAATTTCATTTCAATCGGTGCAACGGTGTGGAAAAAATCGTGGGCCAAAATAAGCGATAACATCCATCCATACATCCATCCATACATCCATCCATACGCACGCACTAAATGAAAAAATCGCACTTTTTGGCCTCTCGACGAGACCCCATGTAATTTTTGGCAAAACCGTCACGTGCTAAAATTCAACCTAATTGAATACTACAATTTGTGACTTTAATTGAGTCCATGGGTTCCGTAGTCTTTACCTGAGGACCCTTTGAAGCCACGCTTGCCTCGAGAGCGATTGCAATACTTTACCCATGCTTTGCATTGGATAAAGTAAAAATTTAATAATAATATTATTCATGAAAATAAAAATGTTAGGTATTGTAATTTAAAATGCACGTTTTTTGTATCCAATTTCCCCAAAATCTAGCAAATTTTTAAAATGTGGCAACACCGTCATCGGCGGTGGTATGTTATAATTGGAAGCTATAAAAATAGTATGATGTTGATATTTTGACGAAAAATAAAATATCTCATATTTTAGTGCTAAGGGGTTCCTCAAAAATAAATATAAGTGCTCTTGGGTTCCTCGCTCTACAAAAGCTCGAGTAACACTGCTCTAAGGTGAAACTAAATCTGACGTACCATATACTGTATAAGGTCAGGTGGGGTAACTGGGCCAGCTTCTTTTGTTTTCCCAAGGATAGTACTCCATATTTTTGGCTATAACTAAGCTTCCTAACAATTTATAGATCTCGTGACTATATTAATTGAAAGATGAAATTTTCTTCAAATAATCATGATACTTTCAACTTTTGATTATTCAAAATTTTGGAATTATCTTAAGTTGAATGTAAAGTTTTGCGATTGGCCCAGTTAAACGCGTTGTGGGGTAATTGGACCAGCCCAGCCTATTTGCTGTTTTTTTAATTTTTAACATCTTTTGAGCAGTTGGACATGTTCCCCTATCCCTCAAGGCCCTGGCCGTAGGTAGAATTAGTCTCATTTGTATATGGATTCAAAATAATCAAAGATGTAAGCGATTCGGTGTAATTGGGCCCTGACTAGGCTGACCCAGTTGCACTAAGACCACTATTTTTTTTATTCTAAGTTTAAACGCCAAGTATAATTTTTCAAATCGATTTTTATTACAGAAAATACAAAAAAAGTATGATAAATCAAACAACTAAACAAAATATTTTCATTTTACCCATTGAAATAAAGTTAAATAAGTTCCTTATGCTTAAGAAAGCCTTAATTAAGTACTTACTTAAGTCTCAATATTTTCAAGGAACTGGGTAAGGCAACTAGGTAAGAAGTAAGCACATAACTAGGTAAATAAGTAAATAAGTAATTATTAACTTAACTAAGTACTTAAGTATAAAATAAACTTAAAGAAATTTCTCTAATTCAGGAACACTGAAAATTTCCCACCAATATGAAAAAGTGAATTCCGCTAAAAAAATGCGGTAAAATTAAAAATCTCTGGGGTTACAGGACCCCTGGCCCAGTTGCCCCCGGCCCCAGTTACCCCACCTGACCTTATAGCATAAATATATTTTTACCAAAAAATTTAATTTTCATCATTAAAGAATTTCCTCAAAGTTAAACATACAGCTAAAAATAATTTTTTTGAGGATTTCTACTTTTGAAATTGGTTTCATTTCAGAAGACAAGCTATTTGTCCTTAATGCTTTTTGGCACTCGGGTTTAATTGCTTAGAAGAGATGAATATTATTATTATTTATCTTATGAGAATATACACAAGATGAGTCATTTATACAACAATTCAAAAATTAAATACAATGGCTGAATAGATCCATTCTGATAGCTATATAATAAAACTCATGTGTAGCACCTCGGATTAAGAAGTTGACAATCTCTCACGATTTCCTTTAGGTAATGTATTTGTTCAAAGTTAATGAAAACATTCAAGAAGCTTAGAGTTGAATATTATAACACTACTAAGACCAGAAATGGGAAAGCACACGGAGCTAAAGCAAATTATACATAGTTAACAAATTTATGAGTCCAAGCCCTTATTAAGGAAATCAAGTGAAACCTCAATGATTACAAACAATTTGCAGAGTTTTGTTAATATAAATGGGTCGATTCGATACTTGAGAGGATTACTTAAAATTTACTGGCTCAGTCGCAATACATAACTTAATTTAATCGCAAGTGAGTTAATTGCAGGCTAAAGCCTTGATATCCCTTAGTTGACAACGATCCCAGATGAAGTGATCGAAACGTCATGTATTCGTTCTTGTGTAACTTTGTTATAGTGTTTTAACAAATATATTAAAGAATGCATAATGTGGTTTATTTAAAAAAGAAAGCTTTAGAATTTTCGGTTCAAAAGTGCATGATTTTAAAGCTTTGTCATAAAGGAATAAATATATGTGTATATAGTTTTACATTTCAATTGAATTAATTATTTTATTTATTTCAAAACCCACTAATATTTTTCTACAAATAATTAATATTATGAAATTAAGTAAGAAATTGTGTGTGGGAGAGAGAGGGAGAGAGGGGAAGGATACCAATCGATTTGATTGGGGAATAATGGAATTTAAATAATTATCGGAAAAGAGGTTTTTTTATCTAATTAGATTTTTCCTCTTATTAAAAACAAGGACTAAAGATTAATAAGGACACTCGATGGTGGAGAAGCAATCTCCGAAATCGAAGCTAAAATACAAGGTATACATTAATTAATGTAAAATAATTGGTTTAATAAAATTTATAAAAAAAAAAAAATTGTGTGTGGGGAAGGAAGGTGGAGGATTGGATATTTAACCAATCGACTTGATTGGGGAATAATGTGCAATTGAAATAATTATCGGAAAAGAGGTTTTTTTATCTAATTAGATTTTTCCTCTTATTAAAAACAAGGACTAAAGATGAATAAGGACACTCGATGGTGGAGAAGTAATCTCCGGAATCGAAGAAAAAAAATACAATGTATACATTAATTAATGTAAAATAATTGGTTTAATAAAATTTATAAAAAAAAAAAATTGTGTTTATTTAGAAAATAAATTTTTAAAAGCTTATCATTAATTACTAGGACTGCTCTAGTCTGAGAAGTATACCGAGTCTTGAAAAAGTTTTCACTTTTTTCTTCATTTAGCATTAATTTTATATAATTTTTAGATTAATTTTATTTTAAAATATTATGCTGTAAAAGTCCTTATGAGTAAATCCAACTTATTTTGCATTTTTTTACCTAAAAATTTCAAAATATAACTTTATCGCACCCCACCAATAAAATTATAGTTTTGTGGCTCAATTATCCATAAACCAATTTCTAATAATGGTCATGAATTAAAAAATATTTTTCAATTTTTTATCATTTTTCGCATTCAGGGGATGGAATTGAAAGAATTGTGATTTGATAATATAGGCAGAGACTGACTTAAAAATATAGAAGTTTACAAATTTGGTTACAATTCACTAAAAGTAAAACATTAGAAAGTTTTTTTTAATAAATATTTTTTATGACTTGTTATAGCAGGGACGGAAATGACAATTAAAAACGACATAAAAAATCAGTACCTTTATGAAGTCATTTTTCTCTGTTACCAGATGAATAAAAAATTTTAAGAAAAAAATAAAACCGACTTCACAAAAATTAAATGCAACAAACAAAATACACTAAAAGGTATAAAATAATTATTATCTTATTTAGTTACAACTAAACGACGAAATATTAACATGAAATTACTTTTTGAAGTCGGTGCCAAACAAACTATACCTATAAGCGAGCGTACCCACCAAACGTACTAAGTAAGATCCGTCGAGTGCGATTCATAAAAGGTATATGTTTGGCACCGACTTAAAAAAGTAATTTCATGTTAATATTTCGTCGTTTAGTTATAACTAAATAAGATAATAATTATTTTATACCTTTTAGTGTATTTTATTTGTTGCATTTAATTTTTTTGAAGTCGGTTTTATTTTTTCTTAAAAATTTTTATTTTTCTCTTTTAGTGATGTTATTAATAGTGATCATATCATCAGAACTTGACCAAATTAATATTGCACCATCCCTAAGATACCCCCTTTCCAATCAAAAAGGAATCACCGAAATCGGTTCATAAACAAAAAAGTTAGTCCTGAACAGACCTAACAAAAAGGTCTAATACCTACGAAAAAAAATGGGACCAATCGGAACGTAGACTGGACCCAATACAAATTTTTTTTTCAAAATCGGTTCACAATTGGCGGAGATATGAGGTAACATAGGCACAAAAAAAAAAATTCAGTCGAATAGAGAACCTCCTTCTTTTTTTGAAGTCGGTTAAAAATTAACACCACTGGCTGCTATTAACAAACCAACTCATCAAGTGACAATAGTTTCTCTCTTGCCCACTGCAATGATGGCGTGAGTCAAGTTAAAATCTAAAACTATAATGGGGACGGAAGTAACACACTGTATTTAGACAATTTTAATAATTTTTTCTAACAAAATTTCAAAAAATAAAAATACTTTATTAAATTATATAGTCTTCATTCATCTTTTTTTTTTTATTTAGGTAATATTTTATTCAGTCATATCTGAACATTTTTCAAGTTAATACACGGGTTTGAAGATTTAAAAAGCCAAATTGGATAGAGCACGGAAGTGACTTTTTGTAGACTATTTGAATTGAAAAAATAGGAAATTGACTAAATTTGGCGTTAAAAAATTTATGAGTGCAAAAATAAATGTTTGCAATTAAATATATATCACATATAATATATAATATATAATATAATATATATATATATATATATATTAAATATATATCACTACATCAGAGGTGGGGAACCTGTGGCCCTAAGGCCACATGTGGCCTTTTTGAATTTCTTATGTGTCCTCGAAATGAATTTGAAATAAAGAAAAACTGAATTTAAAATAAAAAAAATTGAATTTAAAATAAAAAAAAAATGAATTTGAACAGCAATAACTTTACAAAAGTTACATTTATCGGTGTTGAAACTTATGTGGCCTCCTTTGTTACTGCTATTTTAAAGGTTCCCCACCTCTGGACTATATTATTAAAAATGGAAAATTTATCTTAAATTGGAAAAATAAACCTAGTGGACTTTACAAAGCAAAATATGTTGGATTTGCTCTTATATTTATTAAAATTATTAAATTCAAGTGATTAGCGTGAAGATATTGATGGACAGAAATTCTTCTTGGTTGATGAGGATATGTTTTATTATAAACTGTTTAGCTTACAATTTCCTATATATGTATTTGTATTTATTTAATTTGAATTATTTTTTTATAAAAACTAAGTAGTAAACTACAATAACTAGTATATAATAAAACATTTATTCTCCAACCAAGAAGAATCTGTGTCCATCAATACCTCTACGATAACAGCTTGGAGCTAATAATATTATTTTTATAGCACTTGAAAAATCTCTTGAAAGTGACAAATAATGCACTGCTTTTGTCTGTTATTTTATCGTCGCTATTATCGTTTGTCATAGCTTCAACGTAAACACACTCTAAACTTTTCAAAGAATGTTTAATTACCAATAGTTATTTATTTTTTCAACTGGTGTGAAAATTCCATTGAAATCAGTAACAAATGGAAGCTTTTATATTCCTAAAGAACGGAACATAAAATTGTACATATAATATATACGAATGTATGAGAATAATTATTAACATTATTAAAGGGAGAAGACAATAAGCTTGAAAATATTCCATCGTCATGACGCAAATGGAGATATTTAAATACCTTGGATTCTCTTAAAAGATAATGAAGAAATATATATTTAGATATAAAATATAATGCTAAAATTAATATGAATGAGATGCAAGAAAATAATGCAACATTCTTTTACAGAAACAAGAACAATAAATAAAAATGTCAGGCAAGTCCTTGAAACAAAACATATTTATAGCGGCTAGTCGCAATTTAATCTAGTACTCTATCTCTACTAAATATTTTAATGGCTTGATTTTACCAAAAAATTCCTACCAGCTTTCAATTAAACTACTGATTCAAGGATTTCTATAGGTGATGTTTTCACCCGGTTACACTTTGATACTCTTTGCATTTTTTCAATCTCTTGTTCAATTTTTATAATCAAGTTAACTTTATTCCTTCTTGGAACTCAACCTACTAATGTTACTCGACGAAATGGTCCATCGAAAGCCGAAAAAGCCGAAAGTATATGTACAGTTTCAGTAAATCAATTTAAACCATAACCTTGGTGTATTCCTTCTATCCGAAACCCAAAAAAATCTAAAATTCCATTGTTCTATGATTTATTATTGCCAAGCTATAAGTGGTTCATATGCTTTTGCAAAATGCCTAATTATTATAGCTCTCTTCTTCTAATTTAATTTAATTTGAGGATAAAGTTAAATTTTTCATTGAATTAGTATTCTCCCACTACTTCTTCATTATTTTAACAATGTAGAGGTTTATCCAGGACTATAATTAAAATAATAATCTTAATAATTCTTCATTGTGGCTGGGTTATTGGGTTATTGGGTACTTGAAATAAATTTAAAGATAAATTTTCAAAATGTTACTACGTTTTGCAGAATATTTTTCTGCTTCTCAAGGTAATCTACAAAACAATAACAACAATTGTAATTATATGAAACCATTAAACAAAACATAAATAATATTTCCTCTTTTACAAAATTTACTTTTAAACTTAATCTACTCATAAAAGAGGAAATTTTATTTATGTTTTGTTCAATGGTTTTATATGATTACAATTGTATTTATTGTTTTGTAGATTGCCTGGGAAAAGCAGAAAAATATATTATGAAACGTAGCAACATTTTGAAAATGTAACTTCTAATTTATTTAAAGTCCAAGTAGGTACCCAATAACCAGCCACAAAGAAAAATATTCAACGTGGACCATAACAACACCAAAATATTGATAATAATCGAACTAGAAGCTTTGAACCTGAAAAGCCCGAAATCCAACCAGTATTTTGTTTTGCTTGGAATTCCCGGGTATCAGTCGAAGCTTAGTATTTTGGGAATACGAACATTTTAGCACCAGATCGAACTTTACGATTTTCTGTTCTTAAGTTAAAAGGACAATAGGAATTCAGAAAGACACAAGGACAAAAAAAATGTTCAAACATTATTTTTCTCCACTTTTAAACACATTCATAAAAAACATTCATAAAAAAAATCGAAACATTTTAACCCCCCGGGTAGGTAATAAAACTAAAACCTTCTAGGGCTCTGATCACAGTTTGTCTTGCCTCTAGTAGCACAATGTTTCAACCTAGATAGTAACTATATAGTTCCTATATAGATTCTCGAAATCTATATAGGCACTATATATAGTTCCTATATAGTTTGAAACATTGTGCTACTAGGGGTTCCATTTAAACTTAGCTCGAGGTTGCAAGCTAAACCCAATCGAAATGCAGGGACTGCGACCATATTTGGTCCCAACTTTGGGTGATTTGTTTTTGTACACATATCTGACGAAGAACTGTCAAAAATAACCGGCACTTTGACCGGAAGTGGACTCTAAGATTATTTGATCAGAAGAAATAATCTTTCTAATTCATCTTAAGCTTTTGCTTTAAGTCATGTTTGAACCAATTAATATTTACATCCTCAAAAGGAATATATTTTAATAAGCTTAAGCTTGATTATATTTGAACATAATTTGAAAATCGCATTACTAATTGAAATAAAGAGTTTTTCTTTCTTTTCTTAAGGTGAAGGTGCAAGATCATTTGAATGTTAAGATTAATAATATATATAGATATATAGGTATATATAAGTATTAAAAAGTCAATTTAAAATTTTGAATATAAGAAAAAAGAAATTAAATGAAGTTGTTAACTCAATTATTCATTTTCCATCTTAGGCTTAAAAGTTTTGCTTTTTAAAATGGAAATTATTCGGACAGATTCACCATTGCCTGGGAAAAATAAGGTAAAAAAAATGATTTCGTTTGTTTGAGTGTTGGAGAGCAAATATTAATGGGAAAATATCTGTATATTTGAACCAAATGAAAATATCTCGCTGGCGTGATTTAAACACAATACGTGAATTATTTTATTCTTAAAAAATTCGAATGTTGAGGTATTTCCAAATATATGGTAAACGTTTTCCCCGAGTCTAAAAAATAGTTTCACCTCTGAATGTATCTCTATTAGCTATATTCAAATTTTTTATTTTTTTTTTTATTTATTAATGATGTTATGTACATAGGTCAGAGTAGACCCTTATAGTGTACAATCAAAAAAAGAAAAAAAGAAACTGACAAATATAGAGATTAACAATATAAAGAAAAATGAAATATAAATTAGATACAAAAATACAAGAAACAGAACAAAACGTAAAAAAATACAAAATATAAAATACAAAATAGAAATACAAAGTATAAGTATATTACAAAATATAAATTACACAATATAAAATATAAGTTAGAATATAAGTTAGAGGCTATAGCATTAGCATGATAGGGCTTCAGTGAGTCCACGCAGAAAGCGGGCAGCAGAGGATGGTTGTCTTAGGGCAGAGGGCATTGAGTTCCACAGTCGTGGGGCTGTGATCTCAAATGACCTCGATCTGAGGGCAGTCTGGTGTCGCGGGCATACCAGGGCTCTTGATCTTATTGAAGGACCAGGGGTAAGTAGTTCCGCCAGGTAGGAGGGAGACCCTGATATAAGGACCCTATGGACAAACCTCAGGTACCTAAACTTTAGATAGTTAGGAAGGCTGAAGCCTAATACCTCTACTGCTTTCTCAGAAACATGATCCATATGGCCCAGGTCGTAGATGTATCTTATGCACGAATTAAGTGCCACCGATAACCTGTGGAGAGAAACGCTGTCGAGGCCGTAGTAGACGACCTCTCCATTCAAGAAGTGGGGTAATAATAATACGAGAACAAATTTGTATTATCCTTTGTATTAATGATAGTGGCCTGTTTACTAATATTTATAAAATCTTAGATATATTGGGCAGAATATAAGTAGGTATGATTATATGTGATGGTGGTGGTGCAATACCTAGTTATGAATTTTTGAATATGTATATTATAATAGTGGCGGTTGGTGACTTTTCAACCAGGGGATGCTGTCCAAAAAAAGTACTCTTCATTTTTTGAAATTGTATTTTTTTATTTTTCGAATACGGCATAATTTTCGTTATTTTTTAAATTTAACATTAGATTTTTTTTAATATATTTTAGGACCTTCGCCACAAATGGATACTGTTTTGGCTGATTGAGGGTATGAGTCAGAAATTAAATCTTGTGACTTAAACTCCGCAATCCCTGAGATGGAAATCGGATATCTTCTTCAATGAATCAGCCTATCCTTTAAGAAAGTCTTAAATTTTTCCTAATTCTATTGCTATAAGCAAGCTATGACTTGTCTATAGGACTCTTAATTATTTCCGATCTTATATATTGAGAGTTCTTAGAAATGAATTAGTCCAAAGATTCTCGAATTCTCTTTATTTATTCCTCTTTTGGGTTATTTCTATTTTAATAGTTCCTCAGCGAGAACAATTTTTATTCAACTAAAACTCGTCTAGTCTTGTCTTTGAAATGCTTGAACTAGAAGATATATCTACCAGGCAGGGAGTTGAAACCTTCTATTCGCACCCTTTTAGGAAAAATCATTCATTTTAATTGCCCACTGAAACTATGCAACAATTTTATTTCATTTCTAGAACAAATATAGTACTTTTTAAAACAAAAAATATTTTTTATAGAAATATTTGAAATAACGGATAATAATTAAATGAGACAAAATTGAGTAAGGACAATTTTATCAAAGACTTTAGTAGATTATTATGTGTATATTATACATGTTATGTTAGAAAGTTTCACCCCATCAGGATTCAAATCCGAGGGCTAATTTGTTGACGGATAATAATTTGAAAATTTAATGAACCACCTGAAATTTTGAAATCGACCTTATATATTTATGAAAATACTCTAAATGTTTGAAATTTTAGGGATTCGCCGCATCCACAGCATCCATGGACCGCACGCCATTGGTATATATATTACATAATATGTTTATTTATATTATATTTCACATTTTTGCCCTTCCTGAAAAAACTCGTTGGTGAAGATAAGGGCCTTTTTCCCTTGCACCATCAAATATATATATAATTTATTAGCATCAAGCAGAGGACAGCCTCTTTGATTTCACTTTATGAATGAACAACTCATCTACTATCGGCAAAACATATCTTTTCAATTATATTCGGCAGGTCTGCTATTTTAATTTTATTTTTAATTTGGTTTGATTTATTTAAAAAATGGGATTCTTCTAAAATATACCTACATTTGGTACTTATACGATTTTATTAGGCACGGTTTTTGATTTCAGGGAAAATAAATATACATAATATATTATGATTTGTAAAATTCAAGTTTTTATTTTTTTTATTTTAAGACAGACAAGGAGACATAATATCAACACTAATTAATAGGGTCGCGTTTTAATTGACTGAAATATACCCTAGTCACCCTGAGTGAAATCTATTTATTCATTAATGAAACTTGCTAATTCAATTATTTCCAGAGGAAAACAATGTTTTTCTTCAGAATTACAGAGTCAACTGAGTAGAAATAAAATCCAGGACGTAATGAGATCTGAGTTCTATAAACGGTATAAAAATTAAGACCAAGTTGTCTCTTTTGAAAGGGCTCTATCCAAACCGTGTCATCAAAATATCAAGATACTTTAAAGTAACAACCGCAAGACCACCTGGACGGCCCTAAAGTGATGGTGAGATAGTTGCAGCACCATGAGGGGATTAAATTGGAGAGAACAGGCTAAAAGCATAAGAAAGCCCAAGAGCGAACTAAGTTTTTATCTAAAAGGATTGCGTCTCCTATAAGGATGTTTTGTAAGACAACCACCTTCTCAAAATAAGTACGTAGGATTAAATGAAATTTTGTGAAATTATTCAGAAATGTATCTTGGCCTCTATAAAATTCCAACAAATATAAAAGTTATATTGTTTTTAAATTAATATGCATTTTTTTATGAAGTAACATTTACCTATTTCTTATTTCATAACATTTACATTTAAATTTTTAACATATATTCATAGGTATTCGGATAAAAGGAAATAAGCCGGCCAAGTGCGGATAGAACATAGTGAAGTTCATGAAGATAAATCAATGATGTTGTCTCCTGATGTAGTTATATATTTAACGAATATAAATAATATCTATATATTTATATAATATATTTGCTAAGTGCTCACCTTATCAACAACAAAACGAATTTACCTACATCTAATCGGGTATTTGAATCCATGAGAAATAACAAAACATTTCTAATTAAAAAAATGATGAATGTGAAATCTTCGAACTAAGGTCTCTAACAAATAAATTAAATATAATTATATAGTTTATGTGAATATAATTAATTTGACCAAGCAGAGGACAGCCTCATTGATTTCTCTTTATCAATCAACAACTCTGCTACTCTCGGCAAACAAAATCTTTTCAAAATATGAAGGTTCCGTTCAGTAACTTCTATCTTGGAAAAAATTTCTATAAAACTTGTTCTATTTGACGTTTATGATAAGAGAATTAGTAAATTTGTATCATTTTTTTTTAATATTTCATGTTAAGCCACTTCTTAACGACGAGAAGTACAAAAATTACCAAAAAATAGCACTTAAGGTACGTTCTTTCACAAATGCAAAAATTCAAGAAGTCTTCAAAACTTTCAATATAAGTCATTAAAAGCATAATAAACACACTGTTAAAATTTGAAGACGATTTACCACACCAAATATGAAATAATTGCAATTAAAAATAATTTTTTTTACATATGGTAGATTGCGAAAGAGTGGGAAAATGATAATTTTTTATTTTTTTTTTTCATTGAAGGACTTTTACCATCTTGATGAAAAACTAATATTTGTTAGAATAATATATTCGGAGTAACTTAAAAAAATATTGAAATTATTTACCTCGTAGTTTTGATAAAAAATAAAAAAAAACATATTTGGGCGATTATTTTTAGTGGAGGGGATATATGTAATATCAATGGCTTGAAAACAATACATTCATGAAGAGAATATAGTAGTGTAAAAAGTACAGTCACGTTAAAAAACATAATCTAAAATTTTAGCACCGTTTATATGTATAGAGTGGTTACGAGGCTTAAACTTTTTGTGTGGATTGTCGCGAAAGAACCTCCTTAAGAGACTCTCTCACGCCGTCATTTTAAAAAGAATTAAATATAAAAATGCAGCCTAATCCTTTTCTATTTTTGCAGGGATACCTTACACCTTATGATAAAAAAAATATTTTTTTTGATCCCACAAAAAATTTGACCCTCCCTAAAATAATTATTCGATTAAAATTCAAATAAGATTTTTAGTTTGAAATTAAATTTGTTATTTTCCTGGCTGTCTATCTACTTTATAGTACAGACACATCTTCATTTTAATAATACACATGTATCTGTCAATTTCAAGATTCTATCTTATATATGTAGTTCAAGAGCTACAATGCTCTGGGAGACAGGCAGATAGAAGGATATTGTATCTAAGAGTGAATTAAATAAAAATGCTGGATAGATTTCACATAAATAAAACAAATAAATATAGAATGGATGGCCAAATTATTATACTCATCTGAAAAATTAGATTTTTCATACGTTTTTAAGGGTTTAGCTTACTATTTAGCTCATAATATCGTTTCAATTGTTATCTTTATAGGTTTGTTAGCTTAGGGCAATAGAAATTCAATAATACAAATACAATTAAAAATACAATTTAAATATTTAGTGAATCCTCCCTTTCGAGCAATCACATTTTGTATGCGCTAAGGCATATGCTGGCAATGCATTTTTTGGCAATTTTGAAGTCCAGGTGTATTGTGCCATGCTTTAATAATATTTTCTATCAAGTCCAATACTTAGTAATTATTTTATCTTTGCACATTTCTTTTTTTAGGGCCGCCCATACATTTTCGATCGGTTGAGGTCTGCCGAGTAGCCAGTCCAAAAGGGTTATAGATTAGATTATTACTAGATTTTTTGAAAAGTTTTAATAAAATAAATTTACTTGATAAAAATCATTTAAGTATAATAATTTGGCGGCCACCCACTATATGTTAGAGTTTAATATCGATATATACATGTATTTCGGGATATTGACCCATCTTCAGGACCTCCTGAAGTTATACATAAGCACAAGAAACAAATCGTTGTTGTCTTTAATAATTTTCAAAAGAAGAAAGTTTGTGTAATGCAGGTGTAATCCACTGTTTGATATTGTCATACTACGCCCTATAATTAGAAAGATTCAACGCCGCCTGGCAGCCATAAGGAATGCATTGAAATAGTACGAGCTGTACTGCAGATTGCATTGGCAGGCGCTAAATATTAAAACCTTACTTTATGAGTATTAAAATTTCAAAAAATTTAAACTTATAAAATATATTTGTTTTATTTATGATACATTGTACCGACACTAATAGAGTCTCGATTTACTTTTGAAATGAACTAGAAAATCAGAAAAAAATTCGAATTGTTAATGTTGAGCTTTTATATATAGTTTTATTTAATCAGAAATTCGGCTCAAATTATTATTGAAAATCTATACCTATCTACAAAATTTTAATTTTCTAGCTCATACTGTTTTTGACAAAAAATTATGAATCACCAAATTTTGCAGAGATCGTACCGAGTTTTGAAAATGTTTTAACTTTTGTCACTAAATAACTTTTCCAAATTAGAAGTGATCTTTTATATCTTTTCATATTTATTGAGGAAAATAAAATCAATGTATTATTCTTATGGAAGAATAGATTTTGTTTCTCTCATAAGGGATATCAAGAGGATTGAAGGAGACAATAAAAGAGTGTGTCTTCTGCTGGAATTATAAATTTTATTTATTTATAGTTTCGAGGGCTTTGCCCTCTTCATCACTCTATTACAATGGATTCATAGGAATTAATTTATGAATGACAGGTTAAAATCTTTCATGTGGTTAGGTTAAGAAATTGTTCAGTGTGGGCAAGTTAAGAATTAAAATTTATACTTGTTTTATTATTTTGGCTGTAGGTGGCGTTCATGAAGTTTTTATTTTAGCGGCTATTTTTAAAATAAAGCTTTCGGGAATTTCTATTTTCCGATTTAAGAATTTTTTTGGTGAATTTTTGTATGATTTTAAAATTTCTAACAATTCGAAAATACTAATTTTTAAGGGATCTAATTCTGATCTAATTAATTTAATATTTGATTCATCTGGAAAACAATGTTTCTCGAAGATTAAATGATTTGCAAATGCACTATGCCCCGAACCACCTTTAAAAACTCTTTTGTGTTCCGAAATGTGTGTGTTTAAATTTCGTTCTGTTTTTCCTATATAGGTCGAATCATATTCTCCACATGTTATGGAATTTTTGTCCATAAAATTCTGCTACTCTCGGAAAAAAACTTTCGATTTGATATCAAGAGGGGAGGATTGGCTTGATTTTATTACATGTAATTAATTATCTATTAATTTTATATATCTGAAATATATATCATGATTTTCGCTAATATTGCTGATTTCTTGACATTAATAGATATCTATTTATGGTCTTATTCTAATAATAAATATCCAAAATAAATTATATAATGTTTGGAATGTTTCCATCAATTTCAGGGACGATGATCGTATTTATGTCGTGTGGGGTTGATCCGCGTGGATCTAATTACATATTGTCTAAAACCCTTGGAAGGTTTATTGTTTCGAAAGTATATTATTTGTCATATTCATTATCTGTTTTTGACATAGATGGCCATATTAATCATCCCCATTCCCATGCGCCTCTTGTACCCTCTACATGTCTATTGGTCGTTTTATTTTTTTTTTATTTTTTTTGTTTTTAATTTTTATTCATTTTTTTGATAAATATTCATCAAAATATCTAATATGATTTTACATATATATAAAATATTAAACAACAATAATAAATATGATATCCTATTGACATCATTTCATTCATTATCCGCTATTATTTCTTTAACGATGAAATGCAATTCAGCATGTTAGTCCCTGTATCAGATATCCATTATATCAATTTGCGTATGGATGTTTTTATATTTTAAATCGATTTCAACAAATAAATAAATCATTAAAAAAAATACAAAAGCACAAGCCTATTATTATTTTATTTAAGAACGTCGGGTATCTGATTCGTTGATTGTCTATAATTATTTAAATATATTGTAAAATTTTTTAATTCCAAAATTGTAGTTATTAACGGATTTTGATGAGGCAGTCCAAGGTTCAAAAAAGAAAGATAATTATAACAATCTTTTTTACTCAAAGCTGACGTTTCGGAGGTTTATTTCTTACTTCTTCAGGGTTTTAAAAGTCACTGAAGGAAATACACAATATGACGACGGATTTGAATAAAAAATATAGTTATAATTATATCTCTTTTTTGAACCCTATACCGCCTCATCAAAATCCATTAAATTCACTTATCAGTACGTCTCCAAAAACTACTTCAATCGTATTATAGTTATTATTTATTTAAAAATAGAATATTTATTTCTTTTGGTCATTTAATGATCAGAAAATTTTAATTCACTAGTCAAATTCTCGTATTTGATTGTCAAGGTAAATGTTCTAAAAGATTAATGCACTGAAACTAAATAACAAAAGATGCATCTCTAGTATCTTCAGACGGTTATTTAAATTAGCTTCTATGGCTGCATTATATTTATATCTAAACGATTTTTAATCAAAAACTTTTTGATTTTTTTAACCGACTTTAAAAATGGATGAGATTTTCAATTCGAAATACATACATATCAGTGGCATGCGACCCATAGATGCTGTGGATGCGGCGCATTCCTAACATTTACAACATTTAGAGTATTTTCATAAATATAATTATAAGGTCGACTTCAAAATTTCAGGAGAATCTTTAAATTTTCAAATTATTATTCGTTGTTTCAAATATTTCTATAAAAAGCATTTATTTGTTTTGAAAAATATATATATTGGTTCTCGAAATGAAATAAAATTGCTGTATAGTTTAAAGGGGCAATTAAAATGAATTTTTTTCCGAAAAGGGTCCAGATAGAAGGTTTGAAGTCCCTGCTGGTATATCTTCCAGTTCAAGCATGTCAAAGGCAAGTCTAGACGAGTTTTAGTGGAATAAAAATTATTCTCGCTGACGAAGTATTATAATAGAAATAATACAAAAAAAGGAATAAATAAAGATAATTCGAGAATCCTTGATCCAATCCATCTCTAAGGACTCTCAATATAAGATCGGAAATATATAAGAGTGCTATAGACAAGTCATAGCTTGCTGATAACAATAGAATTAGGAAAAATTTAAGATTGTCATATTGGACAGAGTGATTCATTGTGGAAGATAGTCGATTTTCATCTCAGGGACTGCGGAGTTTAAAGCCACAAGAATTCATTTCTGACTCCTACCATCACTCACACAAAGCAGTATCCGATTGGGGGCGAAGGTCCCAAATATATTAAAAATAATCTAATTTGAAAAATAACAAAAACCATGCCGTATTTGATGAAATTAACAAAAAAAGCGATAATTAAAACAAAATTTCAAAAAAATGAAGGCTACTTTTTTGGACAGCATCCCCTGGTTGAAAAGTCACCAACCGCCACTGACACATATATATTATATTCTTATATAAAATAAATAGAGATATTTTAAAAAACAATTTTCAAACGTTTAATAAAATATTTTTTTAAGATTTGTATTTAATTTAATTAGAAAACAACTTTTTTTAAATAATATTAATGCGAGAAAAAGTTTCTAAAGCCAAGACAAACAGCTGAATCATGTAAAGAAGAATGCCAAAAAGAAGATTTCTCAGTTGATGTCAAAGGTGTGGGTGGTTTCGGGCCTTGAATGACTGATAAGCGGTAAACGAGGGATGAACAGCGAACTAATATGCTGTACACCTACTTTCACGTGTACTTCCAAATATTTCCACTTACTTCCAAATATTTCCAAGTACTTCCAAATATTTGCAAGTATTTCCAAATATTTCCAAGTACTTCCAAAATACTTACAAAGAGATGTACACCTACTTCCAATCGCGGATCACCCCTCGGCGGTAAAGGAGTTCCGGTCTCTAGAAGTCATAGGGATAAACGAGGGGTGATCTGCAATTGGAAGTAGGTGTACACCTCTTTGGAAGTATTTTGGAAGTACTTGGAAATATTTGTAAGTATATGGAAATATTTGGAAGTACTTGGAAATATTTGGAATTACTTGGAAATATTTGGAATTATCATTTTTTTTTTTTTACTTAGAGAAAGTGGTGTAGGTTTTAGGTGAAACATGATATTAATTAATAAAGTAAAGAGGTTTATTTTCACTGTGAAACTACACACCCTTTACTTTATTAATTTATTTGGAATTACTTGGAAACATTTGGAAGTACTTGGAAATATTTGGAAGTACAAGTGGAAGTAGGTGTACAGCATATTAGGTCGCGGTTCACCCCTCAGGGATAAACGAGTTTGCGAATGCGTTTGTTTAGTTTAAGCTATTGACAAGTGTTAAACTTTAGAAAATCGTGTGTTTTTGTACAAACGAGGTTTTGGGGGGATTATTGTTTTTAACTTATCAAAACACTCCCTTTGATAGTATCTAAACTAGAGGGAAAAGTGGCAGACGATTCTACGATGTGAGGTAGTGTGACCAGATACTCTATTAGTTGTATTGATCTCCTCTGAACTTCATTCAGGGTGACTTGAAGATGCCAGCCATATTTTAAAATGGGCGAACTTGAACCTTGAATATGTATTGTGACTATAGGTCGTTACCGAGTAGAGCAAGCAATATACTCGTAGTAATAATAATAATATTTTTATTTTATATTCAAAAGAAAAACTATTTTTTTTTTTAATTACTAGATAAGTATGAGTATTATGTATAAATATGTATTAAGTTCATTTATTTTAATGAAAATTAAAAAAAATTAAAATTATTATCTTGAGCTGGTATAAAAATTGAAATCTCCCCAAAATAAAAGTTTTAATTCTTTCATAAATCTTGTTAAAAACTTTTATTCGAAGGACCTAATAATCTCTATTTTCGAGTTTTCTCTATATCTCTAGCGCTAAATAGCGCAGTTAAAACAGCAAGAGTTTTGCTATGGTAATTCCAAGTATTAGTATCATAAACTTCAACTTTACTCCATGTAGAGGGGAGATGACTTTTAATCATCTTAATTAAGGGGTGAACAGATTAAGCCAGGGGTCGGCAAATTTACCCCAATTACAAGGCGGTTGCAAATTTCGATTGTAAATTGATGAAGGGAAAAAACCTTAAGCTCTCTGGATTATCCAAAAAGATAAAATTTAATTGAAGTTAAAAATCTGATGACCAGTCAAGTTTTTTTTAATTTAGATCAGCTCTAGGGAAGATTAAACGAAAGTTTATTGATATTTTCTATTAAATACACATCATTTGGTCTTCATTTGGAATTTTCTTTAATTAAATTTTCTAATTAAATTGATTTTTTCTACACTAATTAACAATAATTAACAAAAGTAAACAATTGAAAATTTTCTACTTTGCAAATAAGTGAACCGCGAGAATTAAATAATTTATTTTTAATAATTTCTGACTTATTATACAGATCTAGAAATTATCTAATATTTTTGAAAAATGAAATTGAGCATCCCGGCAGGATTTCTACTATATATTTATTTTCTTCATTTCACAATTGAAATCTTATAATCTAATAAGTTCAAATTTTTATATGCAAGACAAGATAAATCAAGGAAATATGTTATTTTGTTTATTTCCATGTCAGAAGGGTTCATTCCTCCGGGAGTTTAATTCAAGTGTCAAGTTGGCGTTTGGCTTAACCCTAGAGATGAAATCCTTCGAACATATAATTCTATGCACAAACTTAGTTAGAATCAACTACATATACAAAATTCTGTTGATTACTCAATTCAGTAAATGGCTGTATTTCATATTATGAATAAAAACAAGGTTCGAATTCCGAGGGGATGAGCACTTTGGATATGAAATTAAACATTTCAAACAAACTAATGTGATATACTTTACCATGGCCTTTATAAATTACTTTTCTAAAAATTATTTCGTTAACTTGTGAGTTCATATTGAAAATATTTCCTCTAATGAAATTTCGAATAACCTTAATTTTTTTCTTGTTTTTATTCACTACTATCTGCAAGGCCGGCCTTCGGCAGCCCTCTTGCTAACCAGGGGGCGTAGCCCTCTGGACCCCCTCCCCGATCCCCCTAGACCCTCAGTACAACATCCACGCACCACCTCCGCTACGTCCCCTGGACCCCCGCCACCAGAAACCCACCCCCAACCCCGCACCATGCACCCTCGCCCCACACTACCACCCCGACCCCCTGCTACGCCCCCTGGACCTCTTCTAGTCTTGTAGTGGCCCACAGATTGTGGGAACAAAATTTGGTTGTGTTTACATTTTTGACCCCCATTTTTGATGGTTAGTTTTTGCATTTCTAGCTCTCTAGAGGCCCTCAGATTATGTAGGGTAAACACAATTTGGTTGAGTTTGTTCCAAGTGCAAGAATTTACATTTTTTCACCCATCCCCCCCTTGGGTGTTTTTTGGGAAATATTTTTAAACAAAAGTTGTCAGAAATCACATCCCCTACAACTTTGTTCACAATGAAATTTGCCGTAGAGTTAATAGTTTAGAAGTTATTTAATAATTTCCATTAGTGCGCCCTCCCAAACCCCCTTTTGGACTCAAAATATAAAAACGTTATATAGCAATAAACGTAAGTTAGAAGACATCTGATGCAAATATGAAATTTCATAATAATCACTTCAACCGTTTTTACCTGAATTGTGAGTAATTTTTCTCGGAAACCGCGCAAACATACAGACAGGAATTTTGTCGAGGGTGTTTTCGTTCATAACTTTGCTTGAAACGTGTGAAACCAAAATTTGGCGTGATTTGGACTAATGTACAGACAAAACCTTTTTATATTTACCTATAGATTAACAACAATGATAATCATAACAATGCTCGTAATCTGAAAAATTTTATCGCGTAAGGTAGGGCATTCGTATTGAAATTAGAAAATTAGTTACATTTTTATCCAATTAACTTTTTGGCTTTTAAATCTGATACCATGAAAAATATGAATTGTTCAACCACGTTAACAGATCACTGTAAACTTAAATGCCATGAACTCAGAGGTATGAAAAATCACATTAACCTGAACGCTAAATCTGTATTTGACTTGTACTGCACTAGGGCGTACTGAATATGCGTAGGTACTTCAAAAATTTTCAGCTGAATGTCAAGTCAGTACGGAAGAGTGGGCAGCGAGTGCATTAAGTCAAATACGTCATTAGGACATTAGTAATGCATTAATAAATTACAGGAAAAATTTACAATGACAATCATAGCCCCCGCAAGGGTGTCCAGGTGCACCCAGGGGCCCGAACCCGCCCATGGCATTTTTTTATTATTCCACTTCATAAAAACACATACTTATTCCAGAATAAGGGGCCCTCATCAGATTTTGGGCCCCAGGACAATCCGGATCATCGTTCTGGTTTGCTCCGGTCCGATCCAAGCCCTAATTGAATTCTAGGTACCTACCTATTATCACTTGAAAACATGTTCAAAATTAGAAGGCGATCTTCGTGAATATATCGGAAAATTTTAATCCTTTTTTAAATTGGAATGTAATACCTGAATTAATTTTCTAGCTGATCAACCTGAGCTCCGAAGATGCGACGGTTTTGAAGTATCAATATAAGCAATAGAAATAGAAATTACTTTTTTGAATTTTTTCCCCTTCCTAATTCTTGGTATTATTATCTTTTCATCCTATAATTCTTTTTTAACCCATCTCCAGCAACATTTCCATTTAAATTGGCACTCAGTAGCAGACATAGCCCCGGGAATATGAAATACAAATTTCTCTAAAATATTTGATTAAAATTTAATTATTATTTTTAAAAATATGATTTCGAGAAAATACGATGATATGGTAATATTTCAAATAAAAATAGTCGTCATTCTGGGGAAATAAGACCTTAATAAATTTGCCTCCTTATTTTGATTGTTTATTCATTTATAGATGAATCAACAGAAAATTGGACTATTAATTTTCTAAATTTTTTTTATTGATTGAATATGGGAAGCCAACTAAATAGTTACACTCAGGCGGCCAAGTAGTTATAAATTGGTTGAAAGATATTAATTTGCCGATGGTAATAGATTCAAATTTACAAGAAATCATATTGGTTGGTGTCATCCATTAAATCCGATGGAATGGAATATTTTTAATTATATAATTAAGTAATGGAGAGGGATTCAGCCAATGGGTAGCCTCTGCTGAATAAAAAACTCCCGATTATTGAAAACGTTTCGGCTTTAATTAAATAATGCCATCATCAGTTCTTAAGAGAGTATTAGCGACACAATTAATTTTATAAATAAATTATCCGCAGGCAGAGTTGTTATGGATTTTATCATAATATACAAAATTATATGAATTATAAAATGGTACATAAATCTTGGTGTGCTCTCACTCGATATGCGCAACGTCTCAAGTACAAGGCTGAATCCCTCTCCATTACTTAATTATATACATATACAGCCATCAAAATTGTATCAACTTTTTAATTATATGTCAGAGAGGTTGTTTTTCACCCCCTCGGGAATCGAACGCGAGTGCCAGTAACAGCAATCCGGGCCATCTGGCTCACCTGCGGGATGCAAACCTCTCTGACATATGCAAACGCGTAAAATATTTTACTCAAATATCGTTATCTTAATTTGTAAAATTTCGCGATATAGTGATTCTAAATTTAAACATATAGCCATGCCATATAATTTAAATAAAGGTCGTTGAGTGTTTCGAATTTTAAAAAGATTCAAAATTCGAAGGGCAATGGAATGACTTTTCCTAATTTAATATGAAAGATATTAATTTGCCGATGGTAATAGATTCAAATTTACAAGAAATCATAAGTTGGTGTCATCTATTAAATCCGATGGAATGGAATATTTTTAATTATATGTCATGTTGTTTTTCACCCCCTCGCGAATCGAACCCGAGTGCCAGTAACAACAATCCGGGCCACCTGGCTTACCTGCGCGTGTACATATGTCAGAGAGGTTCACATCCTGCAGGTGAGCCAGGTGGCCCGGATTTCTGTTATTGGCACTCGGGTTCGATTCTTAAGGGGGTGAAAAACAACCCCTCTGACATATAATTAAAAATATTCCATTCCATCGGATTTAATAGATGACACCAACTTATGATTTCTTATAAATTGGTTGATTTATTAATAATAATTTAATATTATAAAAAAGAATTTATAATCGAGAACAATTATTGGGTATTAAAAGAAGAATTATAAAATACAATAATTTTAAATAATAGGACCATCTGAAGCTATATTAAATTATCTCCAGGCACAGAATCGGCCTTACAGTGCAAATGACATATTTTTGAATTTGCATAAAGAAATTGGAAAAACCCAACTTCAAAAAACCTTAGACCAACTTAAACAGAAAATTAATGTTAGTGATAATAAAAACATTTCAAATATTTTAATCAAAAGAATAATATTAATATTTTTGTTTTTTTAATTTTCGTATATTTTTCACGTAAAATAAATATAATAAAAGAATTAAAGTATTTAACTGGCTGATGGATGGATGAACCTTTTGCCACAAGATGGGTTTAAAAAAAAGAATTAAGCTAGATTCACATGAACTCATCATCCGGGGACAGGACAGCCGATTCAGATTAAAAGTGAGAAGGAAGAATAGGAATTCATATGTACACGATTAATTTTTATTTTATCTGACTAAACCCTAGTTTTATTTTAATGAATAAGTTGAGAGTGATGTAGGTCTGATCAGTCAAATTTAATTTCTTATCATTATATTTTAGATTAGGTAATATTTTTTGATTTATTTTACTTATTTGGTATGTTTCGTTGTCATGTGAAGTTGAATAACGTCTAGCAAGCCTCAGGATCAATCCGTCCCATTCATTTATCTATCTACTCTTATTAAACGAGCAAAAATTGTTTATATACAAATATATATATATATATATATATATATATATATATATATGTATATATATATATATATTAAAGTAATTGGTTTAAGGACAAGTACTTAATTGATTCCTATATTATTTTATAAGATCAGGAACGACCATGATGAAGATTTTTTTATTTTGAAAAATAATCATCATTCTCAAAGGATTCCATCTTCCACCGGATTCATTAAGCCTCGTTCCTGATCTTATAAAATTAATATATTATATTAAAATTAGGAATTTTCTGTTTGTTTTTAATTAACAGGTGTCTAAATCATAACATTACAGGTGTGTTTACAAATAAAGTGGTTGAAGTGGCTTTTTTTATATAACTTGGAAACAAATCTTATTTAATTTTATGTTTTTATTTCAGATCCTATACGATTATTTTTTTATTATTATTTTCCTATTTATTTTTTTTTATAATGTTTATCAATATGAACGAATGTGGGCAAATTGGTGTACGAGTAAAGAAATATACACATAATATGTGGACCACTAGAAAGCTAGAAATGCAAAAACTGGGTGCGGATGGATGTGGGAAGTGCAGTTGTGGGGGATCTGGGAGGTGGGGTGGGGCATAGTGGAGGTGGCGGTGGGGTGCAGTTTTGGGGGAGAGGTGTGTGGTTTCGGGAGGGGGGGGGGGGGGTCAGGGGTTACCGTGCATCGCTCGGTGGTTCCAGGTACTATACATTAAGCGTTGGGATGATAACACAGAAAAGAAGCTTATTTGAATTCTACGCTTAACAATATGAAACCTAAGATAGAAATTAAATAAGTTTGTTTTGGTCACTTTGTTCAATTCTTTATTCTCCGCTTCACTACATTTTAGCCAAATGTTGTGATAACTGGGAACATCACCGAGCGATTAGATGACAGCTTGTGAGAATTATTGAACAACCCTCATGTGGGAAGTATGGATTTTTATTTCAGTTTCCAATAACAATGGATAGGTTCTTTCTATAACTTCAAATTCACAAATTAGCGATCAAAATACCATGAAAAAACATTAGAAACTCATGGGTAATTAAATTTTTTAAATTATTCAAGTTTAGTCAGTTTTCTAATTTTCCAATAACTAATATACAAAAACTTAACAGAAAAAAGATCAAAATTGAATTAAAGCTGATTTAAACTTTTTTCGCCCAAATATACTTGCACCTAAATAGACAAATAGACTTGCATGAAAATTTTACCCCGCCTTTTTTTGTTTATTTGAATTCAAGTCGACTTGCAAATGAACTTGAATGAAAACCTATTATAATAGTTGAATAGTGTGATTCAGCATTATGACTTACTATGTTTATAATATATTCGAATAAGGGAATTAGAGGTTATAAATGAAATATTAAAATAACACAAGTATAACTTACTCACTTGTTGCTGTCGGTAGAACAATCACCTATAAGAAAAAGAAAAAAGAAATTAGTAAAACATTATCTAGACTAGGGTTTAACAAATTGTTGTTTGAAAAAATAATTGTAATAAGCTGGGGACCAGGTAAAATATAATAATTTATTACTAACAATATATTAAATATAAGTATGTTCGTGGATAAAAGAAACAAAAGAGCATATAATATGTATTCAACATACATATATACATATATATATATGGATAAAAATTTAATAACAGTACAATTTAAGATATATGTAGTTAGTTGAATTATAATTTCTTGTTATGCTCGTAAACCAGGCAAATCTTAACAAGTTTAATCAAATCATTATAATTTTTTTCCTGCCTGGATTCAGACATAATGAAACTCAAGAACAGAAAATTGTAGAAAATTCATTCTGGTAACAAATAGTTTGAATTTTCAAATACAAAAAGTGTTTAGATTTTTGGTTTTCTAGGTTTAAAAGTTCCAGCTCGAAAATAATGTAATTTTAAAAATATCAAATGTTATTTGGGGAGAGTTGGATCGGCTGTAACTAATAAGCCAAAATATGCCATACCTGTTTTAAATTAAAAAATTGCACATGTGTGTTAATTTATACCTTTCTAGCTTAAACAATAGTAAAATTGTCAATGACTAATTTTTTTTATGAAAATGATGAGATAAGGAGTTACACCAAAAAGGTTCAACCCCTAAAGTCCTGGGTTGGCCCCTCGATCGTGAAAAGAAGAAGAAATAATTTTATGGGCTGGGCGGGGGTCGAAGATATCTGTGGATACGGGTCTTAAATAGCTGAAGGTTATAAGTCGCGGGAAAGATAGTGGCAGGGAGCGAGTTCCAGTCTCTGGAGGTCATAGGGATAAAAGAGTTGGCGAAAGCGCTTGTTCGACTTTTATCCAATTTTACAGCGAAGGGGAGCTGAGCGTTCGAAAACCGCGTGTTTCTCGTAAAGAGGGCTTTAGGGGGGATAATTGATTTCAGCTCGACTGAACAGACACCTTCATAGTATCTGTAGTACAGGGAAAGGGCAGAAACGGTTCTTCGGTGAGCCAGGGAGTCAGTTTGTGGAAACCATATAGAATCTTGAAAATATTTTCAGGTTTTCCTTTCAATTTTATTATTCCAATTATAATGAGTTTATAGGACACTTGCTACTGTTTGATAATACTGATATAAAAATCAATTTGATATTTTTAATTCAAAATATTCAGCCTAATATTTAATGTTCCTATTGTTAAACAGTCGTGTGAATCTTATTCTGTTAACCGAATTTGAATTTTTGATTTTACATACTATGTAGATAGATCCGCTGAGTGGGCAACAAATAACTTAGCAGAAAAATAAGTTTAATAAATCATTGCGCGGAAGAAAAAAATAGTGCGCTGTTTCAAGTGATATGTTTAATTTAAAAACTATTATTATATCAATGTTCTTTTAACTTTTATTATTCTGTACGCGGGGTCTGTCTGAATTCCGATATCCAAGGTAATTGAGTAACAAAAAGTTCATTCGTGTGGAAAATTATTTGTATCGAAACTAAGAACTATTTAGATTATGGGCATAGTTTTGGAAATCAGGAAATATTGTGAGCTATCAAAATATTATAACTTATAACTAGAGACCGGATTCCTATGCAATTGCATATTTTGTTTGCCGCAACATACGATCCACAGAAGATCAATTATCTATCCGAATCATGATCTAGAATAATGTGGGTTAAATTTTATACTGTATATTTTTGCATATTTGAGTAATATTGCATAACATTGCATATTTGAAGGATGTTGCATAAAATTGCATATTTCGCGCCAAACACAGATATTTTAAAAGTAATTTTTCAGAGAAAGAATGAAAATAAAGAAGAAATAAAACAGGAAGACACTAAAATCGAAGAAAACTGAAATAAGCCTCAACGACAAGAGTGTTGTAGTGTTGGACTACAAATTAGGAGATTAGATTACAAAGGAGGTAAACAAGCTACAAAACAACAACCCAGTCATTTTTCTTTTTATTCGGTTGTGCTTTGACTTGACTAGAATCTTCAGGAAAATGCCAAAAAGATTGCAATATTCTTCTTCCAAAGTAAAAATGAGGGTTTTAAGCTCCTTTAAATTCGCCCCCATTACATATGTGGATGTGGAGCGTTCCTTTCCATTGTATAAATCAATTTTAAGTGACCATAGACATAATAACGGGAAGATAATTCAGAAAAATACTTGTAAACAAAAATTATTCACAATTACAATCAAATTTTAATTATTTTTCAGATCCTTTGTTAATTATTTCTTTTTTTAACGGCCTTCGTGAATTATAGCCCACATTTGGCATTTAGTGTTTGTGTCTGGAAGTGTGTGTAAATTGGTGTATTAGGGATAAGATTATAGCCGCTCAAATATTTGCATTATTTCTCTATTAGTTGATTATTCATACGTCACTAAGAAAAGATTGTTAATTTAACAATCGAGTGTGATAAATAAAATCAACCCCACCAACCCGCATATTTTCGTTCACATTTTTGAAACATTTTTACATTTATTATGTTGATTTTATTCAAGTGCACCTATTATTTCTTTTAAGCAATTTTTTACCAATAAAATTTTAAATATTTGACACATGTTGTCTATGCTTACTTTTTCATTTTATTCCTTTCATAGCAATCCTTCAAATATATAATATTTTTGTCTTCAATTTTAATTTTTTAGTGAATAAAATTTTTATTTTGCCATCTTTTACTGCATATATTTGCATATTTCTACATATTCAGCATTTTAAACTGCATATTTTATGGCAGTTTCTCTACTTATAACTAATATAAATAATAGATACTACCATGGCTATTGTTCGGAAGAGATAATATCAATAATCCCTCCAAAGGCTTCATTTGTTCGAAATACACGATTTTCTAGGACTCAACACCCCTACGCGTTTAAATTGGATACTAACCGAACAAACGCATTCGCCAACTCGTTTATCCCTATGACATCTAGAGATTGGAATTCTCTTCCTCCAACCGTCTTCCCAGCAACATATGACTTTCAATCTTTCAAGACACACATCCACGAATACCTTCAACTCCAAGCCAATCTCTAAATCTCTTCTTATTTATAAGATACTAGCTGACGACCGGGCCTTCGGCCCGGCGTCACCTAGCCCCTGGCGGGGAGCGTCTCGTTCATACCAATTTAATAATTGAAATTTAAAATCTTACTGTAAGTATCGAAAGAATGTGCTGAATGAAATTGATTCAAAAATAAGGAAGAATAAGGAAAGATTTATTTAACACATTGCCTAAGCACGATCACTATCTGACCAATCAGAATCGTTCTAATAATTTAACGCTTTGGCATTGGCTATGCACTGGCCAATCAGATCGTTTCCACATACATATCCACATACTTTTCTATTTTATATATATAGATAGATAGATAGATAGATAGATAGATAGATAGATAGATAGATAGATAGATAGATAGATAGATAGATAGATTAGGGTTCATCGCGGACTATAGTGGTTGAAACTTTACTGTGTAACTTCTTCTTGTATCAATATCATTATTAAAAAAAAAAATTCCGCAAACATGTTTAAACTACGCCACTGTACTAAGTTTCACCTCTCCATCTCTAGTCGTTCAATAAATAACAAAAATGTCTTGAAAAAATGTTCGTTTTTTTTCTCTTTCAATTTGTGTTTTATAAAAATCTTCTCATTGGAATGATCTTGCCCTCGGGTGGTAGGATGATGACCCGTAATCTAGACACATGATGTAGAAATTACAGATGATAGCCAATTTAGACAATACACCTCAAAGTGATAAAAAAAAATTGCGATTTGGTTAGCAAAAAATTTTTAGGCAGCCTTTGAGAGATTAATCAAAGGGTTCATTGACGTCATTCGGATCTAGTGATGTGCAACCGCAAAATTTCAATATCGGAAACGCCAGTCGATGACATCCTGACTATCTGCAGCTCTAAAGCCTTCCTCTTCCATTCCTCCTGATACCCTTTACTGCTCTTTCGGCTCTTCGACCCAGAAAACTGGCTTATATCAATTTGTAATTTGGGTGGAGAACGAAGGCACAGATAGACAGTTCTCTTTAGTTCTTATTTTTTTATTTTTTTATTATAAAACCCGGCCGTTTTTTACATCTTAACGAACTGATCCGATCACAGCAAATACTAGGAAAGAAAATTTGATTTTTTTTTTTGTGTTGAAATGTCTATCTCAACTTGCCTATCTAAGTGAAAAAAAATATCTTTTTTCAAATTTGTTTTTCGTGAGATAGATCTCTTAATTGCTTTTTAAATGAACATTGTAATCTGACCAATTTCAAGTAAAGTTATCCAATGAACTAAAAATGTCATTATTGATGTCATTAAATAAAATCGGTTCTTTTGAATGCTGCGGAAACGAGTAAAATCGCAGGTGCAAATGTTTTGGTGAAATTAAATAAATAATCTTAGTTATTAAAGTCTTATTGACAAGAAAGACACCCTTTTATCTTCAAATTATATTCAAATCGAACAAGTCATTTTCAATTTTAAAATTTAGAGCCTGGGATTATTTTCAAACTAAGATTAATAGTGGGGCCGCTTAGCATGATAATACTGACACACCGGATAAAAGCACCAAATTTTTACCAGGTACTATTTAGGTACTTATCTTGCAATTTTTGATAGGAACCAACTCCTCCCAGATATTCAGTATTTTCCAGACAGGACTTGATCCGTTTCATGTTAACTATCATGTCCTGTCTGGAAAATACTGAATATCTACAAATCTAAGAGATTAAAAATATGTGATCCAAGTAAAGGTTAAAGTCAACAAAATTGCCTAGAGATTGAGACACGAATCAAGTTTCTAGGATGAGTGGTTTTCATTTTATGAAGGAAATACTGCAATTTTTTGAAAAAAAAAATGGAATTTTTTTCAAAACTTCAGCCTCGTTGAGGCACGAGTTACCTTTAACCAATTACGCTGAAACTTTGCCAATCTCATTTTTACCCAATTGGCAACTATTAAAACATTAAAAGATCTGCTTCGGAAAAATTCGAAAATTCGATTTCTTGTGACCACCCTAATATCTATATTTCAACATAGCCGCTATAATATCCTAAATGGTTGTCGGAAAGGTTGGTTACTATAAAAAATTGCAAGCTAAGTACCTAAATAGTACCTGGCAAAAATTTGGTGCTTTTATCCGGTGTGTCAGTATTAACGCCTAATTTGACGCTAAGCGGCCCCACTATACCATTTTATAGTGATAATAGATAATATCGTACCTTTGACAGAGATTTACTCCTTAAATTTTCAAAATCCATATTTTCTTTCATTTCTAAATGCAACAATTAGCTCTGTCTTAGGAGCATTTTTACAACTATGAAATTAGTGAACTCATCTTCAATGCATTTCGCTTACTTCTCCTCTTTCATACTACAATAAAACATTTTAATTAGAATAAGAGACAGACAGACACAGAGACAGAAAAAAATGGTATAAAATACTAGGCTTGCCAAATAACAACTTTTGTATAAAAGTTTACTTCATCATTATTGGATAAAAAATACTTGGTAGGTTTCACATAAAGATAAGAAATGTTTCACCAAGTACCAACACCAAATTCCTTAAAAAAAAATTTTACTTCATCATATTAATGTTTATTGTTGGAGATCGTCGCTGTGATAATATTCCAGAGGTTAAAGGAGTTCTGTAGCCCAATAACTGAGGATGGTCCAATAAAATTTAGGCCGAAACGTTTTACTCTGGGAGTTTTATTGTCCCACTTTGGCGGATATAACTCCTTCAAAACCCACTGAAATATTAATGTTTATTTGTGAATAAATCCCAAATAATTTGAATTTAGTGTTAAGTGATCTAATTTCGAATGTTATTAAATCTCTACTGTGCTAGATAATAAACCATTGAAAGGGAAGTAAAATCGGCATTTTTCTCTCTAGTAAAAGCAACTAAGTGGCAATTAAGTGTGTTTGACGATGACAAGTTGATTACCTGTGTATTTCAGCTGTTCCCTCCCTCCCCCTCTCCTTTTGTTTTAAACAAACAACATTTGTGTAACGATTATCGATTTCACTTTATTTTACTTCCACTGCACAAGATGGAATCTTTACTTAATCAACTCCGAAGAAGACGAGAGAGGAAGAGGCGTGGGAGTGGCAGTGTGGGTGGGCTGCAACCACAAAGGATTACAGCTAAATGGAGATTGGATGAGAGAGATTTAGGATATATTGAAATTCGCAGTTAATACGAAGAATGAAGTTCGTAGATAAATATTGAAGGCGCCATTTTGAAGAAACTTTTCTTATCATATCTAGAAAGAGTGTATCACAATTTTCAAAAGAATGTATTAAATAAAATGAAAACATAATTATAGGTATATTAAATCAAAATATAGAATACCTATATTTAAGTGTATTTAAATTCTAGAACAGTTAAACAATTTTTCAAATAGGAGATTATATATCAGGTTTATCTATTATGGGCTAATTCTAGAGAGGGATTAAGAAAGACATTGACACATATCATTGTCTGAGTTAATATTATTAGTATGTCTTTTTACACGCTTTATATTTTTTTTCGTGGATGGGGGGAATCTTCAAAAGACGCACCTGTAGCCCGTACTACAGGACAGTGTGGGACTTTTACCGCACTAAACCCTACCACCCTCTTCAGCCTTGTTTCCTCCCCACGGGACCGCCGTCAGGCATTAGATCGTGTGGAGAGGCCTTAGCAGTTTTAACCAGCTCCTACTCCAATGGTCCTACTCCAATTGGGACTCTATCCTCCTCAGTTCCTTCATTAACTTAGCTGTGATGCTAGCAACTAATTCCCAGTTATCTTGAGACTTTAACATAAGCCCTACTATCGTTTCCGGCGTCGGGACTTCATTAAACTGTTGACGCAGTTCTTCACGTTCGCTAGAAAAGCGAGGACACTGGAAGAAAACGTGCTCAACGTTTTCCTCCTCCAAACCACAAGCCGAGCAAACAGGTGAATCTATCAGCTTAAAGCGGTGGAGATATGACCTAAAGCACCCGTGCCCAGACAAAAACTGTGTGAGGAAAAAATCACTGTCTCCATGATTTCTTCCCATCCACCTCCCAATGTCACGGATGACCCGGTATGTCCATCTTCCCTTCTCTGACTGGTCCCAACGCAGTACACGCTTTATATTAGCTTCACCTGTATGTATCTTTCTATATATCTAATATAAAATATAATTATATAAAACATAATATATAAAAATAAATACATTTCATTGTGTTAAATTCCACAAACTTTTCTCTATAAAAATAATTAAGACTAAAAAGTAAAAAAATAAATTATATTTTAAAAAAACACGCTTCTAAAAAGTACAAAATAATGTAATACTTAATCAAAAAGCTTGGGGCACTTTGTCGAAATTAATTAAGTTTCTGCGTCACACACTTTTTGATTAAATATTACATTATTTTGTACTTTTTAGAAGCATGTTTTTTAGTTTTTTAAAATATAATTTTTTTACAAATTAGCATAATTAGATCATGATCTCGATTTTACTTGAATAAGTGAAATGATCAGAGTCTTTCAGGTCATACATAAAGCCTAGAACAATATTTGTATATTTTAGAACATTAGAAGTAGTACAATCATCAGTCCATATATAGAACATTTCCTTAAATCGAATTTTTTCAGAAACCTTGAATTTTCATTAAAAAAACAGTTTCTGTATATCGAATATAATTTCTAAATCTAAATCGAACAAAAATTTTCTGTCCAATACGACTTGAGATTTATTATTTCTATAGTTCCTGAAGAAATTTTTACTTCTCTGAATAAAAGTACCTCAACATCATTTTAACATAAGACGATTTCGACAAAGTTTATGTTAAAAATGGCATAATTATAAGGGACTACTTTATCCAAAAATAAATATTTCGTTTTCCTTGTAAAGAACATACATTTTTTAATATATTATAAACAAATATGCAAATTATTTTTTTAAATAAATTCCTTTGATGGTTTAATTTTTGTATCTTAATTAACACTAAAAATATATATAAATGTTTTTAATAAGAAAATTATGATGAATGTGTGATGATTTTCTGAATATTGAAATTTCTATATATCGAATTTTTTTCAGGAAGCTTCAAGTTTGATATAGTTATATAATATACTGGTAGATTAGACTGTATTTTCTTTTGGAAACGGACTGGTAGAATCAATGTAGAATTGATGAATAGGCAGCCCAAGGATAATAGATTAATGAAAAATAAAATTCTCTTATACTAAATTTTATTTTTCCTTATTCTTGGGCTGCCTTTCCATCAATTTTCCAGATACTATTAGTATTTAAAAATATTTCCTGGTAATTTCACAAATGAAAAAAATAATTACTTTCCTGATTTCGCCATTGATTGTCTAACAAGAAGAATCTTAGATATGGAAATTATCGTAATCAATTTGAACTGAATCTATGATGTCTTGAAAATGCCTCTAGAATTACAAATTGAGAAAAATGTAAAAACTTTTTCAAAACTCGGTTGCTAGCTAAAGCAAGTGATTACATGTTAAAATTTTTGTCTGAATTTTACTGAAGTTCAATTAAATTCTGTCTCATAACGAGTATTGTTTTAGTCTAAGAGCAAAAGTCCAAAGGCCATTCCTAGAAGAAATTAATTTCTAATAGTTTGAAACAGGCCTGAACTTGTATGCTTTAACTATAAAGCAAGAGAGGGATGATTATATCTGTGCCCTTTTTAGATATTTTCCTCGACAATGACAGAGTCGCTCACCCGCATTCATCAAATAAATAAAGTAATAAAAAAGGACATTTTTTCTAGATTTGTTACGCTAGAGATGGCCTAGTAATTAATAATAGATTTAAATATAAATTGTTCATGTATGGCTATATTATAACACCTCCATAAAATTTTATTGAAATTATTCTACAAATGGTTTCTGCATTTTTTGAACCGGAAGATCTAAGGCTAAGAGAACCCAAAATAAAATCAACTCTACGTATAGAAAATACAAACATTTTGGCACCACATGAATTTTCTACCACTTTCTGTTTGTTCTTGAGTTGGGTATTGGAATTCAGGCACACAGAATCAGACACAGACAGACAGAAAAAATAATCGAAAATTTGTTATTTTGCTGAGAGTAGCAGAGTTGTTGTGATTCCGCGACATTTCAGTCCCCGACAAAACATCCCCCGACAAAATATCCTTCATACAAAATATCTCATGACAAAATAACCCTTCCCTTCGTGAATCTTATGAGTAATGCAAATCGACTCCGGATCAGTTAATATATATTCAGTTCGGCACGGTTGGGTTCGTATAGCTCCTTTTCGGGCTGGCATTTAGACGGTTCGGTTGGCTGACGCCTGAATAATCGGTTGGATATTTCAAAATAGCGTGAATAAACTAGAAATTTTAAAAGGAAATATATGAGAATATATGGAAATATATGTCTTCTATACTGAATTTGAGCTTTATGTATAATCTTAATTACAAGTCAGAAGTATTCACTCTTTTGTGGATGTAATCTAAGTGCTAAAAAGCAATCCAATCCCAGCGAATATTTGTCCTAATTTAAATCTTTGAGTAAAATTGTTACGCGTGTTAGAAATATTGGATTGACTTGGTCTCGGAGTACAGCCATTGCCCCGAATTGCTTTTCAATACTTGAGTTCACTTTGTAAGGAGTGAATATTACCCTTGTGATATGTACGAAAGATAATTAATATCGTAATAAAAATTAACATAACAGCTCAGACGAAGACAATATCTCGTAAATTTTGTTAGAAATGTTAATGCTCTCTGCAATTCGAACTTTTATAGAACAATAAAATTAAATACAAGAATTAAACTATCTACTCCAGTGTTTCTCAGCCTTTTGTAGAGCGAGGAACCCTAGAGTACTTAAACTAAAATATGAGATATATAATTTTTCGTCAAAATATCAACATCATGCTACTTTTATAGCTTCCAAATATAACATACTGCCGCTGATGACAGTGTTGCCAGATTTTAAAAATTTGCTAGATTTTGGGTAAATTGGGTAAAAAACGTGCATTTTAACTTAAAAGTTTTATTTTCATTATTAAATTTACTTGAAAATGTCATTGGGATACACATATGCCCCTTTCGGATCGGACGGTCTATTTTTTTTCCATATTCAATGTATACTCATAAATAATATTCTCATCTATTCTATAAGCAATATTATTTCAAACGTCAATAATAACAAAATAATAATAAAACAATTTAAATATGTTTTCATGTCAGCCAGCTAACCAAGAGGACCCGAGTTCGAATCAGACTCGAGGCATCCGGCTAAAATCTGACCCCCGAGGTAGAGACAAATTTAATTAAAATAAATAGTATCGTAAATGGCTTATGGCTAGAAAGGCCGAAAATCCAAAAAAAAACAATGTTTTCATTTTGTTATTAATATAACGTAATCGTTGTATTATAAGAAACTTAAGGAACTTTAGAGCAAAAAAATGGTATCACTGAGACAATAATAGTGATTGTTCATCGCATTCTTAAGTATCAATGGTTTTATATGACTATAAGGTATTACTTAGACTCTGAATTTAGTATTTTTTTCTTTACATGACAAATTTTTTGAGGGCTGATACTACTAACTACTATTTTTTCTTTTATTGACCTCTAGGCCCGGGGAATCCCAAACTTCTCTTTGTGGAACCTTAGGGTTCCGAAGAACCCAGATTGAGAAACACTGATCTACTCTAAGAACTAATGAGTGTACATGTTTGACTTGGACTCAGAATGAAATCAAGACCTTGGCAACTAAACTGTCCAATACTGTCATAACAATTTTTGTAATTTAAGAATCTGAATTTGTGTTTTAACTTTAGAATCATTGAACCATCCTTCTTAATTTAATGGAAAAAAAACAATCAGAAGACACATTTCCTAATAAATTAATCATTTTAATATTCTGCGAAAATGATATTTTAATTTTAAGACAATAGATGTACTGCTGCTATTATAATATATTTTACCTTTAATTCTAGTATGGGTAGAGGGTAACAAATCCTAGCATCCCCTTTAAACTTTCCCCAATCAATTCGAGTGTGATGAACACAACACGTATGGTTTCACGAAGGCTATAAATATACCAGCATCTCACACCATCTTAGACGGTCACCTTCCATGGTACAAGTTGCCATTGGCGAAGTTAGGGAGTTTTGCTAGGGGGGCAGTCGGCCTGCTGATTAGCCACAACAAGGTTTCAATTTCGGTAATCCGATTAGAGATCAACTAACTTTTTAATAGAATTGACAAATTTTGACGAGTAACGAAATAACTTAATGAGAAATACATAAGTGATGCCTCGTAATAATAGAGTTTTTATTTTTTTAGGGGGGGGAGGGGCAATGAGTTTTGTAAGGGGGCACTGCCCCCTTGCCCCCCTCCTAACTACGCCCATGGAAATTGGTTAAATTCAGAGATCGAACAAATCCGATGCATGCCAAGGTCGTGGGTAAAATATTATTGCTTAATATTTTGCTCTGATGCATGACATGGATATCCAATGAGCTGTATCGCTAAAGCATTCCTATTTATATATCCATCCATACATCTACTTTACAATAATCAGCTTAAGGGATTTAAAAAATAGTCATTTCTCTATTCAATAGAGATTTAAATATGATTTCTATATACTATAATATGATGTACTGAAATGGATTAGAAAATTCGCAGAATGCTATTCTAAATGCGCTATTTGATTAATCCAGGGTATCAGTGGAATTTGAAATTCGCCAATTCAGCCTCTCTCTACTCTGCGCAATGCATGATTCTCAGTTTAGGTCACGGAAATAACCCTGGTGGAATCAATCAGTCAAATAAAACTAAATACTTCCATCATTTATATTTAGCTAAGCTTTGCCTGTTGGGCCGGTCACGGTATAATATTGTCTATAATTATTTATTTTATTTCATTTTATTTGTTAAAAAAAATAAAGTTAATTTTTCTGTCTCTGAATTTGTTTGTCTGTACTCAAATTCCCACAATAAATCGAGAACAAAAAGCCGTTTAAATTACATTTTGTTATAAGAGCAAATTTCGACTATTTAGACACTTTTTGATTTTGAAAAAAATTGAAATTTGATATTGAGACGATACCAGGATAGTCAGGATGATTTTCTCAAGATTTTAATATCAGTCAAATCCTAAAATGTTTAAATTATTTCTCGACGTTTCGGGTTCTAATTTTAAAGCCTTTTTCAAATCATGATAAATAATGTCGAGGCAACTCAGCTAAATGAGCTGTTAAAGTCGCTTATTAATTTAATTTAGAATGCCAAAAATGGAAATTAAATTTGTAAGCTTTTTTAGTGATTTTTTTTTTTTTTAATAAAATTGTTAAAATTTTCTAATTTATTCCTTTCTTTGCATTCTTGACTTTCAATTTTGAAGGGGTTTGTCAGTGATTTAAGTCAAGATTATTCTCTGTTAATATTGGTGTTTATATATGATCTCATGTCGCTTTAATAAAAGTCATATTAATAAAGATTTTCATGAGAAGTAGTAAGAAAAAATAACAAATGGCCTAATTTTATTATTATTTGAAAACAGCTTTAGAATCAGATGCCCAAACGTCTCAATGTTTACGAAATTCATCATTCGTGGTCCAAAGCGGAAGGATGGATTAGTCAAGCCGCAATAGCCTAACAATTAAGTATTACTTCTTTTTAACGTTTTTTTTAGAGCCACAAAAATTATTTGCGCCCGGGTGCTTTTTTGAAAAAGTGCGGTTCTATTTTAACATAGATTGAAGAAGAATAAAAAGAAAGAAAAACTGATTTAAGCTAGTTCTTTCACAAATGCAAAAATTCAAGAAGTCTTCGAAACTTGGAATATAAGTCATTAAAAGCATATTAAACACATTGTTAAAATTTGAAGACCAAACATGAAATAATTGCAATTAAAAATGAAGTTTCTTATATATCGTAAATTGGGAAAGGGTAGGAAAATGATCATTATTTTATTTTTTTTGATTGAAAGACTTTCACGATCTTGATGAAAAACTAATTTTTGTTAAAATAATATATTCGGAGTAACTTAAAAAAAAATTGAAATTATTTACCTCGTAGATTTGATAAAAAATAAAAAACAACAACAACATATTTTGGCGATTATTTTTAGTGGAGGGGATATAAGAAGATCAATGACTTGGAAATGATCCATTCATAAAGAGAGAATATAGTAGTGTAAAAAGTACAGTCACGTTAAAAAACAAAACCTAAAATTTTAGCATGTTCATATTTATAGAGTGGTTTCGAGGCTAAAACTTAGTGTAGATTGTCGCGAAAGAACCTCCTTAAAACCGACTTAGAAATTTTATTTCCATACATATGCTAGATCAAGTGTGCCCCTGTTTTATTTTTTACTTTTTAAATGTCGAAGAACATGTTAGTGATATTTTTTTCTATAATTATAGAAAGGATTCATCCTTATGGAGATTGATCGGTAAACTTAAATATTTTTCAGACGGATATTATTTGAGATTTTAAGATTATAAGATAGCTGAAATACTTGAGATGGAATAGGACAAGTACAGGAGTGCATTCCTTGATAAAGAATAGAGGGAATATCATCATTTCCAGTTTAGAACAAAACTTGAATAATGATTGCGTATCACTTTCTATTATAAAGGATTTTTAATCAAGATCCAAAGACTAATGTATTATTTTATTGTTTATTTTATAAAATATATATGCATATAAAAATACTAAAGTATAAAAAAAAAAATTTTTTTCCCTAAAGGGAATTTTTTCATAATGAAAAATAATTTAAAAACTTTGGTAGTTTTGAAAAGTGAGTTTCAATAAACAAGCGTTGGAACATAAAGAATAAAAATACTTATTTTTAAAGCATATTAGTAGACTTGATCTTAGGAACGTTTTCATAATATGCCTATCTAAACTATTGTATATAATATAATCAACTGTAAAATAAATATTTTTGGAAAATTATACGAGCATAATTTTTAGGGATATCAATCAGTATTGAGAATATGAATGTATATATATATCATTAAAATGAGTGTTTTGTAATATCTAATTGAAATTATTTATTTACTTACCTCGTAGTTTTGATAAAAAAAAAAAAAAAAAAAAATACATATTTGGGAGATTATTTTTAGTGGAGGGGATATAAGATCAATCGCTTGGAAACGATCCATTCATAAAGAGGATATAGTAGTGTGAGAAGTACATTCGTGTTAAAAAACAACCTAAAATGTTAGCACTGTTCATATGTATAGAGTGGTTACGAGGCTAAAACTTTTTGTGTGGATTGTTGCGAAAGAACTGCCTTAATTAAAGAATTTCAAATGTCATTAATAGATAAAAAATAAATATCTTCTTTATATTATCCATAGGAGTGCCTTCCTGTTGTCTAAGTCTGGGTTTTCGCAAAATAACATACAAAATAACAAGATTTGATCCCGAGTAAATAAGATTCGAAGTCGATCGCTCTAGCCACTAGCCTCAAAAGTGTATTTAAAATATATTATTTCCGTAGATCGGTAAGTAAATGAAGGAATAAAATAGGAATGTGAATCTCTAATGATCAATTAAAAGAGACAATAAAAGAGTGTATCTTCTACTGGAAAAATAAATTTTTTAATTTATTTATTTTAATTTATAAAAACCCCGATACAGCCACCTACAGCCAAAAAACTGGAACAGTGTAAATGATGATTCATGATTTACCCAAACCACGTGTAAAACTCACTTTCACACATCAATTCCTGTGAATCAATTGTAATAGACTAATGAAGGGGGCATAGCCCTCGAAATTATAGCCTGGCTATGAATAAATTTAGAAATTTATTTTTCTAGCAGAAGACACGCTCTTTTATTTTCTCCTTTAATTTATAAAAATTCTGCTTCACTCGGCAAAAAATAAATTTTCAATTTAACTCTATTCGATAATTTCGAATTCCATGTTAAACAAAATATTTGAATTGAAATATCACTAAAAAACAAAAACACAAGCAATGAATAAATCCACCTGTATTTGTTGGTGTTTTGGTTTTTGCGGTTGTCATTCGCGGACAAAGGATGGAGAAAGTCCGGAAAAGCTGCTGTTGCCCTCGGGCTCTTAATTTTTAGCTTAACCAAATGTCAACTTGGTTTAATGGCTGGATGAGTTATTGTTATCCTCTGCTGGTTGTTGTTCGTTCTATAGCTGGGCTATATCGTATGTATATATACCTACTTTTGATTAGAAACCCAAATAAACCGAATTGGTTGATTCAATATTCGATTTTCTATCAAATAAAATATTGAAAGTCAATAAGCAAAATGAAAAAAATAAAAATATTTTAAATTAGAATTCAAATGAAAATAAACAGAAATTGAGGGAATATAACAAAAAAAACATCCGCTCTCTCTTTTTTGGTGAAATTATATATATAAAACTAATCATATTTCAAGAAAATTTCTGCATAATTTTTTAAAGAATAAATTAAAGAGGGTATCCTCAGCTTAACATTTAACATCATCATCATCATCATCATCAGCCTGTCGATAGCGACAATCCACTGCTGAATATAGGCCTCTTCCATCAAATGTAAGGAGGTTGGAATCGGATTAGCCGAAAGCTTAAAGACACTAGCCTTCTAAGCAGGAGTCCCGGGTTCGAGTCCGAGTCCCTGCATTGATATTTGACCGGCTATAATCTGATTCCTAGTCACCAATCCGTTTGGCAAGCGTGGTGACTTAATGCCAACCTCCTAACATTTAACATACACACACTTATATATAGTTACTATTTGATTGGGGAGTATTTTAAATAATTCAGATTTTTGAATAATATCCTTTGAGCCATTTATGGGAAATTTGGGGAAAAAACTAAAAAAAAGTACTGGAATACAATCCTGAGACTGGTTTGGCGTAGCACTAGACTCTATGATTTAATCTCAAGAAAATTTTACCCAAAGAGACATCATCATATTGCGTATTTTAGGGATGGTAATGAGGTGGTTTCCCAATGCCTTCCACATAGCAAGATGCTGAAAGTGGCCGCCACGTAATAGGTACGATTAGGATATAAAAAGTAATTGGAACAGATGAAGTACAGATTGAAACACAGTTCTCTCGATAATATGATGTGGGAGAATTAAGAGCTCGCGTAAGTAGGCATTTCTTTTAATAGATCTATTCTTAACTGTGATCGTAAAAGAGAACCTACCCTACGATAGAAAATACTTATGAAAGGAAAAGAAATGAATATAGATAATTAGAGATAATTAGGTTAGGGTAAAAATGAGAAGAGAAAGAATCCGTGGAATAGGCCCCTATGTAGGATTACCACATAATTTCTAGTTTGAGAAACTAGTATTCCGGGCATTGTAATAGACTCTAAAGATAAATAAAGATAGAAATAAAATCACTTAATTTTTTTAGGTAAAATTTCAAAAATCAAGATTTCATAATTATTGGTTTAAAAATCTAGTTGGAGTATTTGTAAACTAAACATACATTCACTCCCAGATATAATTATTAAAAACCACTAAGGACCTTGTAACTTAGAGTTACGTAAAAATCACAATCTGGGGCTGGCATGCACTAGCAGATTACCCTTTACAGGAACCAACTCGAGCCATTTCGACGACTTTGTATCTGAGCGCTGGTAACCTCTACATGCTTGCAATTTCTTTCCACAATACTACTTCATAAACTCAACTAAATTAACAAATTTAATATTTCTATTGCTTATACCGTCCAAGTTAAAAGAATCCAAAGATAGGATTTTTAGTCTTATACGATATAAATATAAGACAAAAAAGCCTATCTCAATGTATAAGTATTTCGGATTGGCGAGGTTTTAGAAGACGATCATGCCTGGACTTGATTTCTGACATATACTCGGCAGGATTACTTTGTATATTTGTTTTATTTGTTTATTTATTGTTTTATTTTTTAACTCATGACTTTCATCAAGCGCTCCTCGTGGGGCCTATGATGAAAAAAGACCAATAACACTAACACTAACACTAACACAGTGAAAAAATAATGGCAATCCTAAAACTTGGCATTAGTAGAATTTGATACATTAATAAAGAGTGAAATCACAAAACCGGAACATCTACTTCTTCAGGACATAAAATGAAATGGGTGAATTTCGTGACATAAATTTTCATTATGTTCGGTATAGTGGTAGAGTTTGGGGAGTTAATAAAGGGTGAAATCGGAAAAGCGAAACTTTCTCTTCTTAAGGACATAAAATGAAGTGGTGAAATTCATAAGCTAAATTTAACAAAATGTAGAAACAAAAATACTAGTTTCATGGGAACGCCTGTTACTCGCAGAATATGCAACCAGGAATGAAGCTACGCTTCGAATATGCGTATCTTGTTGCAGCGCGGCGCTTGAAAATATTTTCGTGGCTTGCAGCATTTTAAAATAAAATTTAGTTGAAATAAGATGAAAACGTTATTTTAGAAGTTATTCTATTTTTGCAAAATTTGAATTAAAAAGAAAAAACTTTCATTACAAATATTTCAGTTTTAAAATAAACTTTGATGCAAAATTTTAACCTATTATCTCATAGTTCCAGAGAAATCGAAATTTGTGAGTTTGCAGCTCTAATCTATCTTTAACAACATACCAACATTTTTTTTCCTTTTCAAAAAATAATAAAATAATTTTCTAAACATAGAAACATAAGAAATTATTGATTACTTTGATTATTTATATCCTTCGATTAAATTAATAAGTTGTTGTAGGGAAATAAAGTAATTTTTTAGAACCCTGAGGAAGTCAACAAAGTTGACGAAACGTTGGCAAAAAATAAAAATTATTTCCATAATCTATTGTTCTTATTTCCCTACAACAACTTTTTAATTATTGATTAGATTGTTTAAATTTCGCGGTTCAAATTGCTTTGACTCCAACAGAAATTTATCAATATGCATTTAATTCTGAATATCTTTCGATTTACGAAATTTGTTCGAAAATTACTAAAAAATTCTTAATTGAAAATATTTTGTTTTCCAAGAGAAGCAAAGAAATCAAAGAGATTATCCTCTGCTTGATACAAATAAACATATACATTTAAATACCAAATATAAATATGTATGTTTAAGACTATAATTTTCAAGGTTGGACCTTCATTATCAGTCTTTTTATTGTAAATATTTTATCTGATATTTCTTATGGGTTCAATTACCCGATTGGATATAGAATAGTTCGTTATAGCAAGCAAACCACATAACAAATTATCACGTGATTATTTTAACTATTTATCGACTATTATTAAATAAATCGAATCACAATTTTCTCAATGTATTTCCTATAGTTATATTTTAAAAAAATACACAGAGTATATAAGTGTAAATATTCTAAATTATTTTAATTTATTCAACCTTAAATAATATAGACTCCGTGGACGTCGTCGATTGATCGAAAGTCAATTAATTCAATATATTATCTTCATCTTAAAATTTCTATTCAATTTATTTGATAATAGTAGATAAATAATTAAAATAATCACTGTACATTTACATATTGAGATTAGTGTTTTGATATATGTTTATAAATTGTCTTGAAGAATAAGTAATATATTGTGTATAATCGACTAAAGAAAATTCTTTTAATATGAATTTTATTTTACATTAAATCAGTTGATTTCTACTAAGTTCAATAAATAATTTGATAATTTGCAGAAAATTAAGAATGTGTTTGTCAGAAATATTTAAGCAGAAATTGCTTGAGGTACAATCCAAGAGATTATTTTTATATTTCAAGTAAAAAGCGTTTCTAGAATAATTCTATAGTAGAAAAACACTTTCTCTGCGAAAGCGATAAATATTATCAAATAGGAATTCTTAAGAAATTTACATTAAACGAAAAAAAAGATAATTTAAAAAATATAATTTTATCAATTTACTATATATCAACTTTGATATAAAAAGACAAGGGCTTATTTTACGTCAATAAACTATATATTCTGGAAAGAAAATTAATCAAATCTGGAAACATTTTAATTTGAATTAAAATGAATAATAACTTAAGTGAAGTTAAATTTCGCTATAAACTGATTTTTATAATATTTAAGAAATTAGAAATATCTATTGAAAAATTAATCTAATGAAAAAATAAAATATAAGATTTGTCTATGTATAAGAAAAAGTAATCACTTTTTCAATTTCTCTACTAAATTTCCTATTTATTATACACTAATAATTACTATTACTATTGTATTTATCATAGATCACTCATTATAAAAATAAATAGATAAATCTTTAAAATAATTGGTTTTGATTGATAAAATAAAATTAGAGGAAAAAGTAAATACGTGTCAAATCTCGGCATGCTCTCCGGATAGAGCCACCCTGACACTTAAATAAATCATTAAACATTTCTTTAATTTATTTTATTAGCTAAGGATAATAAATTCGATATCTTATTAATAATATATTGGAAAAATAAATAATTTGACATTTAATTATGGAAAGAAATATCACTATAAATTTATTTTCTAAAATATTCAGCTTAAAACATGAGATATAAAAAATTTCTAACAAAAATTAGAAGAAAAATTAAACCTTTTTGAACTAAGAAATTGAAAAATAAGTCTTTAAAATTTTTAAAATATTCGATGAATAGTTTCAAGATTATTTTTTAAATTTGAATCTATATTTCTATTGAGCCATGTGATTTTATTTTTATCATTATAATTATAATATTAATTTAATGAAAAATGGCAGATAGATTACGTACAACTGTAGAGACAAAATGAATCCACCATGAAGCACTCAATTCGAGATTAAATTATGACACAAGCAAGCCCGTATCATCTGAAAATGAAAGAAAATAAATACATTATTAAAATAAAATAACAATTAATAGAACCAAACAATAACATATTCTTAATTATACTTAATTAAATAACATATTCACTTAGAACAGGACAAATTTTTGCAAAAATATGATTATTTAGTAGTTTCAATCTAATTTAAATTAAAAACAAACTTGAAGGAGACAATAAAAGAGTGTGTCTTCTGGTGGAATTATAAATTTTATTTATTTATAACGAGACTATAGTACTTAACTTGCCCACTCTATGTAATTTATAACCTTACCACATGAAAAATGTAAAACTTTCATTCATAAATTAATTCCTGTGAATACATTGTAATAGACTGATGAAGAGGGCAAAGCCCTCGAAACTATAGTCTCGTTATAAATAAATAAAATTTATAATTCCAGCAGAAGACACACTCTTTTATTGTCTCCTTCAATATATAAAAATTCTGCTACTCTCGGCAAAAACTTTCAATTTAATTAAAAACAAACATTTAAATTATAAAAAAAAAAAACAAGAATAATTACAACAATTTAAGACATTATTAATTAATAAAACAAATAATTAAAAATGCTCAGCTACTAGAAAATCATAAGATGGTGTCATCAATTAAATCCGATGGAATGGAATATTTTTAATTATGTCTCAGCTAATTTAACGTTTACATAAATACATTTTTATCTAAAGAATCGAAAAAGTTCAATATAAAAAAGTTTTGACATATATTAAATAAAAATTTGAAAAAATGTTACTTTATGGAAATAATAAAGCAACTATAAGCATATAAATATTATAAAAAATAGACAGTTACAGATTGATAATCATAATTTGGGTTAATCGAAATATATAGGTAATTATATTATACTTTTGACAAAATTAAAAAAAAAAAAACATAATTTTTCTATTTTTATAGTGAAAACAAAGATTTAAGTATCTTTTTGAGTGTCTTTTTTTGAAGCTTAGTTAGCGCTTGGGTTCGATTCCCAAGGGGACGAACCTCTCTGATATGCAATGTAAAAATATTTTCTCTAAAATCTATGATTGGTCCTTAAAGTTAAATTCATTTATTAATAATTTTTCTATTTGAATTCCTGTTATATAACATCTTTAAAAATCATTTATTTAAATAAAATAGTACGCGGATTAAAAAAATCTGGGTCTTTTAATTAAAGTTTCTGATATTTTGTAAATATAATTATATCCACTTAGTGAGTAAGAAACATGGATCATTTGAACCTAATTAGATTGTGATATTTACCTGGGCTAGCTTGATTACTCGAAACGTTAATTAAATGCACTTGAACGCGTGGGTAGAATTCCGAGCTGTGGTCAGCGTCTGAGGGCCGAGAGAGGGGAAGTACTAACGGGACTAGTACAGGAGGGGCGGGAAAGCGGAGAGGGAGAGTGCAATTGTCCAAGAATAATTACATATATTTAAGACAATAATAATTAAAAAACTAATCATTATACAATCTCAGCTAGCTCATCCTAATACACTCAATAACAAAATAAAGTAAAAACGCACACTTGAAAATTTTTAGATAAAACGAGCAAAAACAACTAATTTTTTATTTTTAAAAAATTAATTTTTTAATTTTTGCTTCGAGCTGGTATCGAACCCGTGATAAAAGTGGTGCAGGCCCTATCAAACAGTAATAATATTAATAATTTAATACGTAAAAGCCAAGTTTTAGGAAAATAATGTGAACTAAAAATTTGAAATTAATAAAATATAGATGGACATGTAAAATGAAAAACATGTGTTTTAATTGAAGTTACTAAATTCTAGACTCATTTACTAAATTGATGATGTTTAGCTTGGTAGCACATTAGATCTCACTACTTTTTTTTGGCAAACGGATTTTATTAAGCGAACTTAGCCTTTTTGTACACAATGGTTTTTGTTGGGTTTCCGTATTTTATCATTACAGCAACATATTAATAATGATAATAAGTGTTATACTTAAGCCAAAAGGTTTATTATTATTTAAAATCATACATATAATTAATATAAATATATGTTGTAAGGAAAGAATAATTTTAGCTATATATCTTTTGTAATGGAGGCAAGAAGATTTAATTATTTTTAACTTATCCATTTTAATTTTATCACAGTCATAAAGTGAGACTAGGGTGGAACATGAAAGCAACAATTTATTGTATCCCATTCCAGACAATGTTGTGCATTGTGTTAGCACTACACAAGACACCTGATGGCAATCAACATCTTTAAATGACTAAGATAATAATATTTAATACATGACACATTACGTACGGGAAAACTCTCTATATCAGCATAGGCAAAAACTAATGAGAAATCAATAAGGTTGTCCTCTGCTTGAAGCAAATAAGCATATTCATCAGTGGGGATTGGTGACTTTTCAACCAGGGGATGCTATCCAAAAAAGTATCCTTCATATTTTGAAATTTTATTTTTATCTTTTTTAATTTTTTTTTTTTGCAAATTTCATCAGTTACGGCATCATTTTTCGTTATTATTCAAATTTAACATTAGATTTTTTAAATATATTTGGGACCTTTGCCCCAAACGGATACGGCTTTGTCTGAATGAGAGTAGGAGTCAGAAATTAAATCTTGTGACTCCACAGTCCCTGAGATGGAAATCGACAATCTTCCACAATGAATGAGCCTATCCTATCCTAAGAAAATCTTCTCCTAATTCAATTGATATAAGCAGGCTATTACTTGTCTATAACATTCTTAGTTATTTCCGATCTTATATATTGAGAGCTCTTAGAAATGGATTATTCTAAAGATTCTAGAATCATCTTTATTTATTCCTTTTTTGAATTATTACTATTCCAAAGTTCTTCAGCGAGAATAATTTTTATTCGACTAAAACTCGTCTGAACTTGTCTTTGACATGCTTGAACTGGAAGATATATATCTACCAGGCAGGGACTTTAAATCTTCTATCGGCACCCTTTTAGGAAAAATCATTAATTTTAATTGCCCCTTGAAACTATACAAAAATTTTATTTCATTTAGAGAACCAATATACTTTTCAAAACAAAAAATGTTTTTTATAGAAATATTTGAAATAACGGATAATAATTTGGAAATTTAAAGATCCTCCTGAAATTTTGAAGTCGGAATTCATGAAAATACTCTAAATGTTTGAAATTTTAAGGATGCTTTGCATCCACAGCATCTATATATATATATATATATATATTAAATGAATATATCTTATAAAGCCCAAAATTGTCACAAAAAATATATATACCATATTAATATAAATTATTTGATTATTTATGTCCATTTTTTTATTTTTATTCGTCAACTTTGTTGAATTTCAGGGCTCAAATAAATTAACTTCCTTGCATATTTGTCATTTTATCAATATTCCTTCTTAGTAAACATATCAGGCCAGTCATCAAACAGATTGAAAATATTTTCGATCTGTGTGATGACTGGCCTTATGTGTTTGCTAAGAAGGAATATTGATAAATATTGAAGAAAGTTAATTTATTTGAGCCCTGAGGAAGTCAACAAAATTGACGAAACGTTGGAAAAAAATAAAAATTATTTGCATAAGTTATTGTCCTTATTTCCCCCTACAACAACTTTATTAATTAACTAGCTGCAAGGCACGCCCCCTGGACCCCCAGCCCTCGAACCCAACCATCACCCCCCACTCCCGCACCATGCACCCGTTCCCAACCCCGCACCCCAGCCACCTCGGACCCCACACCCCATTCACCCCGGACCCCACTCCCGTGCCCTCCAACCCTGCGCACCACACCCCCGCCTAGCGCCCTGGACTCCACCCCTCACCACCCCCTGCACCCCCACCCTACTCCGCCTCACTCTTCACCCCACTCCCTATTCTACCCCCGCATCCACCTTCCACACCCAGTTTCTCTTGCATTTCTAGCCTTATAGAGACCCACAGATTATGAATACAAAATTTAGCTGTTTGGCCCAAGAGAAAGAATTTTCTCCCTCCCCATTTTGGTTGGTTAGTTTTTGAATTTCTAGCTCTCTAGAGGCCCAGAGATTATGTATACAAAATTTGGTTTAGTTTGCTCCAAGGGCAAGAATTTACATTTTTCACCCCTCCCCCCTCTTTTTGGGTGCTTTTTGAGAAATTTTTTTAAACAAAAGTTGTCAGAAATTACATCCTACAACTTTGTTTATTAAAAAATTTGCCGTAGGGTTAATAGTTTGTGAGTTATTTGATAATTTTAATTCGTGCGCTCCCCCCAAACCCCCTTCTGGGGTCAAAATATCAAAACGTTATATAGCTAAAAACGTAAGTTAGAAGACATCTGATAAATATGAAATTTTACATTAACTTTTTTTAAGCCGTTTTTACGTGAATCGAGCAGCTTTTCGGAAACGACGGAAACAGACAGACATACAGGCAGAATTTTGTTGAGGGTGTTTTCGTTCATAACTTTGCTTACAACGTGTGCAACCATAATTTGGCGTGATTTTGAACTAATGTACAGACAAACTCTTAATTTTATATTAATTAATTTAAATATGAATATATACAATTTATTTGCTTGAACAGTCTTATAACTCAAAAACAGTGCAATATATGAAAAAAGTTTCAATTAAATGTTTATTTATATCAGGGGGGAAATTAAACTACGCTATTGTTTGTCAAACTAGAACAAGCTTTCAAGGGTATTTCGAGGTCAAGTTCATTTTTTAAATAGAAACATATATGTTTCTGTACATATTCTGAATCTACATACATTTTTTATCTAAAGAATCGAAAAAGTTCAATATAAAAAAGTTTTGACATATATTAAATAAAAAATTTGAAAAAATGTTACTTTATGAAATAATAAAGCAACTATAAGCATATAAATATTATAAAAAATAGACAGTTACAGATTGATAATCATAATTTGGGTTAATCGAAATATATAGGTAAGTATATTATACTTTTGACAAAATTAAAAAAACAAACATAACTTTTCCCATTTTTTATAGTGAAAATAAAGTATTAAGTATCTTTTTGAGTGTCTTTTTTTGAAGCTTAGTTCGATTCCAAAGGGGACGAACCTCTCTGATTTGCAATGTAAAAATATTTTCTCTAAAATCTATGATTGGTCCTTAAAGTTAAATTCATATATTAATAATTTTTCTATTTGAATTCCTGTTATATAACATCTTTAAAAATCATTTATTTAAATAAAATAGTACGCGGATTAAAAAAATCTGGGTCTTTTAATTAAAGTTTCTGATATTTTGTAAATATAATTATATCCATAGTGAGTAAAAAGAAACATGGATCATTTGAACCTAATTAGATTGTGATATTTACCTGGGCTAGCTTGATTACTCGAAACGTTAATTAAATGCACTTGAACGCGTGGGTAGAATTCCGAGCTATGGTCAGCGTCTGAGGGCCGAGAGAGGGGAAGTACTAACGGGACTAGTACAGGAGGGGCGGGAAAGCGGAGAGGAGAGTGCAATTGTCCAAGAATAATTACATATATTTAAGACAATAATAATTAAAAAACTAATCATTATACAATCTCAGCTAGCTCATCCTAATACACTCAATAACAAAATAAAGTAAAAACGCACACTTGAAAATTTAGATAAAACGAGCAAAAACAACTAATTTTTTATTTTTAAAAAATTAATTTTTTTTAATTTTTTGCTTCGAGCTGGTATCGAACCCGTGATAAAAGTGGTGCAGGCCCTATCAAACAGTAATAATATTAATAATTTAATACGTAAAAGCCAAGTTTTAGGAAAATAATGTGAACTAAAAATTTGAAATTAATAAAATATAGATGGACATGTAAAATGAAAAACATGTGTTTTAATTGAAGTTACTAAATTCTAGACTCATTTACTAAATTGATGATGTTTAGCTTGGTAGCACATTAGATCTCACTACTTTTTTGGCAAACGGATTTTATTAAGCGAACTTAGCCTTTTTGTACACAATGGTTTTTGTTGGGTTTCCGTATTTTATCATTACAGCAACATATTAATAATGATAATAAGTGTTATACTTAAGCCAAAAGGTTTATTATTATTTAAAATCATACATATAATTAATATAAATATATGTTGTAAAGGAAAGAATAATTTTAGCTATATATCTTTTGTAATGGAGGCAAGAAGATTTAATTATTTTTAACTTATCCATTTTAATTTTATCACAGTCATAAAGTGAGACTAGGGTGGAACATGAAAGCAACAATTTATTGTATCCCATTCCAGACAATGTTGTGCATTGTGTTAGCACTACACAAGACACCTGATGGCAATCAACATCTTTAAATGACTAAGATAATAATATTTAATACATGACACATTACGTACGGGAAAACTCTCTATATCAGCATAGGCAAAAACTAATGAGAAATCAATAAGGTTGTCCTCTGCTTGAAGCAAATAAGCATATTCATCAGTGAAAGTTGGTGACTTTTCAACCAGGGGATGCTATCCAAAAGTATCCTTCATATTTTGAAATTTTATTTTTATCTTTTTTAATTTTTTTTTTTTGCAAATTTCATCAGTTACGGCATCATTTTTCGTTATTATTCAAATTTAACATTAGATTTTTTAAATATATTTGGGACCTTTGCCCCAAACGGATACGGCTTTGTCTGAATGAGAGTAGGAGTCAGAAATTAAATCTTGTGACTCCACAGTCCCTGAGATGGAAATCGACAATCTTCCACAATGAATGAGCCTATCTATCCTAAGAAAATCTTCTCTAATTCAATTGATATAAGCAGGCTATTACTTGTCTATAACATTCTTAGTTATTTCCGATCTTATGTTGAGAGCTCTTAGAAATGGATTATTCTAAAGATTCTAGAATCATCTTTATTTATTCCTTTTTTGAATTATTACTATTCCAAAGTTCTTCAGCGAGAATAATTTTTATTCGACTAAAACTCGTCTGAACTTGTCTTCGACATGCTTGAACTGGAAGATATATATCTACCAGGCAGGACTTTAAATCTTCTATCGGCACCCTTTTAGGAAAAATCATTAATTTTAATTGCCCCTTGAAACTATACAAAAATTTTATTTCATTTAGAGAACCAATATACTTTTCAAAACAAAAAATGTTTTTTATAGAAATATTTGAAATAACGGATAATAATTTGGAAATTTAAAGATCCTCCTGAAATTTTGAAGTCGGAATTCATGAAAATACTCTAAATGTTTGAAATTTTAAGGATGCTTTGCATCCACAGCATCTATATATATATATATATATATATTAAATGAATATATCTTATAAAGCCCAAAGTTGTCACAAAAAAATATATACCATATTAATATAAATTATTTTGATTATTTATGTCCATTTTTATTTTTATTCGTCAACTTTGTTGAATTTCTCAGGAGCTCAAATAAGTTAACTTCCTTGCATATTTGTCATTTTATCAATATTCCTTCTTAGTAAACATATCAGGCTAGTCATCAAACAGATTGAAAATATTTTCGATCTGTGTGATGACTGACGCCTGTGTTTGCTAGAGAATATTATTAAATATTGAAGAAAGTTAATTTATTTGAGCCTGAAGAAATCAACAAAATTGACGAAACGTTGGAAAAAAATAAAAATTATTTGCATAAGTTATTGTCCTTATTTCCCTACAACAACTTTATTAATTAACTAGCTGCAAGGCACGCCCCCTGGACCCCCAGCCCCTCGAACCCAACCATCACCCCCCACTCCCGCACCATGCCCGTTCTAACCCCGCACCCCAGCCACCTCGGACCCCACACCCATTCACCCCGGACCCCACCCGTGCCCCTCCAACCCTGCGCACCACACCCCCGCCTAGCGCCCTGGACTCCACCCCTCACCACCCCCGCACCCCCCACCCTACTCCGCCTCACTCTTCACCCCCACCCTATTCTACCCCCGCATCCACCTTCCACACCCAGTTTTTGCATTTCTAGCCTTATAGTGACCCACAGATTATGAATACAAAATTTAGTTGGATTTGGCCCAAGAGAAAGAATTTTCTCCCCCATTTTGGTTGGTTAGTTTTTGAATTTCTAGCTCTCTAGAGGCCCAGAGATTATGTATACAAAATTTGGTTTAGTTTGCTCCAAGGGCAAGAATTTACATTTTTTCACCTCCCCCCCCCCCCCCTTTTTGGGTGCTTTTTGGAGAAATTTTTTTTAAACAAAAGTTGTCAGAAATTACATCCCCTACAACTTTGTTTATTAAAATTTGCCGTAGGGATATGGTTGTGAGTTATTTGATAATTTTAATTCGTGCGCCCCCCAAACCCCCTTCTGGGGTCAAAATATCAAAACGTTATATAGCTAAAAACGTAAGTTAAAGACATCTGATGTAAATGTAAAATTTCATAATAATCCTTTAAACCGTTTTTACGTGAATCGTGAGCAGCTTTTCGGAAACGACGGAAACAGACAGACATACAGGCAGGAATTTTGTTGAGGGTGTTTTCGTTCATAACTTTGCTTACAACGTGTGCAACCATAATTTGGCGTGATTTGAACCAGTAATACAGACAAACTCTTAATTTTATATTAATTAATTTAAATATGAATATATACAATTTATTTGTTTGATACTATAGTTTGGTTTGACCTAAATCATCAGCTAATTAATTATAAATATTTTATCTGTAATTTCTCATGGGTTCATTCATCTATCCGATTGGATATAGAAAAATTCGTTTCGTTGTTATAGTAAGCTACATAGTTACATAAACGATTGTTTAGTTAAACCTTCGAAACTATAATCTCAAACAAATAAATTATATATATACTTATTTACTTCTATCTGTTATATAATTTTATGTATATGCTTATTTGCATCAAGCAGAGGAGAAGCTCTTTAATTTAAGTTTATAAATCAACAACTCTCCTACTCTCAGGAGAAGAAAATATTTTCAAATAAAACGCCAATGACCTTAGTACTCGAGGCCTTAGTTAATTGAGTAATTTTCAATTAAAAACTATTCCCCTGTTAGTCTTCGACATATATACAAAAATTATGGTTATTTTTTCTTTTAGATTTATTTAAATATTTATTTTTTAAATTTAGATTCATTTTTAGTTCATATGTACATAAATTATCCATAAATCTTTATGGTAGATATAAGTGGAAGACCTGGATATAAGGCCGAAGTGATTGAGTATAAATGTTGCGAACATCTCGAATGGAATGTAAATGGCACAGGATAAATATCTAGGGGAGAAGAGATTAAAGCATGGGTCGGCTGGCCATATCGAAGTCTCTTTTTCCATTTGAAATCGAGTGGTTTAAAGGATTAGACAACCAATCAGTACATGGCTTCCAAATACCAACTACAAAAACATTCTATGACAAGAATGGCCAATGACAAAAAGGGACTTTAGGGAGTGGGAAAGAAAATCAAAATGGATTTAAATAAATTAAATAAAAACATTTTTCATAGCGTATTGTTCGAAATCGAAATATAGAACTACCATTGAGATTTATTATCTCTTTTCAATACAATTTTATAATCAAAATAGGGTACCGTGAAAGATAGATTTATTTTCAAAATCTGTGAGCTTTATGAGACATAAATCCTTTATGTTTTTTGAGGCTTGGAATTAACTTAAAAGAAAAAGATAGTCGCTTGAAAAGAAATTAGTTTTAATAAAATTGAACTAGTTTTTGGAGATGGACTGATAAGTTAATTAAGTTGATTTTGATGAGGCAGTTCAGGGTTCAAAAAAGAGAGATAATTATAGCTATCGTTTTTATTCGAAATCGACGTTTCGGAGGTTTATTTCCTTCTTCTTCAGGGTTTTGAAAGGTCAATAAAGGAAATCCAATGTGACATTCCCCTCTGTCTCCTCTCTCAGTGGTAGTAACAAAATTATACAGTATTTCATTCTAAGTAGAATTTAGTATAGTACTGCTGAGAATGAAATACTATATAATATTGTTACTGCCACTGAGAGAGGAGACAGAGGGGAATGTCACATTGGATTTCCTTCAATGACCTTTCAAAACCCTGACGAAGGAGGGAGGGAATAAACATCCGAAACGTCGTTTTTAAATATAAAATATAGTTATAATTATCTCTTTTTGAACCTTGGACTGCCTCATCAAAATCCACTTAAATTAGTTTTATTATTATATAATATCAAAACCAACAGCGAAACCCGCCTTCTGGGGACATCTTGGGCTAAGTCCCCTAAACTCAGGCGTCCCCCTCCCCAACCCTGGCACGCCACAGGTATAACGTTTTATTATTATATAATATCAAAACCAACAGCGAAACCCGCCTTCTGGGGACATCTTGGGCTACGTCCCCTAAACTCCGGTGTCCCCCTCCCCAAACCTGGCACGCCACAGGTATAACAGTTTTATTATTATATAATATCAAAACCAACAGCAAAACCCGCCTTCTGGGGATATCTTAGGCTACGTCCCCTAAACTCTGGTGCCCCCCTCCCCAACCCTGGCACGCCACAGGTATAACAGTTTTATTATTATATAATATCAAAACCAACAGTGAAACCCGCCTTCTGAGGACATCTTGGGCTACATCCCCTAAACTCCGGTGTCCCCCTCCCCAACCCTGGCACGCCACAGGTATAACAAAATAATTTATAATCACCATTGAAAATTTAGATTTTAAATTATTTTTCAATTCCCCCGTATTTATATTTAACGCCAAAGCACGGCCAATCAGAGAGATCACGCCGTCCTTGTCTCGCAAGTCAATTATTATTATTAGATTATAATAAAATTAAAAAATAAAATGATGATTCCATCAAGAGAAGTATTTTTATTAGAGAATGCACATGAACGATTTATATTCATTTTTTAAATGAAATCTATGATCTTTTTTGCATAATCTGTAATGGGAATTCGACACAATTTTCTAAAAATGACCCTTACGATCCGATAAAGTGTAGACAAAATATACGAAAATGCTTCTAAATATAAACAGCGTATAAATAATTTCACATGGTTTATCATAAGTAGCTTTTCGTAGAAGTAATTTTATGTCTGCTTGTTTGTTTGTTTTTTATCAAAACTGTTAAAGCCGTTTTTGAGAAAATACTGGAGTAAAATACTCTGAAATGTATAGTTTACTAGACCTTGTCACATTATTATTTTTTAAGCAAATTTATAAATTATAAATTTGATAATCAAGATTGTTAACTGTCTAGTTGGAATGTTAATTACATACACAGACACTTTCTAAAAAAACACATTTATAATCCAAAAGAACTTAAAACATATAGTAACCCTAGTACCACAATGTTTCAAACTATATAGCAACTATATAGTGCCTATATAGATTTCGAGAATCTATATAGGAACTATATAGTTTGAAACATTGTGCTACTAGGGAAGCTTCTTGATTAATTTTACATATTTGTAAATAAAAGGATTGACAACGAGTCAGCTTTTCAAGCTTAAAACTCGCGACTGGAGGGTACAAATAAAAGCTAAAAAATGACGTGTTAAATGGGATTTTAATTGAGATATTAAATTCCCTACTCAATAGGTGCGCGAATTTTTTCTTTATCATTCGTCTTTATGATTCATTTTTATGAAAAATATTTTTCGATTTTGATGATAGAAATATCTGCTATTGGCTAAATTAGTACTTTAGAATCTATAGTTTTGAAACAGACAAACGAATATGGTAAGTCTTTCTAAGGGGGTTCAACATTTTTTGGTGTTCAACCCTAAAATCACACATTTAAATAAAGTTCGTTTTTCCATAAATAGAAATCAACAAGGTTGTCCTCTGGTTGATGCAAATAAATAAATATGTATATCAGTTGCGGGATGTGACTTTTCAGCCAGAGGATGCTCTCCAAAAAAGGTTTTTTTTTTTAATTTAATTTTACCTAATCTTCTTTTATTTTTACGAATTTCATCGAAACGACATCATAAAATTTTTCATTATTTTTAAAATTTTTAAGACTATTACGATCATATTAATTAAGAACTCGTAATCTCATTAAAAAACATTTATTTAACAACAATATCAACATATAAATATAAATACAAACAATAAAACGATAAACAATACATCAAGTAAGCTTTGTACGCATCAATTCTCCCCTCCTTAGAACACGGACGCAGCTTCCCACAGGATCATTCTTCTTTCTTCCTAGGTTTAAAATAACTCGAATGATATTTAACTAACCTTCCCCTTTCTTGACCATTTTCAATAATTTTTGATCCATCCATCGATTCTTCTAAATATAATTTTATTTGATGAAGTAACTCTTCCTTATTTTGATTTAATTTCATCTGACCAGCATCTAGTTTCTCCTCTTCCATTATATTCAACTCATCCTCCTTGACTTTCTTCAACCAGTACGGAATTAAATCATCTTCATTAGTTAATGCCCTTCTACTTTCCTCTATTTGTAATTCCATTGATGGCCGAATGATTTCCGAAAATTTATTCTCACAACAAATAATATGACTAGAGATCTCACTTTCTATTCCTACTTTCTTAGGGAATCCTACTGCTTTTTGGACAAGGAACTCCCTTTTTCCTTGCCCCTCCACGCGTTTCCCTTCTTGAAGCAAGTCTCTTCCCCATGTCCTTCCCGCCTACAGAATCCACAAAAACGTCTATCCTGAATGCAACTTCTATCCTGAGTGGGACTTGTCTTCTCTTCTTTATCCACATCCTTTAAATCCCTTTCTATTTCTTCTACCGTCTGCATAAACACTTCAATATCAGTGAATTCCATTCCCCTAATGGACGATCTAATACGTGGAGTAATCATCTCCACTAAAACTTGAAGGATTGAACCAGCATCTTCATCCGGAAAAACTCTCTTATATAAAGCCATCTTATTCTCAATAAATAACCTTATAGGTTCGTCTTTTCTCTGTTTCTCCTCATAAAACATAACCTTTAACTTTGAGACTACGATTAAACTATCGTATTCTCGGAGAAATTTCATTTTAAACTCTTTCCAATCCAACGCGGCAAATTGATTCACCACCCGCCACCATGTCTTGGCCTTATCTAACAACTGATCCGAAACCACCGTGAGCCAAACATCTTCCGGTACTTTATATTTTAATAGAGTATTCTCGACCTTTTTTAAAAATAACTTCGGATCTTCCTCTGGGAGAGCTCTAAACACCGGAAGGAATTTTCCCACGTCTGCTAATTGAATATTCCTATTAATCTCGAAATCACTAGCCTTTTCATAATTTTTCTCCCTTTTTATCATTTCTTCCAATTCTATTCTCTTGTTTCTTTCCTCTTCCAAATCATCCTTTAATTTCTTTATTATTTCTTCAAAATTATTTTTTAATTTATTCACCTCCTCTCCCAAATCCATTACTCTATGCTCACCTTTTTTTATATCATCCTTGATCTTCGATATCTCCTCCCTCGTTATTTCCATATTCGAAAAATCATTTTTCTTATTCCTCTTCGCCAGTGGTCCACTAGGTTTTTTTATCATTTTCACATTGTTCGGGCGCCAATATTACGATCATATTAATTAAGAACTCGTAATCTCATTAAAAAACATTTATTTAACAACAATATCAACATATAAATATAAATACAAACAATAAAACGATAAACAATACATCAAGTAAGCTTTGTACGCATCAAGACTAGATATGAAAATTCTCTAAATATTTTGAAATTTAGGGATTCGCCGCGCCACATCCACATCATTCATAGATCGCACGATACTGATGTATATATAATTTATTTGTTGGAGACTATAGTTTCGAAGATTTAACCTTCATCATCAGACTTTTTTAAATAAATGTTCCTTTTGTAAAATAGAAAGAATTAAGCAGTAAATATAAGCTATTTATGAATTAAAGGAGACAGTAATAGAGTGTGTCTTCTGCTGGAAAAATAAATTTTTTAATTTATAATAACGTAATTAAAAAAATGTGTTTTCCAGCAGAAGAGTCACTCTTTTATTGTCTCCTTTAATTTATAAAAATTTTGCTACTCTCGTCAAAAAGAAACTTTCAATTTATTTATGAATTCTTATATTCAAAGAGTTTATGTAAATATGAAGAAGAATTCATTATCTAAAGCACAAGTCTGATGGGCGACCAAATGTAGCATTGCTTCTACTTTTATACAGTAGATTATACAACAGTTTCTTTGAGAAATTAATAATTTTGTAGTAAGTGAAAATTGCCTACAGGGGTAGTATTTTTAAAGCACTCGAACTTATTCTACTTGAAAGTTTAACATAACATAGCACTGTTACTTCTTTGATGGCTGGGTGACCTTTTAAGATACTTGTGAGCTGCTCGCATATTTACTGCCGTGGCAATCCAACTCAGTTGCGTTCACCCCATTGAAATTGATTGGGAGAGGGCTTAAGAGGATTACGGTAGGTTCCAACCATTAGAAACGCTTCGGCCCTACCTCTTAAGAGAATTAGGCATTCCAGAAACTGGCCTATAAAAGTCAAAGAAACATGGGACGAATTAAAATAAGAGCCCGAAATAAAAAAAATCTCTCAACATTCTTTTGGGTTATACCTATATGTCTTTTAAGCTTATATTATGCAAAAGATAATGTGAGTAAGTGAAAGTCTCGGTATGCTTCAGCGGATTGTTGATAAGTGGTGATAAGGCAAAATTTTTTTGCCAACAAACGATTTTATCCAGAAAGCTCAAGTCTGGCACAAAACTACAAATTATTAAATTGAAGGAGACAATAAAAGAGTGTGTCTTCTGCTGGAATTATAAATTTTTAATTTATTTATAACGAAACTATAGTCTTGTTATAAACAAATTAAAAATTTATAATTCTAGCAGAACACACACTCTTTTATCGTCTCCTTTAATTTATAAAAAATTCTACTACTCTCGGCAAAAAACTTTCAATTCAATCTACGATTTATTAGTAGGTACTAACTTAAATAAGTGCTGAAGTTCAGCCAGCTCATCAACTACAACAATTCGATCTTTTTTTCAAATTTTTCTTCATTTTTCAAGATGAAGTTCTAAAGCTAGAACGAATGTTCAAAAATTAATAATTACTAAGTGGATTTGGATTTATTTATAAACATTTTGGCACTAAAAAGAACTTTCTATTGTGATTTTGTGGAGTAAGTAGTTACAATAAGAAAAACAAATATATAACTGAAAATGATTTTACTGAATTTTTCAGACATTTTTAAACACTTTAATAAAATAATCATTAATAAAGTAAAAATTTAACGTATTCTTTTTAATTGAACACTGAATAGTCCCAGAAATATTTTCAGATTTATATCTGCTTTGATGAAGAATATATTTTTTAGTAACCCATTATATTATACCTTCTATATGAATTTTTCTTATCGTATTTCGAAAAGATTTTTAAAATCTAATTAATAAGTGAATTTGGATATATTTATAAACATTTTGGCACTAGAAAAAAGTTTCTATAATCTTGTGATTTTGTGGAGTAAGCAGTCACAATAAGAAAAAAAAAAATATAGCTGAAAATGATTTTACTGAATTTTTCAGATATTTTTAAATACTTTAAGCAAACAATCATTAATAAAGTAAAAATTAAACGTATTCTTTTTAATTGAACACTGGATAGATGCCAGAAATATTTTCAAATTTGTATCCTCTTTGATGAAGAATATATTTTTTAGTAACCCATTATATTATCCCTTCTCTATGAATTATTCTTATCGTATTTCGAAACGATTTTTAATAAACATCATTCATATATAATTTGTGTGTGATTTTTCTCTTTTTTTTTTTTTTTTTTGGTTCCGATACGATTTTCATAAAACAACGAAGTAAAAAAAAGCGAACCAGCAGGTTTTCTGTGCAAATTATGCATTTCCAATTTGTACACGATAGCCCATGTGTTCCACTAGGCTATTACCTCCGTTCTAGTAAATTTATAGCCAATTATTTCGTATTTTTTTAAAATAGAAAAAAACATCGTATTTCATTCTCTTTTGTTTATATTTAAAATTTAATGGGTTTTAAAATGAAAGGTTAAATCAAAAAAAGGTATTATTTTTTGAAAATATTTATAGATCTAATAAATAAATAGTAATCTTCTATGATTTGCAATTCAATTTGGTCAACTTCGCGCTCCATTCTAATTAGAAATTTAAATAACTATATCTTTTCCTCTAATTAATTGATTTTGATGAAATGAATGAATGAACCTGCTCCGAATTCGAGAGAATATATATTAAAATCTTATCAAAATCAGTTGTGTAGTTTTCACGTGATGCTCCCTACAAAGGGTACATTTTTATTATATGTATAGAAGATAGATATAGATTACCTACGTAAATAAATACATTTTTTAATCTCTCAATATATTTCATTTATCATTTTTGAGTAGTTTCATAAATTAGGCGAATGAATTTTGCTTAATAATATGATTGATAGATAGCCTGGCTCCCTTTCTGTCTTCGCAAATTCCCCTCTTCTAATAAATGAGCCCCACGAGGATAACTTCAAGTGAATTGAAGTGTATTGGAGGTTGTAACGTATATTTCACTTCCGATTGGTGGCATTACTTCAAACAGCCTTGGACACCAGCGATCATCCCCTGTCGTTTCTTATTTGTAGTACTTTCATCTACACTTGCCGATGAATAGATCATGATGATGGATCGTGCAAAGGTACGGGATTAATGAAGCGTGGAATACATTTTAAAAGCTAGGGGAAAACAAGCATGGGAAACTCTAAAATATGCAGGAATATATAAGGGAAATTAATATTTCAGACCTCTCTATAAGATTTTTTCAGACTTAGGACCGGTTTGTAAGTTGTTAATATATTTGACTAAAATTGGAATAAAAGTGAAAAATTTCCAAGACTCCATAGGATTTCCATAATGTGAATATGTGATTTTTTTAGTTGAATAATCCGATCTTTTTAGTAGAATTGAAAAATTTGGGAAGTAACGAAATTATTTATTGAAAAATACATAAGTGGTGCCTCGTAATAATGGAGTTTCGATTTTTTTCCAGGGGGGGGGGGGGGGCAATGAGATTTGTAGAGAGTTGCCCCCCTAACCACGCTCATGACTTTCAGTATTGGAATCTCTATCCTCTTTAGGGACCCATCCGCCCGACATCTATTTATACCTGACCACCGAGGGACATCGCAATCTCCTTTTTTGATAACTACTACGCCCATACTCCCCAAATGATATTTTCCTAATTTCCAACGATTTTCTTAAGTATCTTAATCTACAGAGCAGGAGATAGCCAAACAGAGAAAACCCGAAAGATAAAAATTATAAAGAAAAATCAATTAGGGTGTCCTCTGCTTGATGCAAATTAACAGATAGAAATATATAATGAATATAAATAATATTTGAATCGTTTGTTATGTGTCTAGCTTGCTAAAACAACAAAATCAACTTATCTTCATTCAGATAATTGAACCCATGTTCATTTGAAGGGATTAAACATACTTTTATGTCCAGGTTTTCAATCCAGATTTCTATACAGATAAAATATTTCTAATTTAAAGACTGATGATGAAGGTCAACCCTTCGAAACTATATAATCTCTCTAATAAATAAATTTCTAGATATATTTACATATTTATATTTGGTATATACCCGTACCGGGTGAGTTTTTTATCTTGAGACAGTCTTACAACTCAAAAACAGTGCATTATATGGAAAAAAATTTCAAATAAAAGTTTGTTTATATCGAGGAAGAAAATAAACTACGCTATTGTTTGTCGTCGTAGAACAAGCTTTCAAGGGTATTTCAATGTAAAGTTTTGCCTTTTAAATAGAACCCTATATTTTTCTATACGTCTACTTAATCAACAAAAAAAACTGAACAACTTTCATAAGAACTATTTTTTACACGACATCAAATAAACAAAATACTTGAATCAATTAGATCTCAAAAAAATTTAATAATTATTTTTAACAATTATTTAACTTTATTATTAAATAATAATGATTAAATAATTAATTATTAAATAAATAATCATTAAATCGAAAAGTCCCAATTGAAAATAAGTGATTATAATGTTATTAAAACTTCGTTATACTCAGATCTAAGAGATAATTTTCTACTTAATCGAACTATTTAAAATTCTTGAGTTGAAAAAAGTTTATTTCTCGTATCAATCCACTAGATAGATATGTTGTATTAGCATAATAAATATGGAGCATTTTTTTGTTGAAGGCAGAATTAAAATGGTCTTAATTTATGCGGTGAATGTGGAAGAAGTGTTAGGGGCTGCCATTGAAATGAATGCCGAGCGTTTTCCTGATAGGAATACACCCTCACAAGCTTCATTTTATTGTATTGTAAAATCTGTTTAAAAAAAATAAACAGGAAATGTAAAGGCAACGAAGAAACTGGAACAGGCCAAAATAAGGAATCCAGAAGACTTGCAATACACTCTGGAATGTCTCAGAACAGTGTCGAAAAATTATTAAATGAATAATAATTATTAAATTAATTATTTAATCATTATTATTTGATAATTAAGTTAAATAATTGTTAAAAATAATTATTAAGAATTTTTTTGAGATTTAGTTGATTAATTTATTTTGTTTATTTGATGTCGTATAAAAAATAGTTCTCATCTTTCAACATCATCTTTTCATTGCTCACTCAGGGTGCATCTTCTCGGGGGGGCTGGGTTGGAGTAATGTGTTACTGGTCTATTCGTCTGCTTGTGCTGACTCTAGGTTGCTCACTGGGTTGGGAGAGTCTTGCTCATTTAAATCTTACTATATAGGTACCTGTATTCTTTCTGTTTATAATTTAAATCTTACTATATACCTGTATTCTTTCTGTTTCTCATTTAAATGTTACTATATATCTGTATTCTTTCTGTTTCTCATTTAAATGTTACTATATGTTCTGTTTGCTCACTTAAATGTTACTATTTGTATATATTCTTTCTGTTTCTGCTCTACGAGATAGCCACCTCAGAGCATTGTTTTAAATAAATAAATAAATAAATAAAAGTTGTTTAGTTTTTTTTGTAGATTAAGTAAATTTATAGAAAAATAAAGGGTTCCATATAAAAAACAAAACTTGACATTGAAATACCCTTGAAAGCTAGTTCTACGTCGACAAACATTAGCGTAGTTTAGTTTCCCCCTCGATATAAACAAACTTTTATTTGAAACTTTTTTCCATATAATGCACTGATTTTGAGTTATAAGACTGTATCTAGATAAAAAACTCACCCGGTATATATGTATGGTATATATTTATTTTCGTCAAGCAGATGAAAAAATTTCATCAATTATTTCCGGTTTGCCGCTTGTTTTTTGTATAATTAGAATTCGATTTTACAAGCTACCCTAAAATAAATGATATCAGAAATATAGTGTCTGACATACTGTGCTTTGAATAACGTTCGCGTATACTCTTGCAAGACAAGTAAGATCAAAACTAAAATGCGGGTTATATTTCATGTAAGAATCACAAAAGCACAGTACTGCTAAGCATTAGACGCCAAACCACGAAACATAATTTTGTATTTTGTTTCTCAGGTACATGTTTCAGAGTAAAGGTTAGAAGAAACATATGGTAGGCCTAATTATATTTCCTCACTGAAATCAACTTTCTTTTCTGTGTAAGGTATATAATCAAAGGAATGTTCATAAAATGTACCAAAGATGTAATAGAGAAAGAGAAAACAGGAAACGTGTAGAGGATTCTAAATTATACTCAAATTGGATTAGGGATGAAAATTTCGTTAGAGGCTAATGAGACCAATAGACGGGAAAATATTCGACACGGTGAGCTATAAGAGAATACGTGAGGGCTGAAATTTAATTACAAAAACCTCAGAGTATAATTGTCAACATTTATTCAAAGTGCAACCCAATTTTATTAATTATTTATTTATTGTTTAGGTTAGAAAACAATTGTATTAACTATTAAGTACATTATATTCAAGCGGGAGAACCTTTAAGCTTTAACTGTATTTATTTACGAAACTCTCGATTATCCTTTTCTTTTGATCTTTCTCGGCTCTCTAGCCCCTTGGCGAAAACCTGGTCAATTTAATTTGTAAATCTCTGCATACGAGAGAGAGAGAGAGCTCTTTTGATTGAATGACCTTTCACCCTTGTTTCGTTTGGTATTGTTTTTTATTTTTTAAATGCAAGGTAGATCATCAAATAAACTGAATACTACAATACACAGGAATTTATCTTACACTCTTTTTTTAGAGTTTTTTCAAAAATAACTAAATAAATACTTTTTTAGGGAACGCGCGGTGTTGGTTTATAGTATAAAGACAGTTAAAATTAAATTAGGTTATTTCGCGAAAAATACAAGGAATACAAAGATTTTTATTTATTTTATATATTTTTCGAGTTTAACTTCATCGTCAGGAGAACATTGACTGTCAATGTTCTCCTGACGATGAGTTAAGAGCTCGAATATATAGAGTAAAACTAAAAATCTTTTTGTATTTTAATTTTTCTCCTTGTGAAACACCACCAACTCCAACCTAATTTAATTTTAATAAATACTGTTCTCAGTTCAAGATTTTTTTACTAATATTTGTCTAAAAGTCCTTAGTAGAAATTTTATCTTGGAACTTGAAAAAAATATCAAACAGCAAGCTATTATTTTATTTAAATATATTTTTAAATTTCCACAAAATTGATGTTAGTTTGTAGTTTTCGAAATATCTTTTTCGTATGCCATACTCGATTCCAAGCATTAGCGATTTCTATCCTCCATAATAAATGTCTTGTAGAAATTGCTCATGGAAGTTTCCTGTTGCCATCCTCTTATTTTTGACAGAGATGAACATTTTTCCAAATGAAACGGGACGAAAGGTCCCTAAGTTAACGCAATTTAAACCAATAAAAACATTTTGTATATTTTTTTGTTTCATCATCAATTTATCTTACCTTTACGAATAAAACTTTTAAAATGAGAGTTTAAAACATAGAATCTAGGTATTTTCCGTCGTCCCTGTGGTTGGGGACATGAGATACACAGGGTTTAATTTAGTTTGAGAGATTCTCTCTAGCATTTCTTGCTTTCGACATCTAAGGCTTCATTATAAGTCAAAGAAACCAAAGTTAAAAGTCAGTTTGGGACCATTGACCAAACAAGTTCGGTGTGTGTTTGTTTATCAGTCATTTTAATGTATATTAATTGACTAAATAAATTATGTAATTTATACTTGGAAAAAGATCTGAAAATTTAAAGAAAATCTTGAAGACAAAAAAATTTACTACCTATCATTTATAAGAAATGGACGGATATATATGTGTAATGAAATTAAAACATAAATTAGTTATATCACTGTATTTTTTATTAAAAATCTTCCTTAATAAATCCATCGTAAGGGTCGGAACCTA
>JALMQS010000352.1:3359598-3704516 GCA_024734495.1 Forficula auricularia
ATGAGATACACAGGGGTTTAATTTAGTTTGAGAGACTCCTCTAGCATTTCTGTTGCTTTCGACATCTAAGGCTTCATTATAAGTCAAAGAACCAGTTAAAAGTTACTGTAGATCATTGACCAAACAAGCCGGTGTTTTGTTTATCAGTCATTTTAATGTATATATTAATTGACTAAATAAATTATGTAATTTATACTTGGAAAAAAGGATCTGAAAATTTAAAGAAAATCTTGAAGACAAAAAATTTACTACCTATCATTTATAAGAAATGGACGGATATATATGTGTAATGAAATTAAAACATAACAAGAATACCGTATTTTTTATTTAAAAATCTTCCCAATAAATCCATCGTATGGGGTCGGAACCTACCAGTATACAATTGCCTAGTAACTCCTCCAAATAAGCCGTTCGGAACCGGCGTTAAAAGTAGGTCCTATATATCTGTAAAACAACTAAACACACTCAGCACAGGTATATGTGGAGAGGAGCCGACACCCGTTTCGGGTATGGCACTCGAAGAAGAAGAAATGGGGTCGGGCTACCGAGCGGTTTACTGTACCAACCGGCTAATCAAGTGGACCCGGGTTCGGAATCCGACTCGAGGCAACCGGTTAAAAATCTGATCCCTACATAGAAAACCTCTAATTTAATAACAGTATCGTAAATCGATTGATGGCTAGATGGGCCTAAAAGCCAAAAAAAAATCCATTGTACCTATATAACAAAAAGCAAGAATATACAAAAACTTAGAATCGTTTATTTAAGATAAATTTAGGGGGTCGGGTAGGCTAGGCGGTAGCATGACAGCGAGCTAACCAGGGACCCGGGTTCGAATCCGACTCGAGGCATCCAGCTAAAATCTGACCCCGGGAAAATAGAGACAAAATTTGAAAAATAAATATATAGTATCGTAAAGTGGCTTATGGCTAAAAAGGCCGAAAAGCCCAAAAAAAATAAATAAAAAAGATAAATTTAAAAGAGTATTACTAAAATTGAGTACTCTAATTAAAATTTCAAGACTCAGTACCTCTTAGGTATATGTCATTTTGTACGTATTCCCCATCTATACCTATATTATGAGATGGCCTTACCAATAAAATCAGCGAAAAATAACTTTTCTTCATTTTTGAACTAGAAGCTCTAAAGTTAGAGAGCTTAACATTCTCTATATTACTAGTAAAAATATAAACATTTTAGTGCAAGAACAAACTTTCTATGACTTTTTGTTCTTTAAGTTATCGTGGGTATTGAATCAAGGTCCAAATACAGTGAAAGACGGAAATAAAATAATGGTTGAAATGTTTTTTGTTTTCATTGTCAGAAATTTTCAAAACATCTAAATAAATTTATTTAAGTTAAAAAATTAATTTAAAAAAAAGACTAGACTTTATGTTTCATTATTAATTATAACAACAACGGAAAAATATATTGACATTACAAATATTTAACATGCAAAATTTTAAGATGAGAGTAACGGTAAGTGAAAAATTGATTACAAATGTCGTTAGCATCAAACTTAAATTCGATGAAATTTACTCGGTGACACACAGACAGAGATAACGTTAATTGGGAAATTATGTTCTAAAATTTTAAAAACAGACGGAATAAAATTTAGGGAGAGAAGACTAATCTACAACCTATACCAAAACCAGATGGCAATAATAAATATTGGAGATGAGCCAAGAGAAGCCAAAATAAAAAAAAAAGGTGTAAGACAAGAATGCTGCCACTCATGATTTTCAACTTATACATAGAAGAAGCGATAAAAGAATTCAAAGACAAAATTGATACAGGTATCGAAATCCAAGGACAAAAGATTGCTATGTTAAGATTTGCCGATGCCCTTCTAGGAAGCAACAAAAAAGAATTAGAGGACGTACTGAATGGAATTAACCAAATCCTAATAGAAGAAATCATAAAAATAATTTTTAAGAAAAAATAAAAACCGACTTCAAAAATTAAATGCAACAAATAAATACACTAAAAAGGTATAAAATAATTATTAAAGATAAGAGTGTAGATATTTTATTTAATATGGATTTACTATGAGTTAAGGATACTGGGTCACTTATTTCACATTAAAATTAAAGTTACCTTCTGTATTTCCTGAAGATGGGTTGATAGCCCGAAATATATATATTGAAAAAGAAAAATTTTTTTATATCTTTTAATTTTTTAATTTTAATGTGAAATAAGTGACCCAGTATCCTTAACTCATAGTAAATCCATATTAAAATATCTATTTACTCTTATCTTTTTATTAAAGATGTTTCACCTTGCACCAACACCACACCCTACTGATTACAAATAATTATTATCTTATTTAGTTACAACTAAACGACGAAATATTAACATGAAATTATTTTTGAAGTCGGTACCAAACAAACTATACCTATAAGCGAGCGTACCTCGCCAAACGTACTAAGTAAGATCCGTCGAGTGCGATTCATAAAAGGTATATATTTGGCACCAACTTCAAAAGTAATTTCATGTTAATATTTCGTCGTTTAGTTGTAACTAAAATAAGATAATAATTATTTTATACCTTTTAGTGTATTTTATTTGTTGCATTTAATTTTTGTGTCGGTTTTTATTTTTTTCTTAAAAATTATTTTTATTTTTTCTTTTTAGTGATGTCATTAATAGTGATCATATCATCAGAACTTGACCAAATTAATATGACACCATCCCTAAGACACCCCTTTCGATAAAAAAGAACCATCGAAATCGGTTCATAAACAAAGAGGTTAGGTCTAAACAACCTAATAAAAAAGGTCTAATACCTATGGAAAAAATCGAAAAAAATGGGACCAATCGGAAGTTAGACTGGACCCAATGCAAAAAAAATTTCAAAATCGGTTGACAATTGGCGGAGATATGAGGTAACATAGGCACAAAAAAAATTCAATCGAATATAAACCTCCTCCTTTTTGAAGTTTGCTAAAAATGAAAATAAAAACAAGAATAAAACCAAGGTCCTAGTTGTGCAAAAATTCGAACAAACGAATACATCAAAATTAACCAAGAAAACCTAGGAGATAAAGGAATCGGCTATCTAGGAAGTAAAATCACATAGGATGGGAGGAGCGAAAACGAATAAATCAAGAATTGCCCAATCAAAAATGGGGTTTAATTCAAAACAAAAACTGCTATGCTCCTCCTCAATCAGCTTAGAAAATAGGAAGATGCTATTGTAGACATATGTATGGAGCATAGCCATGTACGGGTGGGAATCCTGGACAATTGGAAAAGTGGAGAGAAAGAGATTAGTAGCTTTCGAAATGTGGTGCTACAGAAGAATGATGAATATCAAATGGATGGATAAAATTACAAATGAAGAAGTTCTCGGAAGAATCGGAGAAATAAGAACCTTGTGGTCGAGTCTGAGGAAGAGAAGAGGTCAGATGATGGGGCACACACTGAGGCATGGGGGATTTCTTAGGGATATCTTGGAGGGGGGGGGGGGGGGAGAAAAGGGGAAGGCCCAGATCAAAATATTTCGACCAAATAATTGGGGATATGGAATGCGAGACCTTTAGAGAAGTCAAACAGCTAGAGGGGGACAGAGCCGAGTGGAGACGGGTGGTTGTGTCAAACCAGTCTTAGGACTGTATACTCAATGATCATGACAGACAGAGAAGCAAAGTTAAATGAATGCATGTAAAAAATAACTATTACCCAGCTATGATTCAACCAACCACTATTATGAGCTTATGCCAAAAATTATAGATAAAAAATTGATAAAACTTTGGTGATTGAATAGTTTATTACTTAAAACTTTTTTAAATAATCCACATAAGGCACTGTTAAAACACTACATAAATATACACAATCGTTTCTATCACTTAATTAGCCAGTTCGTAATATGGTTAATTTTAAAAAGTTCTAAAAAAACAAGATAAGAGTTTAAATCATCGTGAATTCTTATGAGAATATATCTCATCAATAAATAATAATACATACTTAATCAGGGTCTTCAGTATTGGTATTATTGATCTTTGGTATCCTATGATCCCTCAGGCTTTTTCCTAGCTCTCATCCGACTCTGATCCGATTCTCTATTTGTTAAGCTTTCGTTTTTTCTGTGAATCCACCATAAGTCTCATTTACAGCAATCAGAAGGGATTTGTTTCCAAATCTGTTCTCGAGGTCGGCTGAACGAAATTTTATTAATGAATTTACACGATGATTGGATTTCGGAAAGCAAATTAATTTTTTTTATTTTGATGCTGTGAGGGATTTCTTTTTTTTTTCATGGAGAAAAATTTCTAGGACGCTTTTCTTTTATACTTAATCCTGAGTCCATTTTTCTTTGGAATTAAACTCTTTAATCATTTTTATTAATAGAAGGGCTTTGTGAGGTGGACCTGGAACACGAAACCTGGAACACGCTTCGCCACTTTATTTCCAGGCCTAATTACTATGATTGAGGACAAACTAGTACACATCAATTTAGAATTTAATTAGAGTAATCACACTAATGATTATAATTTCATTAATTATAATTCGTTGGGAATCGGGACAGAAAAGCGAAGAAATTTATAAATTTTATTATTATAATGGATTTCAAGCTTTAGCCCTTTCGATTTAGAGCATGACTGTCCAACCCGCGGGCCGCGTGCCGCCGAACATAAAATTATAAACTTCCTTAAAACATTGAGATATATATGTAGACATATATTTATTCCCCTTTTCGAAATATGAATGTATATTTGTACAATACGTGAAGATTTTTTCAAGAATAAAATTCACTAAAAGCAAAATTATAAGCTCAACTATATAAGATAATCAAAAAATAATGAAGTTTCAAATATTTAAAAATTCTTCTTCTTCTCATATTTTCATTTTCTAAAATATTTATTATTTCAGTAATTTATATGCTACGACACTAACCAAGTCTATAGTTATATCATTTTAGTACAAGAAGACAAGGAATTGGGGTTTTCTAGAACAATCACAATTAATTGATATCATCATCATTGAGTATACAGTCCTAAGACTGGTTTGATGCAACAATCCGTCTCCACTCGACTCTGTCCCCCGCCAGCTGTTTAACCTCTCTAAATGTCTGGCATCCCATATCCCCAATTATTTGGTTGAAATATTCTAATCTGGTTCTTCCCCTTCCCCTTTTCTTTCCCACCTCCCCCTCCAATATATCCCTAAGCAGTCCCCCATGTCTCAGTGTGTGCCCCATCATCTGACCTCTTCTCTTCTTCAGACTCTTCCACAAGGTTCTTCTTTCTCCGATTCTTCCAATAACTTCTTCATTTGTAATTTTATCCATCCATTTGATATTCATCATTCTTCTGTAGCACCACATTTCGAAAGCCTCCAATCTCTTTCTCTCCACTTTTCCAATTGTCCAGGTTTCACACCCGTACATGGCTATGCTCCATACATATGTCTTCAATAGCAACTTCCTGTTTGCTAATTGATAATCCTGGAGTAAATCTTGTCAGGACTTGTCTTTTAGATCTTTGCACTTTCTTACATGTCAATTGATAATGGATAGTCAGGGATTATTATATCCGTGACCCTTTTAAAAAATAAATTATCATTCCTCATTTGCTTATTTAATTCCATTCGATTTAAACCCGTGGCCCAATATAAAGTCATAAAATTCTTTAAAACATTGAGATTTATTTGTAGATACTGAAAAACACACAACAATTTGGTCTGATAATTTTTTTTCTCTAAAATAATAAATCTGAAAATCTACTGTGATGTTTTCGAAAAATAAAAGTGCTAATTTAAAATTTTGAATCTGAAACTAGATTTCAAGATTTTCGAAAAAATAATCATCATTTTGTTCTATTTTCGACTCCATTTTCATTAGAAATAATTTTTTTATTTGCAAACTTTTTGAATGAATGTTCTAGAACAACAATCAGATACTGATCTGAAATTAAAGTTGAATATTGTCTCTTTATTGGAATTTTATATTAATTATCTATCCAGGAAACATTATAAATAAATACCTACTATAATACATAATATCACTTTTTGTAAGCATTTAGGTATGCATTAACATATTTGAGAAGCTATTTTCAAGCTGGCTAATGGAGAGGAAAAACATTTTTACCCATAAGAATATGTTTGTTTATTTTTTTATTCCTTGTTAATTAACGCCCCAAACGGTTGGCAATAGACATATAAGGGTTGATTTTAAATGTTATTATGAATTCTATATATTATGTTCAAAAGGTACCACGCCTATAGTGATTTTCACCAATATAAGAAGTTAAGGAAAATCCATGGAAGAGAACAATTTAAATAAATGCAAATATTATACGAATATTAAATTTTACAATGTCTATAAAGACAGTCACTTGGTCAGTAGAAAAAGGTGGCCAATTTCCCCTTCATAGTGATTCTCCATCCATTAATTCATCGTCGTAGCGACAGCTGGAGAATATTGTAATAAATAAATTCTAGAAAGAGAGAGGGTCCTCCTTTTGCTTTTATTTCAGCTCAAAATATTCCTTTTGGTCGCAGTAACATGACCCGACTTTGACTAGCGCCTCTTTTAGATATTCAACATTGAATGCATTTTTTAATGAATTATTTACTTTTTTTTTAGAAAATATATGCTCGTTTGAAGTAAAATATTTATAGATTTTTTTCCTTCCAAATATATAAATAAAATAAATAAAACATTCCAAGGGCCTAGAATAGAGACATCTGCGCCATCTTTACATCTATCTATTATAAAGTTGGCCTTTTTGTTTATCTCTGTTAAGTTTTTATTCTCTCTCTCTTTCTCTCTCTTTTGGACACCGTGTGTTGCGGTCATCCATCACGAGGCCACTCTCTTCCTCCCGAGGGTGACCTCCGCCATACATTTATTCCACTCTCTCTTTCTTTCCTACTTAGAGTTTTATGTATTTATTTCAAGTATGGCACCTCGCCATGTTGCTGATTCCAGCCGGCTGCCCACAAAATTCCCTCTGGGCTCGTTTCAAACTATCTACTTCTACCACCCTTATACGTGCAGTTCAGCTCCATAATTTAACTATCACTCTTTAATTTACTTAATCTTTTTTCTCGTAATTAAAAAAAAACAAAAACATCAACAGGTATGAGGATTTTCGAAAAATATAAAAATAATTTTTAAGAAAAAATAAAACCGACTTCAAAAAATTAAATGCAACAAATAAAATACACTAAAAGGTATAAAATAATTATTATCTTATTTAGTTACAACTAATCTACGAAATATTAACATGAAATTACTTTTTGAAGTCGATGCCATACAAACTATAACTATAAGCGAGCGTGCCAACCAAACGTAATAAGTAAGATCCGTCGAGTGCGATTTTTATTTTTATTTATTTATTTAAATTTAAATGTATTTACATACATATATACACTACAATACATTAAACGTACAAATCATTATATACAACATAATATTTAACATTAAAATACATAATATTACACTATAATAAGTTCTAATGTCTATGTAACATTTTCACTAATATGTTTCCTTAAATTAAGTTTAAATAATGTTAAATTTGTTGAATTTTTTACAACAGAGGGCAGACAATTGAATTCCTCAAGCCCCCTGAAGTAAAGTGAGTTTTTAGTCGATTCTCTATTTACCTTATGCACATATATCCTATCATTATGTCTGGTATAATGTCCATGTATTTCATTCACTATTGTGAATTCCAAATACTGTGGTAATTCCCTGTGATACAATTTGTAGACAAAGCACATTGTTTGTACGTACAGGAAATCACTCACATTCAAAAAACCTAGGCAATCTAGCATCGTTCTAATTGGTGTATGTTTATCGCATTTCAAAATAATCCTCATACACTTATTTTGTAGTAACTGTAGTTCATTTATATTATTTTTTGTACCAAAATATAAAATTGTAGGACAATAGTAAAAATTTGGATTTATTATGCTCTTATAAACTCTAATTCTATTGTTCATATTTAAGTTGTTGCTGATTCTATAAAAATAATTTACCTTTCCAGTTATATTTTTAATTAGTTCATTAAAATGCATTTTAAAATTCAGTCTGTCATCAACGATAACACCCAGATACCTTATAGAGTCGACATATTCCAGTTTTACACCATTCAGCCACACCGGAGATATGTCTTACCTTCATAAAAGGTATATGTTTGGCACCGACTTAAAAAAGTAATTTCATGTTAATATTTCGTAGTTTAGTTGTAACTAAATAAGATAATAATTATTTTATACCTTTTAGTGTACTTTATTTGTTGCATTTAATTTTTTGAAGTCGGTTTTATTTTTTTCTTAAAAATTATTTTTATTTTTCTCTTTTTAGTGATGTTATTAATAGTGATCATATCATCAGAACTTGACCAAATTAATATGGCACCATCCCTAAGATACCCCATTTCTAATAAAAAAAGAATCATCGAAATCGGTTCATAAACAAAGAAGTTAGTCCTGAACAAACCTAACAAAAAAAGTCTAATACCTATAAAAAAAAATGGGACCAATCGGAAGGTAGACTGGACCAAATTTTTTTTTTCAAAATCGGTTCACAATTGGCGGAGATATGAGGTAACATAGGCACAAAAAAAAAATTCAGTCGAATAGAGAACCTCCTCCTTTTATGAAGTCGGTTAAAAATAGTTTAGCTTGGTGGAAATTAGATTTTATATCTTCTTCAAGTGCCATACTCGATTCCCAGCGTGTCCTCTCCAGTGTTATTTTATTTGGGAAAATCTTCACATAGGTGGTTTCCTGTTGCATTTCCCTGGATTACTGAGGCGCCTTGTATTTTCGACAAAGATGAAAATTGTTCTGACTAAGGCGAGATTCGATCCCGAGTAAACTCGATCCGAAGTCAAGAGCCTTAAGCCCCCCCCCCCCCGCCATATACATTTCAACTTAATGTTCAATTTTGTTGTGTGGAGGTTCAAGTTGAACAGTGTATGGGCAAGTTGAAAGACCAAACCGAAATGGAACAACCAGGTTGATGAATTTCAAAACATTCTTGACAATATTTTGGGGGGAAGCCTGGATGGACAACAGATTGAAATGTGGATGGGGGCTTTAGACACTGCTCTATTTTGTGGCCTACATATTATACATTAGGAGTTTTTCTTCGGAGACGGACTGGTACATTTATAATTAAGGATTTAATGGAAGGAAGTTCAAAAAACAGGTATGAGGTAGGTATAAATAAAAATAATATTTCCAATAAGAGTATTTATTGGAAATCGACGTTTCGGAGGATATTCCCTCCTTCTTTATGGTTCAATGGGTCAATGAAGGAAGCAGGTAATATTTAACCTTACTAATATTTTATTTAGATATTTATTTATTTCAGGTATGGCACCTCGCCATGTTGCTGATTCCAGCCGGCTACCCACAAAATTCCCTCTGGACTCGTTTCAAACTATCTACTTCTACCACCCTAGTCATACGTGCAGTTCAGAAACAATATTTATCTACACTCTTTAATTCACTTCATCTTTTTCATGTAATTATTATAAAAAAGACTAAAACAAAAAGAACAAAAAACAGATAGGTATGAGGTTTTTTGAAAAATAAATCTTTAATTGATTTGGAAGCTATTTGAGCTAGAGCAGTGGTTCCCAACCTGGGGGCGATCGCCCCAAAGAGGGCGATTTGGGTTATCATGGCGGCGATTGGGGGGCGATGACTATTCAAAGGGGAAAAAATCAAAATACACTCACGTGCAAAGAAATGGAATCACTTCCCTTCTTCTTCTTCATCTTCTTTTTAGGCTAGGTAGCCTGTTTTCTCCCAAGGAAGAGTTCCGTCCTTCAACTTTCTGCCCAACGTTTCTTCGGTCTTCCTCTGTTTCTCTTGCCGTCAGGACGGTTTCTCGTGACGATTTTCGGCAGCCTGCTTTCGTCCATACGTTCCACATGCGCTGCCCATTCTCTTCTGCGCACCCTGACCCAGTCTACGATGTTCTGAATCCCACATGTTGCTCTAAGGTCTTCGTTTCTCAATTTATCCAACAACGTTTTCCCTTGTATTGCTCTGATGACCCTCATTTCTGCCGTCTGGAGTAGTTGTTGTGTCACTGTTGTGTCCGCTCTCGCTTCAATTCCGTATGTTAAGACAGGTCTCACACACGTCTTGTAGATTTTGGTTTTACTTTCCACGGACATATGTTTTTTCTTCCATATGACATTATTAAGGCATCCGGCTATACGCGTCCCTTTTAATATTTGGTGCTTAACTTCTAGATTCAAGTCCCTATTGCTGGATATTTCAACTCCCAGATAATTGAATTTAGGGACTTGCTCAATTAGTGATCCCTGAAGGTTGATATTACAGGTCAGATGTTCTCTATTTACTACTAAGCATTTTGTTTTGGATGTTGATATTTGCATATTGAGGGATTCCGCCATGCAATTGAAGGCATCTAAGAGATCTTGGAGACTTTCTTCATTCTCCGCTACCAGAACTGCGTCGTCGGCATAACACACTAGTGGTATAGATGTTTCGCCCATTTTGTAGCCTAGCCGAGTTGGAATGCCCTCTATAATCCTGTCCATAACCACATTGAATAGCATAGGACTAAGGGAATCCCCCTGCCTAACTCCGCGCGAAAGAGCAATAAGATCAGAATCTCCCTGTTTGGATTTTATTTTAGCAGCGCAATGGGTATTTATTTCGACTATTAATTTAACCAGTTGGGATGTCACATTCCTTCTAATCAAACAGTCGGCGACGTCTTTCAGACGTACTCTATCAAAAGCCTTGCTAAGGTCCACAAAACAGAGGAAGGCAGGTTTGTTAAACTCGATGGCCTTTTCGGCTATTTGTCTAACAATAAATACTGCATCGGTTGTTGATCTATTCCTGCGGAAACCCTGTTGTTCTTCTCTGGGTGATATATGAGTAAGCAGTTTATTTAGGACAAGTTTGGAGAGTAGCTTAAGTGTAGAGTTCAACAAATTTATCCCTCTATAGTTCTCTGGGTCTTTTGTATTACCTTTTTTAAAGACGGGTATTATTGTGCTCACTTTCCAATCCGCAGGTATTTCTAATAGCGTAAAGATATTTTGGAACAATGAGGTAAGTTGGTTAATCAACTCGTTGCCGCCGTATTTTATCATCTCATTGGATATGTCGTCTGGTCCTGGGGATTTTCTGTTTTTTAATTTTTTTACTTCCAAAGTGATCTCTTCTTTATTTATAGCGATGTTTTCCCCTGAGGCAACTTGGACTTGCACTGGAATTTCGGAGCTCTTGTATAGATTTTCAAAGTAGTTTTGCCATTCCTGAACCGAGATCTTGGAATCATGGACAAGTTCATTGCGAGTTGTTAAATGTAATTTTCATTCTAAAATATAAATAATGTTATATTAATATTTTTTAGAAAAAATATTTAAACAAAATGTTCATCAATTTTCAATACACAAGCAAGTATTTATAATGATATTGAGGTTGCTGTACCAAAAGTGATCAACCTCTGTAGTCTGGGTTGGACTCTTGCTTTGTGAAAAGAAGAAGAGGATACTTTTAGGTTATTTTTATTTATTTCCTAACTTAAATTAAATGAGATCAGACACAGTACACTGATCATTTGTCTGATTAAAAAAATATGTTAAAAAACTTTTTAAAAATCACTCTATATTTCACAATGAATTAAAAAGTAGAAAATAAACTTTTGCAATATTTGCAATAAAATATCTAACTCTGATCCTACTGATGTTGGCAAATGCAATTTTTAATTTCATTTCCACGAGAGTCTCCTCTTCATAGTCATGGATGAAATGGAAAGATCATTGTCTTCGTGGATTGATGATCAACATCAATTTTCTCATGATCATTATATCCCTCTTCTTTCGAACATTCAACATTCGGACAGACTTTCAGGAACCAATTATGTCAGAAAGTCGAGGGACGCCTGATGTGCTTAAATTTGGAATCACTCACTAGACCACGAAATTTAACAAAAGAAGATTCAAATGCTTGAGTGAAATATTTAGAGTGTTATACTTGGCACTCGGGTTCAATTACCGAGAGGTGAATATAACTCACCTGACAGGTAATAAAGCTTTTTTTTAATAGGAAGTTGTGAAGCTAGACAACTCGATATCTAGTCAGTTCCTCACATCGTAAACACACACACACACATATACTTTAAGCTTGAGTTGTTTATCATAAAATAATTTAGTCTTTATGATTTTAAGTAGATTCTTCCACGTTTTCATTAGATGTTGCCATTAATAGTCAAAACATCAAACATGGAATACAATAAGGTTATTCCTCTATAGTATTAGATAAGAATCGATCGTTATTTTTGATTTTAAGTCGATTCCTCCATGTCTTCACCAATGGTTACCAATAATAATCGAAATGTCAAAAATCAAATGTAGAATGGTTATTCCTCCACTGTTAAATGAGAATCGATCACTATTTTTGAATTAAAGTCAACATGAACTGCAAATTGCAAGTGATATCTGATTAATAATAAAGGAATAAACATATTAATATTTCAAATGAATTTGGATAAAGTTTAGCAAGATCCGTTGCAGTTTATTCACCTTGTTTCAGATATTTTTATAGTTAATTAGCAAAAAAAAATCAATTCTACGGCCACCTGCCTTGCGGGTGTACCGACTAATATTTATAAAGCCCACAATGATAAAGAGAATTTAATAGTTGCCTCAGGAGTATTATTAAATGTTTTGGCCTCCCACCAAGACTCTACAAATGAATGATATGAAAGCTTTCCATCAAACCAAAGTATTAAGGTTCTAGTTGATGAAATATCATTATTCGCCGTAAATTAACATTTCCAATTCATAGCGTCCAGCTGGTCTTTGTTTTATAATTCGACCAGTGTTTTGTGGAATTATCTCTGATTTAATAAATTAAATTTCAGTATTAAAGACCTAGATTTCAATTAATTTAAAAGTGATGTAAAAATATTATTCTGAACAATACAGTGCTTAGTTACTGTGTGAATTAAATGGGACAAGCCAGTTTTTTTTCTCAGAATTGGTAGAGTCAATGTCAAAACGAATTCAGGAAGTAATTTCTACTAAAGGACATACTTCGTACTTTAAATATACTTAACAGTGTACCTACATATAAAGCCATAGAATATTTTTTTTTTTGATATAGAGGGATTTTTTAATTTATCTTAATTAATTAATTAAGCACTATATCTATCTACTCTTATTAACCGAGCAAAAATTGTATATATATATAGTATATTTGTATCTTTGTTCTATTTTGAAAACGGCTCTACCGATTTTGATGAAACCAACTCTATTAACAAGTTTTGAGGATGAGAAAAAACGATCTGTCTAGGTCTGGACCTCGACAAATTTAATCTTAATTGATCTTTTTTTAATTAAAATAATTATTATATAAATGAAAAAGTTTGTTTACATTTTTTTCAATTATTGTATAAATTTGTAAATTTCCCTGATCATATCATGTATAATTTTCCATGTATATATATGATAAGCCGAACTTAGGATCAATGGTGTGGACTGTATTTCTTTAATTAAGATAAAGGAAGATTGTATTTTCTCCTTCTTCAATAAATAAAAGCAAAGATTTTACTTTTTTGATATGATATTAACAATGGTTTTAATGATAAAAATAATGGTTTTGTGCCTTATAGATAAAATATTACAATGACGTTGGCGTGGCGAATTGCAGACTTCTTGCTTGGCAATTCGATTCACTTTGGTTTTATCCGACGATGAGATATGGGATGATTCAAGTTTGGTTTTTTTTTCTTTTAAACTCAATTCAAATATAATCAAAAAATCTGCTGATGCAGTTATACAAAACATTCAACTTTCATCTAAGAGATCAGAAGCGAGAATCTCAACTCAATTCAATCTGCTAACGCAGTCAACCCATCAAACTTTCAACTTATCAACAGCTCATTTCTACATCAATCATCAATGAATCAATTAAGACTCGTTTAAAACTGCACCATTTCAACTACTCATTTCAACTCACATCATCAATGAATCAATTAAGACTCGTTTCAACTACTCATTTCAACTCACATCATCAATGAATCAACTAAGACTCGTTTAAACTACTCATTTCAACTACTCATTTCAACTCACATCATCAATGAATCAATTAAGACTCGTTTAAACTACTCATTTCAACTACTCATTTCAACTCACATCATCAATGAATCAATTAAGACTGACTGGCTGGTCAGCTGGCTCGCAGCAGAGCTCCCATTGATCCACCAAATGTTTCTAGAGGGCATCACTCGTCAAACTATCAATTCTAATTTATACATAATTCCCCCCAAAGACTCGCTAGAGGGTTTTACCTGTGAGTCTTTGCTAGATTGACCCCAAATTAAGATTTTAAAATTCCTGAATTGGCCTTTAAAAAAAGGGAACCTTTTTTAAGAAACCCTTATGGGCCCAATAAATAATTAATCCCTTCATGCATACAGGAAAAGGTGTGAAGGAGGGCGTAAATCTCCCTCAAACCTAAGCAAATGGTGAAAGAAGATTTCAAATAACTCAAAGTGGTCACCTGAAGTGAGAATTCACACTCTTAATAAAAAAATATTATTATTATTTATAAATAAATAAAATTTAATAATGGTTAAAATAAAAACCTTAATTAATTAGAATTATTATCAGGTTTGAAATTACAGGCTACTCAATTGGTAAAGGAGCTATTTGTGTAATGGCTCTTAGTTTCAAAAAAAATAAAATAAATCTAAATTTTGAAAAACCTTTCAACGAACTAAAGCATACCTTTTAAAAAACTCTAAATGCCAAAAAGTTGAAATTTAATAATTTTAAAACAAAACCAAAAATTATTATTATTTATACATAATATCTATTTTAACCTAAATTTAATAGAAGTAAATAATTTTTAAAGAAAAAGAAGGAAGGGAAGTCTGACATGAGAAATGGGAAGGAATGTCAGACCCAGCTAGGGACACGTAGGCCATCAGCCACGTACTAACAAATTACAATCCAGCTCCCTGAGGGTAGGTCCCTGCTTCAACTATTAACTTTTCTATTCGACCTAAAGGTCAATCAAACGGAGGGGTAGGCATAAATATAAATACTAATTTTGCTATAAATTCTCATCATAAAATTTGTTATATAGCTTTCTATTATTTTTGTTTTAAATATCAAAAAAAATCAAAATGTTGTAATCTATAATTTTTATTTTAATATCAAATAGTTTCATGTAAATGAATTTTGATATATAAATTTATTACTTTTTATTTAAAATAATATATCTATATATATATATATATATATATATCGCATATAATTTTTTTTTAAATAGAAGATTTTAATAATTTTTTAATTGGAATTTATCATATTTGGTAAATGAAAGTTCCTTTTTTTTTAACTTAGTTTTTTCAAATGAATTAACATACATGTACATGATTTCAGTATTAGATTATAGTACTTTTTATTTTTCAAAGGGTAACTTGACAAAGAATTGAAAAAATAAATTTTAAAATTGTATATACAAATACATGTAATAGATTTTATTAAAAACCACTCTAACTCTTTAATTTGACAGGAAAAGACTCTAGTTGGAACTAAATTGTATAATTTCAGCGAGCCTTTTTCTAATTCTCAATTCGAAATGCATGGCTGGCCAAAATTTTACTGAAAAAGTTTCTTTTTTCTAACTTTCGCCAGCCATCTCAACAAAACATTGCTAAAACTCTATTAGCGAAAACGATTTTGCCATCGATAAGGCTCTGACTGTATCCAACTTAAAGTTATCATTGAATCAGTTAGACAAATTATTCGGCACCAAAAAAGGAATCAAAATAGATGGTTTTATAAAATGTAAAAATTCGCTGAGAACTAATGCTCCAGCTAATTCTAATCGAGGAAGACTGACTGTTTTCAAGGGGCGACTCTAGTTCGCGAACCCACCAACCAACCTTGACTAACTTGCAAGGTTTTTCTGAAAAATTCCTTACTAGATAAATGACTGCTGAATAAGCCAGTTCGCTAGCATCACAATAGCCTAAAAGAAAAAAATCCTCACTTGGCTTTACAGCTCAATAAATCGGGGAATATAAAAACCTTTCAATAATTTTAAGTCTTCCTGATATTCCGACCAAATCAAATTAACCCTGTCAACTATGGACTGGTCCCAATCTAACTTTTGTTTGCATAATTGCTGAAAAATGATTTTAAATTTAATTAAAACAGGACTCATAAAACCTAACGGATCAAATGTTTGAGCTAACTCACTTAAAAAGTTTTCTCTTTGTTAAACCAACATTTTTATTGTTAGTGTAAGAAATTTGAAAACTATCAAATTTGGTATTCAAATTAAACCTAATGTATTTTGTGACCGGGTTTTCAGCAATAATTTTCGAATAATTTCCCTCCTCTCTGACCAACTGGGTGATATATGAATTATTTGACGCCCATTTGTCAGTAAAAAAACCTCCTTCTCTCAATAATGACTTAACTTCAAAAATAATAGCTTCAGCCTCTTCTTTAGAATCAACTGATACAAAGCCGTCGTCCATGTAAAAACAATTATCCAAGACCGCCTTGGCCTTTGGAAATTTATATCCTTCTAGGTTAGCGAGTTCTATTAAAACTCGTAACGCTGAAAAGGTGAGGATTTCAGAAGCCGAATGGCAAAGTTTTTAAACGGAAAGTCTGCACCGGCTCTGATGGTTCAGACCTCCATAGAAATCTTAAACAATCTCTATCCTGTTCATTAATCAAGATCATATTATACATTTTCTGTATATCAAAGGTGAAACCTATCGATCCATGTCGAAACTTGGTTAATATGGACCTAATATCGCTTTGCAACGGTCGCCCTGTCATTAAAATTTGATTAAGGCTAATACTATTCTCTGTTTTTGCTGAACCGTCAAAAACTATCGTCCACACCAACAGATAAGCTTTGTTGATAACCGCATGATGGAGTAAATAAAAACATTTATCATTAATAGAGGGATTAGACACTATTTCTGCAAAATCTAATTTAAAAAGATCACTAATACAATTAGAATATTGAATTTTAAATTCCAACTTAGCTTCAAATTTTTTCTCAAGAGAGAAAAAACGTTTTAAAACACCTTGTTTTTTTAGATTCTCCCAAATTTAAATGAGGATTTTTAAATGGTGAGGCTGCAGAAAAAAACTTTCCAGAAATGATAAATAATTTTTCCAAAAATGTTTCTCCCAACAGGTAAACTTAACCGGATCAGCTCTCAGTGGGGTTATCTAAACTCCACAATTTTTTTGATAAATACTCCAACGTAGAATGGGATTTTACCTGACCGGTAGCCTGCTCTTTCAACTCTGAAGGACAATTTCCTAACAAAATCCATCCCAATACACTCCAATAGCAACGGGTGCATTTTCCTCCTGTGCTTCCTCCTTACATATTTGAGCTACAGTTTTGAGCCCAATAGCATATCTACCGGACCCCCACAGTGAAATTCAGGGTCGGCTAACTGCAAATTTTAGATGAGAAGAATTCGTTTATATCGAATTGAAATCTTTCCAAATTGTCACAGATCTTCTCAACAGTGAAAGAGGGACAATCTATTGCTAAAAAGTTATTATTAATAGGTGAAATTTTTACATTCACAGAACCCGTAACACGAGCAATCTTGAACCCAATCCATAAATCGGAGTATTATTTTCTTTTGTTACCTTTACTTTCAATTTTAGAAGCCAACTCATTAGTAATAGTGCCGACTCATAAATGTCAACTAAACATCATACTTTGTGAACTTGCCTTCGGAAGTCTGCAGTCTGACCATCGCTGTGCCCAATAAAATATTTTGTTGTATTTGAGGTAAATTTTGTACAACAGTCTTTTTAAAGTCTCTATGAAGTAACCCCCATTTCATTAATATTTTGAACATTGGAATTGTTTACATTTTCAATTAATTTAAAATTTTTATTTTTAACATTCTTAAAATAATCATTTAATTCTATTTTAGATGCATGTAATATGGGATTATGATAATTCCCACAATGACATTTGATGGATTTTACACAATAAAAAATCATGATTTGCTTTAAAACACAATTTGCATATTTTCATTTTTAAAATAAAGTTCATTTTTTCACTAAAACTTAATCTTTTAAACTTAAAACAATTATCTAATTTGTGATTTTTCTGGATTACAAAAACATTTATTAATTTTATTTGTTACCACCTCGATAAAGTTTTAAATATTTATTTTTCATTTTCGGAGAAGTCGACTGAAACTTGCTGGTCAGGCTTCTCGGTAATTTACTGTTTCAATCACATTCAACGATTTAATTTCCTTATCTAAAAATTCAAAAAAATTGGAAACTGCTTAGTTTCTGAATTTAATGTTCTATAAAATGAATGTATAAAATCTTGCGGTATACACCCAATTAATATCCTTATAAAAAAATCATCATTCCCTGGTTATTTTTAAAATTCTGTAACCACAGAATAGGCATTTCGGAAATGATCATATATATAATTTAATTTTTCCCTAGTTAATATTTTAATTTTCGGGAACTCCAATAACTTGTCAATAGTTGATATTATTGTCTTTCGACTCATAATAATCTTTTAAAACTTTTAAAGCAATTTCATAATTGCTCCTCGATTATACTCAAGCCTTTAATTTTATTTAAGGCGGCTCCCTTCAACGAATTCTTCAAATGCATCAATTTTTCCGTCTTCGACAAATTTCTTCTTGAATCAATTTGGGCTTTGAATAAATCAAAAAATTCTACCCATTCCACAAAACCATCTTCAAATATGGGCAATTTAATAACAGGAACACTTGCATTTGATTCCTCTACGGACTTATCAAACTTTAACATCAATTGGAATATTCTGGCATTGGTCAATTTTTCTTCTTTCTACTTGCTAAAAATCCACTCAATATCCCATATGATATCCAAACTTGAATTTGTTATTTTTACCAAATCAAATTCATCATAATTTAGTGGTTGTTCTTCAGCTTGTAAATTTCAAACGCGTCATATACGGCATTTTCAATATCCGCCCTTTCTTCGAGTAATCTGTTCAAATCTCTCTTTAATGTTTTTTAATAAATTCAAGCTTTCCAGGTTTCTTCTTTCGTGGCCTTAATTACGGAATTTTGCAATTCCATCTTCCATCTAAATAATCTAACTTTCCTGGAAGCCATTTTTAATTCATAGAAAAGGACTATAATAGATAAGAATTTCGAATTGCAGTACAAATTTCAAATGCTGTGTTGTAAATCAGCTTAAAACAATCTTTGCTTTGCTTTTTCAATACAAAAAAAAATTGCAATTTAATTATTTGCAATATTTTTCTCTGCAATATCTTGCAGCACTTGTATTACTTGCAACCTTTTCTTGAAGGAATCTCTGGTTCTTTTATGCTCTTAAACTTTAAGAGTGGAGAATTTCTTTTTTGAGAAAATTCTACCTTTGGCTACTCCAGATTAATGTATAATCCTGCGACGATGGACCATGTATAAATTTGTAAATTTCCCTGATCATATCATGTATAATTTTCCATGTATATATATGATAATGAACTTAGGATAATGGTGTGGACTGTATTTCTTTAATTAAGATAAAGGAAGGTATGTTTTTCTCCTTCTTCAATAAATAAAAAGCAAAAGATTTTTGATATGATATTAACAATGGTTTTAATGATAAAAATAATGGTTTTGTACATACGAATGAAATATAATACAATGACGTTGGCGTGGCGATGCAGACTTCTTGTGGCAATTCGATTCACTTTAGTTTTTATCCGACGATGAGATATGGATGATTGAAAGTTTGGTTTTTTTTCTTTTTAAACTCAATTCAAATATAATCAAAAAAAATCTGCTGATGCAGTTATACAAAACATTCAACTTTCTGTCTAAGAGATCCAGAAGCGAGAATCTCAACTCAATTCAATCTGCTAACGCAGTCAACCATCAAACTTTCAACTTATCAACAGCTCATTTCTACATCAATCATCAATGAATCAATTAAGACTCGTTTAAACTACTCATTTCAACTACTCATTTCAACTCACATCATCAATGAATCAATTAAGCTCGTTTCAACTACTCATTTCAACTCACATCATCAATGAATCAACTAAGACTCCGTTAAACTACTCATTTCAACTACTCATTTCAACTCACATCATCAATGAATCAATTAAGACTCGTTTAAACTACTCATTTCAACTACTCATTTCAACTCACATCATCAATGAATCAATTAAGACTGACTGGCTGGTCAGCTGGCTCGCGAGCAGAGCTCCCGGCCAGTCCACCAAACAACCCTAGAGGCCATCACTCGTCAAACTATCAATTCTAATTTATACAATTATCTTTTATTTTTTTTTTTTTTTTTAATTTTAAAACCCACTAATAGGTTATAGTGAGGTACCTAAGAGGTGATTGTGGGTCAGTGGATAGAGTGTCGGGTCGCTGACTCGAAGATCGCTGGTTCGAGACCGAGTCTCGGCAGATAGATATTTGCAGTCACCCTCTCTTGGAAAGTAATGGAAACCTACCAAGAGTATAATTGCCTAGTCACCTCTCCAAATTAGCCGTTCGGAACCGGCGTTAATAAGTAGGTCCCGTATATCTGTGTAAAACAACTAAACACACTCAGCACAGGTATATGTGGAGAGGAGCCGACTCCAGTTTCAGGTATGGCACTCGAAGAAGAAGAAGAATAGGTTATAACAAATATTATTATATTTTATTAAAATTAGGATTTTTTATTTATTTTAATTAACAGGTGTCTAAATCATAACATTGCAGGTGAATTCATAACAAAACAGGTGTGTTTACAAATAAAGTGGTTGAAGTGGCTTTTTTTTATTTAACTTGGAAACAAATCTTATTTAATTTTATGTTTTTATTTCAGATCCTATACGATTATTTTTTATTATTACTTTCCTATTTATATTTTTATAATGTTTATCAATATGAACGAATGTGGGCAAATTGGTGTACGAGTAAACAAATATACACATAATATGTGGACCACTAAAAAGCTAGAAATGAAAAAAACTGGGCGCGGGGTGGGGTACATGTGGGAGGTGCAGGAAGTGGAGTGCAGTTCTAGGTGATACAGGGGTGGGGGTCGAGGTGCGTGGTTTCGGAGGGGGCGGTCCAGAGGGCGTGTATTATATATATTTGTATTTTTTTAATTTGGTTACCGTGCATCGCTCGGTGGCTCCAGGAACTAGTATAGTAAATAGAAAGATTATAATCGGAATAAAAGGAACTAGAAAATGCAATCTAAAAGATGAATCTACGAAATATACTTTTTTGGCCAGTATGCGCGGAACTTAACTCGAGTCCCAGGCCTACAAAACTCGGTTCCCTTTAAATAGCTTAAAAAAATTAATCCCCATATTTACACAATAAAATGCTTTTGAGTTGAAATTCTCATCTCCCTTAATAATTTTAATTATCATTAATTAAATTCCTTACTTTTTTAAAGATATCATTATTGGTTTATTCCCTTCACTAATTATATTCAAAGGAATTAGAATTTCACAATAACAACGTTTTCTTTTTTGTTTGATCAATTCGCCCTTGCAAGGTCATCCTTAATCCACATTCTCTTCATTACCTACTTAACATTTGGTAGGTATTGCAAATAAGCTCATTATTTAAAGGATTTGGCAAATTCGTTAAATGTGTTGTATTCCCCACAAGAGGTATATTTTGCATAATAGACGTAGGTAAAATATAGAAATAGAATTTAAGGAATATTGGCTAATTATATACCTAGTTATACTAGTATACCATCTTGGGTCATTGTGTAAATTAATCTTGAAATCCAAACTACCATTACACTGTGTTCTATTGATGATGGAAAGTCTTTGAAATATTCTATATATATATATATATCAACAAACACTGAGAGAGGAGGCAAGAAGGGAAGAGTACTACTACCTATATATATGCTTCCTTCATTGAGCCTTTTGAATATATTTTTTATTAAGTTTAAATACTAAATTTAATTGTAATTAATACAAAATGTATGTAGGTATATATTGTAAAAATAATAATTGTAATATTTTTAATAATATTGATGGCCAATCCCATTTAATTAACACATGGGCTGAAAAGTCCCGGGCCTAACAAAGAAAACACGTTTTTTTTGTTCAAAATAAGCTTTATTCATCAACGTAATCTCCACCAAGAGCAACGCAATCATTCCAGTGCCGCTCTAACATTTCGATACCACTTTTGTAGAATGATTTATCTTTTGCCTCAAAATAGCCCTCAGTTTCAGCGATAACCTGGTTCATTCGTGCAAAATTTCTTACCGGCGAGCATTTTTTGAGGTCTGCGAACAGCCAGTAGTCACTGGGAGCCAAATCTGGCAAATACGGTGGATGTGGGAGCAACTCGAAGTTCAATTCATGTAATTTTGCCATTATTTTGATTGACTTGTGACACGGTGCGTTGTCTTGATGAAACAGCACTTTTTTCTTCTTTTTGGGACCGTTTCTTTGCAATTTCGGCCTTCAAACGCTCCAATAACGCTATATAATATTCACTGTTGATGGTATTTCCCTTCCCAAAATTCCGAGGCCATAACCTTTCCAGGCGAGTGTCGTGCTTTTGGGTGCTTTGGACGAGGTTCACCAATTGCTGTCCACTCAGATGACGATCGTTTTGATTCCGGAGTGAAGTGATGGATTCATGTTTCATCCATTGTCACATATCGACGCAAAAATTCCGGTTTGTTACGTTTAAACATGTCCAAACACTGAACAGATTCATCAACAAGTTGTTGTTTTTGGTCAACAGTGAGCAAGCGCGGCACCCACTTTGAACAGAGATTTCTCATACTCAAATGCTCATGTAATATAAAACCAACATGTTCTTTTGATATCTTTACGATGTCAGCTAACTCACGCAGCTTCACTTTTCGATTATTCAAAACGATTTTGTGGATTTTTTGATGTTTTCTGGTGTTACCGCCTCATTTGGACGTCCACTGCGTTCTGCATCATCGGTGTCCCTACGACCACGTTTGAAGTCAGCAAACCAACGTTTTATTGTTGTTTCTGATGGAGAGGAGTTCCCATAAAACTTTTCAAGCCATTGCTTTGCTTGAACGGTATTTTCTCCCATCAAAAAGCAGTGTAAAATTAAAACACGAAATTGTTTTTGATCCATTGCTCTAAAAAGCGTCACTCTTACTTAGCACAATAACTCACAAACTAATGAATAGAATATCATGAAATTTTGACAGCTGTCTTTTGAAGGTTTGTACTAACTGAAAAAGAGGTGAATTCAAAAAAGCTAGCGCAATGTAAGTGTTAGGCCCGGGATTTTTCAGCCCATGTGCTATTGTAGATCCTGAAGAAGGGGGAAGATCCTCCGAAATGTCAGTTATCAAAATAATATTATAATAGGAAAACATTACCAATAAATATTATTTGTTGGAAGTAGTCTCTTATTTATTTATGGACTGCCTTCAACCAATCCTGAGGTTTATTAATTTATTAGATAATATATCAGTCCGTCTCCAAAGAAAAACTTCTACATACAAATAGAATTGAAGGATTACCTGTAAAATGTCTTTAATTAGAGTGGAAGAAAATTGAGGTATTTAATTCTCTAGAATTGACTTTCAATGTAATAGCAATTTATATAGAATAATTATAATGTTGTATATAATTTGCTCTTTTATATTCTCGTAGGAAAATGTTAATTTTATAAATAAATATATAAAAATTATGTACCTATAGTCTAAAGGTAAAAATAAAAGAAATATACCTCTCGACATACAAAGCAAGTTAAACCCATTAAAAAAAAGCTTTATAATAGCATGAGAAATACTTCGAATAAGCGTTTATTTCACAGTAGGTTGGAACACGTTTTCAACAGGACTATATTGTTCTTTCGATAGCTACATGAAATTTTTAATTTTAATCGTTTTGTTTTAAAAATTTATGTTAGAATACATTTTATAAAATTTATATATACTTACTAAAATATAAAAGATCAAATTATATACGCATAATTATCAGAGTCAATTGCGTGAGGACTATATAGACACTTTTCTTCCATTTAAATTGTAAAGAAGTAATTTCCAAATAAACGAAAAAAATAACAAAAAAATTTATTTCGCATCGGACAAAATTATTTCATTTTTTTTTTTATTTTTTTTTTTTAATGTATTCTCATCAGCTATTAGGAAAAAAACATATCCTTATATTTTGTTCAAATAGAATTTTGCTCAATAGGTATATTTTCATTCGTAACCGACCGTTAAGATATTATATTTTCTGCTATAATGATTTTATTTTTGAATTACCTATTTCCAAAATAAAACAATACGCACTTATTAATAGGTATTGGCCATTATTATTATCTTAATTTAGCGTTCACAATTTCTAATGAAAATGTATTGGTTTGAAACGTCGTTAATAGGCATATTATAATTTTTTTTAAAATTCCGACTGACTAAAACGGCTTTAACAATTTTTAGTGAAAATAGACTTAATTTGGTTCCAAAAGTTGCAAATAAATAAACTTAGATACCATAAGGTTTTAGAAAATTTTGAGAAAGATTTACGAAATGGCATTGACACTTTTTAGTGCAGAAGAGTCTTCTTCATTTGGTTTGAATAAATCCATTATAAAGTTTCAGAAAATTTTGTTGAAGAGTAGCAAAATAGGCTAGTTATTTTTAGTTCGTTAAATTGACTGGCATTCATTTTTTTAAATTAATTCATGACAAGAAAAATTAATAAGACATTTGCATTTTTTTATAGGTAGGTATATATTTATTCAGTAGGAATGATGTTGACATCCACCCTTTCGCTTGATCAATTGTCCCTTTTCTTCGGTAATGCAAAGGGTCTTTCGAGGTCAATAGGGGCTGCATTTTCCTGGTAATACGCTCTTGAATTCAATTGCATTAAAAAAAAAAAAAATGACGCCTGAAAGGAAGTAAAGAAAAGGGGCCACCCCTTTACTATTTTAATACTTAGATTTTCAAAATTAGTTCATTGTAAATATATGCGATGGTATATAGTACCTATCTATAAAAAATATAGTATCTACCTATGTGTAGGTAGGTAGGTACTAGATGACTTTCACTCCCTTTTTACCTTGAAATACAAATAATAATCTACTCATATTAAACGAGCAAAAATCCCTGCAATTGTCTTCCTAAAAAAATATTTGATTGGTGAAAGTTATCACTTCTGTCGCCCGTCCCGAGACGCACACATTTTGAAGCGAAGCTTTTATTCGGACGTTCTGGGGGCTCGCCGCCCCGGCCACTCTATCCGAGCTAACCGTCAGATTTTAAAAGCGTAACACGAGTGGTGCGTGCGCACTGTCCCCCAACCTCAGTAGGCGTGGTCTGATGTCACACTTTGGTCAGACGAGGCATGGCTTTCGTCACTTTTAATGTTCAAAGTATCAGAGCACATGCCATGGAGGATCTTACAGATTCTATAATCAGCAATAGTGATATTTTACTCTTATCTGAAACAAGAATCTTGAACAATGAAACGATAAGTGTCCCGAATTTTAATTGTGTAGCTCAGTTCCAAAGACAGAATTATAGGTCTGGAGGAGTTGCTATTTTACAACATCAAAACGATAATACAAACTTCATTACACGTAATATGTCTTTACAATTCAGAAGGAACGAACTGAATGAAGTTCATGCAGAATTTTCAGATATTGGAGAGATATGTTCTTCTCATTTAGCAATGCAAGATGGACAAACTCTAGTTCTGATAGCAATTTATATATCTCCTGGACATAGCGTTAAAGATATAATAAATTTCATTGCAAGATCACTAATGATTTATTCAGAATATGGATCAAAATTTACGGGAAGTAATGAACATACTATGCCAATTATTTTAGGTGGAGATTTTAATTGCAATTTTAAGGATGAGAAATCTAAGCCATTGGTTGATTTCCTTACAGACAAATTTAATTTAAAGATGAATAATGATCCAAACTCTGCGACAACTAAAACAGGAACAACTATAGATGCAATATTTACAAGATTCATTGAAAAAATTCAATCAAAAACTTTTCTATCTTATTTTAGTTACCATCATCCAATAGTTACTTTCGTACCATATAACAATGATAATAGTGGTGTACAAATAACTTAAAGTACTTATGATGAACATACAGATAATAATGCTTTGTGAATTATTCGATAATTTTATGTTTAAACTTTGTACATATAATACATTATATATGAATGCAATAAATTTTATTATGCAAAAATTGCAGGATTCAAATTATTTTCTTATTTGTATTACTTGAAGGATAAAAAAAAAAAAATTTTAATTAACTACTTACAGCTCAATACTCAATACGGTATCCCCAACATAATTTTTATCAATACTTTCAACATTATATCATGATTTGAAATGTCTTACTTGATTGTTTAATAATAAAATACCTGGAGCCACCGAGCGATGCGCGGTAACCCCTGACCCCCCCCTCCCGAAACCACACACCTCGTCCCCAACACTGCACCCCCACTTTGTCCCACCCCACCCCACCCGCCCCTCCCATCCTCGGATCCCCACACAACTGCACCCCACCTCCTGCACCCCCACATCCATCCCCACCCCGCACCCAGTTTTTGCATTTCTAGCATTCTAGTGGTCCACATATTATGTGTATATTTGTTTACTCGTACACCAATTTGACCACATTCGTTCATATTGATAAACATTATAAAAAAATAAATAGGAAAATAATAATAAAAAATAATAATCGTATAGGATCTGAAATAAAAACATAAAATTAAAAAAAAAAAGTGCTGTCTAGGGACGCCCGAAAGAAGCGAAGCTTTATAATATAAAGCGAAGGAACTAAGCGTTCAAAAAAATTAAGACTTGAGAAAAGAAAAGCCTTGAGGGATGAAAAAAAATAAAGACTTGAGAAAATAAAAAAAAATAAAACTGATAACTTGGGAAAATAAAAAAAATGAATACATTAAAAATAAAAAGACGCGCCCAAAAACGCAAGGCTACAGCGGAGCTCTCTTCACGATTAGAACAAAAAAATAGGAGAGCTCCGCTGTAGCCTTGCGTTTTTGGGCGCGTCTTTTTATTTTTAATGTATTCATTTTTTATTTTCCCAAGTTTCAGTTTTATTTTCTCAAGTCTTTATTTTTTTCATCCCTCAAGGCTTTTCTTTCTCAAGTCTTAATTTTTGAACGCTTAGTTCATTCGCTTTATATTATAAAGCTTCGCTTCTTTCGGGCGTCCCTAGACAGCACTTTTTTTTTTTAATTTTATGTTTTTATTTCAGATCCTATACGATTATTATTTTTTATTATTATTTTCCTATTTATTTTTTTATAATGTTTATCAATATGAACGAATGTGGTCAAATTGGTGTACGAGTAAACAAATATACACATAATATGTGGACCACTAGAATGCTAGAAATGCAAAAACTGGGTGCGGGAGTGGAGATGGATGTGGGGGTGCAGGAGGTGGGGTGCAGTTGTGGGGGATCCGAGGGTAGGAGGGGCGGTTGGGGTGGGGTGGGACAAAGTGGGGTGCAGTGTTGGGGACGAGGTGTGTGGTTTCGGGAGGGGGTCAGGGGTTACCGCGCATCGCTCGGTGACTCCAGGTATTTTATTATTAAACAATCAAGCAAGACTATTTCAAATCATGATATAATGTTGAAAGTATTGATAAAAATTATGTTGGGGATACCGTATTGAGTATTGAGCTGTAAGTAGTTAATTAAAATATTCTTGAATAGTCCTTAAAATAATATAAAAATATTATTTTCTTTGATTTGTCAATTGATTCAAATATTTTCAAAAGATTCTCTATGTTTCGAGATTTTATTTACTTTTTTTTTTATTTTTTAACAATTATTTAAATTACTCTTGGCTAAGAGAGAAAGGAAGAAATAGGGCATAAGTAAAAAACAGTCTTTTAGAAGAAAGGAAGTGAGCCTTTCGTTTCTTTGAACCGAATAAAAAAAAAAAAAAAAAGGTAAAAGAAAAAAATACATTTCAATAATATCTAAAAAGGGAAAGGAAAAGTCCAATTTATATTCAAGAGAGCAATGGGCCAACTAGTCTCCAAACGAATATTTCCTATAATTAATCTGAGATTCGATATGTGAATATTTGCCCGCAAGTTCAAAGAAGTGGGCGGTCCAAAAACCAATAAAGGGAATTTAGTGAAGGGAAAGAAAAAGGTAAATAAGACTAGAGTTTATAAAGATTATAGATTTCTATTTATTTGGGTGTGCGAAGGAATACACTATTTATACGTTATATCCTTTTCTCAGTGATATATCATCTATCTATACTAACTTATAATAATATATACTTATAATAATCGTTGACGAGCCAAAGTGATTTTTTTAATTTTAAAACCCACTAATAGTTCATGACAACAAAAATTTATTAAAAATTAGGAAATTTAAATTATTATTTTAAAACTCACTACAGACTAATAAACAAAATTCAAATTCGTGGTCAAATCAGTTAACCTAAAATCAGAGTTGGTGCTCATACTTCCCACAATAAACCGATTGAGATGTGGTAGATATATTATTTTATTATTTGTTGTTTGTGTTCAATAAAACACTATAATTACAAAATGTCAAATTAAAAAGATTTTTTTTACTGAAAATAGCAGAGCTGTTGATTCAAAAAGAGAAATCAATGAGGTTGTCCTCTGCTTGATGAGAGGACAACCTTATTGATTTCTCCTTCTGGATCAACAACTCTGTTACTTTCGGCAAACTAAATCTTTTCAATCAAATTAGAACTATTTACTCTTTTATATTGATGAATTTAATGTTTCAAGATTTATTGAAAATTAGAAAGTACTTACTTAGATTCTATATATTCTATATTTGAACCTAAACTTCTGACATTATTAGAAATAAAAGCATGGGGACTTATTTTAGTTAAATTCCAAGTTAAAAACTTTGATTTATTCATTATAATATACCTATCTGAATAAAACCGAATCCAAACACAGAGACAAAAAATAATTTTTTTCCATGTTTCAGAATTTTTAAACACAATGAGCAAAAAAAATGTTCGATGCCTGTCTTCTGGGCGTACAGAGTAATTAGGAAAATTGTATATTATTTTCAGCGATAAACACCCCGAATTTATGTTAGTGTGTACATACTATATATCAAAATATGAGATTCTCTCTTTGTTGGTTGGCATTAAATCTCCAAGAATTTCCCAGACAAGTTTCAAGGGATCGTTGAGATAGAATTAATTTCCCCGGGTTATGATGCTGATCATTATAAGTTTGTGGTATGTCTGTCTGTCTGATAAGAGAAGCCAAAAAGAAGAGAAAGGGAAAGGAAACTAAATATATAGAGATATGGGAGTCTAAACGTGTCTAGGAGAGCTGGACGTGACTGGGACGCGTTATCAGTGCGCCTCCCCCCTGAGGGGGTCATGTCACATCGACCAAAACATGACACAACAGGACGTTTTCAGGCAATCGCCTTCATTCCACTTCTGGCTCAGTCTATTCTCTGGTCAAACATATAGGTGGTCGTTCAATTAAATCAACTACACAATTCTCGAGGCTAACTGAAACAATGCAACACAAAGGACAAGGGGAAACAGGAAAAAAGACTTTTGAGTTTACATGCTAGCTGGAAAATTCATCATAAGAGTTCAAGTTGCCCATGGAAATATATTTTTTTTGTTTTTTTATTTCTTAAGGGAGAATGGTATAGGTTCTTGTTGAAATATATTTCTAAATTAATAAATTACTAGCATTGGGGGTTTGTGACTTTTCAACCAGTGGATGCTGTCCAAAAAAGTACCTTTAATTTTTTTGAAATTTGACTTTAATATCTTCGCTTTTCATCGAATACGGCATCATTTTCGTTATTTTTCAAATTTAGATTTAAAAATATATTTTGGGACCTTCTCCCCAAACGGCTAATCCTTTGTGTGAATAAGGGTAGGAGTCAGAAATTAAATCTTGCGACTTAAACTCCAAGATCCCTGAGAGGGAAATCGACATATTCCACAATGAATCAGCCTGTCCTATAAGAAACCATTAAATTTCTCCTAATTCTATTGCTCTAAGCAAGCTATGACTTGTCTAAGGCCGGTTGTGCCCTAGAAGAGACAACGCGCGACAATGATCCAATACTCTATTTACTAAATACTACTACTAATACTACTCTACTCCATTTTCTAATTGTCGCGCTTTATCTCCATAGCGCGTTGTCGCTTCCAGTGGGCGTCTGGGGAAAGTCTATAGCACTCTTGGTTATTTCCAATTTTATATATTGAGAGTTCTTAGAAATGGATTAGTCTAAAGATTCTCGAATCATCTTTATTATGCTTTTTTTGTACTATTACTATTTTAATAGTTCTCACAATTTTTATTCAACTAAAACTCGTCTGGACTAGTCTTTGACATGCTTGAACTGGAAGATATACCAGGCAGGGACTTCAAACCTTCTATCTGCACCCTTTTCGAAAAAATCATTCATTTTAATTGCCCCTTGAAACTATGCAAACATTTTATTTCATTTCCAATATACTTTTCAAAACAAAAAATGTTTTTTATAGAAATATTTGAAATGTCAATAATTTGAAGATTAAAGATCCTCCAAAAATTTTGAAGTCAACCTTATATATTTATGAAAACATTCTAAATGTTTGAAATTTTAGCGATGCGACACATCCACAGAATCCTTGGACCGCACGCCACTGATTACTAGGTATAGGATTAACAAATAAAAGACAAAATGCTTATTAACAAGACTTTATACATATTTCGGGGTACGAGCCTATCTTCAGGAGTTCACATATGGGGTTGAATAAAAAATTATGTAATAACCGTGACTTCCGCCCCGGCCTCACTAAACGTGAAATGTTTAATGCACCATATGAGTTTTTGTATTTAAGTACTACTGTTTTAGTGTATTTTACTTATTAAAAAATACTCAAAAAATTAAATATTTAATTAAAAATTTAATAATGTAATTATTTGTCTCCAAGCTTTGCCCACCCTCAAGAAGAGGATATTATATAGGCGGGGTAGGAGTCGAAGTTATCTGTGGGTGTAGTTTTAAAACAGCTGATGATTATTATTATTAGTCTCGGGGAAGACAGTGGCTGGAAGCAGGCCCGTGACTGGGTACAAGCCCGCCTGCGTGCAAGTGTGATGGCCTCCTCAAAGATAACATCATAAAACGGGCCACCCATATCTTTTTGACTATTTCAAAATTGAATAACTCGTTATGTAATCAGTCAAAAATAATGAAATAAATTTTAAAATGTAAAGAATTTATGGAAATTTAAGAATAAAATACATTATTAGATAAATGATAGCCTGCCGTTATACATGACTTCACTCTAGTCTAGACAATCAATTCTTGATCCCATTTTTTAGAAGCTCCGGTGAAATCTTTGAAATTCGTCAGTAATCCGTTGTTTTAATTTCTCCAAATCTCGTGGACGATCCGTGTATACTCTGCCTTTCAAGTAACCCTACAAAAAAATCTGGGGCGGCCAGGCAAATACTGTATATACAGTAGTGACTCTGTCTTTTTGACAGTTTCATATTTTTAGAGACCTTTTTTTACAAATTTCATATTTCAATCTCATTATAAAAAAAAAAAATTGTTATAAATTCTCTGGCGATTTGGCCGCCTGCGTGTGGCTCACGCAATGAACACCCGCCAGTCTCGGCCCTGGCTGGAAGCATTTTCCTTAATCTCTGGATGTCATAGGGATAAAAGAATTGAAAGCGCTAACTTTCAGCTATAATATGTAAGAAGAGGTAAATTCCCTAGTCCATTATTACATCTAATTATTAATTTTATATTAAGTCAAAGAGATGCTACTTCTTGTCGTGATTTTCACCAATATTGAAAATGTTATTGAATAAAATGACTAACAAAATTTATGAGTCCAAAACTTTTAGATCACCCAGTATAAATATATACCTATAATATAAAAATATCTTTTAGCTAAAAACAAGTAATTTGTTACTATCATATTCTATATTTTTATTTTGTTGTTTATTATTTAATTATTTTAAATTTTTTTTTGTTACCAGTAAACATATGTACAAATGCTTTGTATTTAGATAATTTAACAAGAAAAAAAACGAAATGTGTGAACGAGAGTGGGGAGGATAAAAGGGGGAGTGCCCCAGGAGGCAATATGTCTGCCACCGACAGCCCCCCTTTCCCAGCCCAGGCTTTCACACCCCCTCGACCCTCACGGCTGCTTGCAATGACCTCATTCGTCCTCGGCAATTGCACACCAGAAATTTATTTGCGTTTTTGCCTTTTTCTTTTTTTTAACCCTTAACCCTCCCCCTTCTGAAGTTAATGTGCAAATGGATGATGATCGAGGGAGGTAGGGGAAGAAAAAAATATGTTGAAAAAGCATTTTTTTGAATAGATTTAATTTGAACCAGAGAGATCATAATAAAATATTAGAAAAATAGTTACTAATAAAAATAGATCGAATTTCTTTTTATTTCATCATCATGGAGTATACATCCCTAAGATTGGCTTGACGCAACTAGTGGCAAATCTAGATTCTTGGGGGGCTTTAGGCTGGAGGATAGATATTAGAGCTCCTGTCCTTGAAAAATTAAGGACTCGGAAAAAAATATATAGGCCAACCCAGACATTTAGGGGCCGCACCTTTTTGGTGTAACTTCTGCTCACATCAATTTCATTATAAAAAAAGTTATAGGGAAAACAATTTCTTTTTTTCCATAAAAACAAAAACATTTTCTTTCAGTTAGTCTCTGATTTTCTTCACTAATGCTGATCCTTAGCGACATAAGATTCATATAGATATAAATACGATTCAGTACAGCCTACTATTGATTATCCTTAAGCGTTTAACTTAGGACATGATAAATATCCAATATGATCTATTTAGGTAGATATTATATTTAGCGATAATCTACAAACGCTAGAGGCGCTACTTACAGGGGAAGTAAAACTATAGTATTCTTATGGGAGAAAAGATTTTGTTTTGCTGATAACTTTTTGCCAATAGATGTCAGGTAGGGTTAATTCACTTATACTCTTATCTTAATGGCTGTTGAGATTCTGTCTCTATTCACGCCAAATGATTCTATAATAAAATCAATACATCATATTTTTATTAATTATTTGATTTTGCATGATGTCACGGCAGAGTGAGAAATATTAATAAACTTATGAAAATGTTAAGAATTGAGTCCACATGTAGCCATTTTTTGTGATGAAAGACAGGGCTTTGGCCGTAGAAGTACCGGAGGTCAAAATGGGTGCAAATATTTGGATCTCGTTGAACATATCATATCCCTCAATGTCAAGTTCCTCTTCATCATTCAACACAGTTTCAAAATTTGCACATGTTTACTTCAAGTCCCCTTTATCTTATATTCGCAGATTGTTGATTTAGAAATTCAAAGCTTGTCCTGTGGTTTTCCTTAAGGAATCTTTCTTTCAGTGATGTGATGGCTTTGTCAAACATAAGAAATATGAAGTTTCAAAGATCTTTTCTCTGTGCATCCTCACTTTCATAAGATAATTGTTTTGCATGTTTCTTGGGCGGACTTGAGTTTCCTTTGCAAATCCAGCACTGACTTGGTGTTTGTCTGCAAGCTCTGTTGGTTCTCTAATAATACCAAATTGACTCCATTGACCTCCGCATGTTTTCAAGAAACACCTGGACACTTTTGATGAAATTCATTGAATTTTGTATATCCCCGTGTGGCACAGAGACCAAGATAAAACCCAAATGCAACTTTTTTGATTTGTTAAATTATAGTCATTATATATAGTTTTAATTAGGTTGAAATACGGTTTCTAAACGGTAGTTATGTCTCGTTTTTTTCCGTTTTGCAACTGTTGTATTAACATTAAATTATAGTCGCAAAGATTATAATGCAACCGTTTCAAAAAGGTTGTCGCCAACATTTTTTCGCCGATTTGCAACTGTTTATTTATAATTAAATATTTCTTTGATTTGATTAATATATATAATGTTGATTATTGTTTTTTATTAAAGAATTGTGTAATTAATCATTATATTATGTTACGACAACACTTTAAGTTTTTGGTTGCAACCCTTCTTGACCAGAGAGAGGTTGGCGATTTGTTGATTTATCTCGAAGAAGTTCCCGAGAATGGTCTGGTAACGTGTCCAAGCGATTCGACCTGTTTAAGCCCTGATGCTGATTGAGGAGAGGAGAGAATGATGTATTTAAAAGAAGAGATTATTTAATATTGGTTTTTAATTGGTTAATTATAAGTACACATTTCTCCATAGCTGATGGCTGGAGAGCTTGAATTCATCTCTTAACTCCAATTGACAACTGAACCACCCCAAGTGGGTTTTCAGCTTCGACTTGACAACTCTCTGACTGACTAAAACTCTCACTGTCTGTCACCTCTGCTGTCTGCTCTGGAACTTTCCACAAGAAAAGTTCCCGATTGGTTAATCTCCTAATGAGTAGGAGTACATTTTAATCATAGAACACTCCCATTTTAAGGAGGGACTTCGAAAACCACGTGACCTTTCTTGGGAATATTCCATTTAGACTTTTTTGAAAGATCATTTTTTATACAAAGATATAAGAGCAAGTAGATTTATAATTAACTGTCAACTCTGGTATATGACATATTTCCTATCATCATATAATTTTGACTAAGACCCCAGGGGTCGGCGAAAAAGAGCGGAAAGGAGATATATAGTGGGTGCTGGTCGGGGGTGCTAAAAGCATTCGGGTCCAGATGCGTACAGAGAGGACCTCAATCTGGTTGCAGTAATTAAAAAAAGAGAATTCCTTTAAGAATTCAAACAATTTACAAAAGCATTTCCTGTCCGCGACAAAATTATCGACGGGCACAACAATTAATCAAATAAAAGAAATATTTAATTATAAATAAACAGTTGCAAAACGATGACAAAAATGTTGGCGACAACCTGTTTGAAACGGTTGCATTATAATCTTTGCGACTATAATTTAACGATAATACAACAGTTGCAAAACGGAAAAAACGAGACATAACTACCATTTAGAAACCGTATTTCAACCTAATTAAAACAATATATAATGACTATAATTCAACCAATCAAAAAAGTTTCATTTGGGTTTTATTTTGGTCTCTGTTCTATACGGGTCCGAAGAGACTTTTTGTAACATTTTACAAACCGTGTTTATTTTAAACAGTATCTCATGCGAGGTGAATAATCAGCAAAGAAATTTTAAACTGCATGTTTCGAGCAATTCTAAAAGTAATAATCATCTGAAGAAAAGCACCATCTGATAAAATCAAGAGGAGAATAATAAGTTTTTGAATCGTGGCACTTTGCATCAAATTGAAAATGTTATTGAATAAAAGTGGTACATTTTTGCTTAGGAGATCATACTTTTGGGTCACTCGGTATGTAGGTATATATAAATATGCTATCCATAATAAAAAGTATAGAATTAAATTTAATTGGTAATTTGTTTTATAAATAAAAGAATATTTTGTTTCATTTTCTCTTTCTCTCTCGTCTCTTTTATGAATTCTTTTATGCATTGAAAATAACTTTTTTTGCAATATAGGTATATATATAGCCAAGTGAATAAAACATGCTTCTAACGAGTAGTCATCATAAAGGTTCATTTCTCTGACTGATATTTTGTGGAATATATATATTTTATTATATTTTTCAGCGAGGTCATATGGATTACGCTACAAGAATACTAATATAAATTGTGACTTGATTTTTTCAAATTTTTAACCATAAAAAATTCAGAGAAATAAATAATAACCTAGCGAGTTTACAATCAGTGCAGGTGTTGCCATTAAATTAACTAGGCAGCCTCCCCACAGGATTGCAAATTACGTAAAATGTTTTGTTTGGGAACTCTTTGCTCTCTTTTCAACTTATTATGCATATAGTCGCAGTAACTCTGAGAGATATAGCAATTCAAAAGTTGGATCGCATTAATTTTGTTGCACAAATATTTTACTTGACCATATGGGGTATGTTCAAGTATTGCAATCGTGCATGAAAAGTGTTTTTTATATTTCGTTTTTTTTTTCGAAATATCTCAAAAATGGCTGAAACTATTTTGATTAAAAAAATAACCATGACGTTTTAGTATAGGTACAAAAAATGAGTGAACATCGAAAAATTTATATTTTTTGAGATATTCATTTTTTGTCAAAATGTCTGTCAATTATATACGTTACCCAATTTTTGTGTACGCTCTAGCTCAAAAACTAGTGTCAATATCAAAACAAAATTTCACATGTAGATTTGGTGCGTTGAGATTAAGAGCTAATAATATTTTGGTTGAAATCAAACCTAAAATGATAAAATTTTCAAAATAGAAAAATAAATAAAATAAAAATAAAAATAAAATATAGGTAGCTACCTACTATAAAAAAATGAAATTATAATAAAAAGAGAGTTATTATTTTTAATTAATAAATGTGTATAACATTGTATCATTTTAAGATTTAGCTTTTATTAGTTTTAAACGACAGAAAGACTACTGGTATATGTAAAAAAGAAAATTTAAAATATAAATTACTAAGTCCCTGAGTGAATATTTTTCAGTGAAAGCCACATAGTAATTTATACTTAAAATTGTCTTTTGAAACATGTTTCAGCTAGAACCTACACCATTCTTCCTTAACAAAAAAGAAAGAATATTATGTAGATATAGATACATATTCTTAATTAGTTTATGGAATTTTTTTGTATATTGTGTGCATGGTGGTGGGACGGGGGACTCATGAATATATTTATGTCTAATTTTACAATAAACCTTTAATTAATGTATACAATTTTTGATTAGATACTTTCGCCTTTAAGTTATGCAACCAATAAGTCTCAGAGACGTATAATTTATAAACCCTATAGGCAGTCCTATACAGTGGACATTGCGCTCACTCCTTTCAACAATGTCATATCCCAAAAATCGGGGATTTTTAGTTATGCCTATTTTCATAATGCCCTGAAAGAGTATAGTATATCACTGCAAGATCGTCATATATATTTAATTCACTAATTAGCAGCTAGATACCAGAAGTGTCGCATTATAAGATATTTCTGTGTTTCATTTGTTCTTAAGCATTTTTGTCATAGTAGCTTCAACCCATATACTTAATGAACAAATCGATCGAAATCTTATGTGTAAAAATACTTTATTTTTACTTTAATTTGCCAAATCCTATTATTTAATTTTTAATTATCTTTGTTAGGTAGTAAATTGTAAAGAATTTATTATCGTTAGATTGGTTTCATGTACTTTATAATTAACTAGGCATTTTATTTGACTTCTTATTGGATTTTTTAAATGTAAGGAAATAAAAGTGTTATTACTTAAATGGGAAAAGGTAAGAGAAAATAATGTAGTAGGTATATATTAGTAGATTATTTCAATTATTAATAAAATGTGGCGAAAATGATTCCTAATAAACTAATAACATTAATTAAGTTTTTAATAAATAAATATTTTATAACAAGGTTGCTAGCTTTTTTTATGTTATTTTAGAAAGGAATTGTGGTTTTTAAGCCTTGCCCTATGCACCCATCAATCACAAGAGACCCTTAGAGGAAACCCATAAAGAGTCCATGGTGGCACAAGCAATAATAAATAAAATTGTGCTACTCACCAAAAATCCCCAGAGAAATCGAGAACTTGATTTTCTGAACGAGGAAAAAGGACGTTTTTTGACAACCCTTCGAAGGAGTAAAGCGAGTGAGGCTGGTTGTAAAGAATAATAAAAAGTTTATTTAGGAAAACAGAAATCAAGAGAGAGGGAGAGCGGTGAATTTTTTTTGTAGTCTATACAAGCAGCCACTTGCTAAATGTAAATAAAATATTTATAAAAAAATGTAAATAAAAGTATAAATTGTACTAGATTTGCTACTAAATTAATACAAACAAAGTTTCATAATGTAGTTATTAAAAATTTTCATTTATTTAATGGTGAAAGGTCTTCACATGAGTCTAAACAAGTAGTTTTTAGCGTAGGTCTGTGATAATGTATCTATCCAACTGAATAGATATTTATTAAATTTTGTATTAATTTATAAGTTTGACGAATATCAGGGAATTTTTAATTTCTACTTCTCAAAGATTCTTGTAGTTATTCTGGGTTTTTTCTTAAAATTTCTCAAAAATAGTTCTAACGATTTTGACAAAAGTATAAATATTTTTTTGGCTTGAACAAAATGTTTTTATTTTCAAATTAAAATATACATTATTTATTATTTTACAATTATTTGTGCATTGCATGGGCAATACTTCCTACCCATGTTCATATTTACAACAAAATTACTAAACAGGTCTTTTAAATATAAATAAACTACAACGGATCGTTGCTAAGCTTTATCCAAATTTATTTGAAATATTAATATGTTCATTCCTTTATTATTAATCAGATATCACTGCTCCATGTTGAGTTAAATTAAAAAATAGTGATCGATTCTCATCTAATACGTGAGGAATAACAATTCTACATTGGATTTTTGACGTTTCGGTTAGGTATTATTGGTAACCATTGCTGAAGTAATAGATGAGAATCAATCGATATTTTTTATTTCAACTCGATTCCTCCATGTCTTCAGCAATGGTTACCAATAAAAACCAAAACGTCAAAAGTCCAATGTAAAATGGTTATTTCTCAAGTAATAGATGAGAATCAATCGTTATTTTTTGGTTTTAAGTCGATTCCTCTATGTCTTCAGCAAAGGTAACTGATAAGAAAACAATGCAGTTGCTATGGTAACTTACAAAATTTCCTCACAAATTTTTAGCATTTCACAGAGAGATACCTATCCACTCTTACTTAAGCAAGATTAAATGAACTATATTATATTATATTAAACCGATCAAATGAATAAATTTTAATAAATTAAAAAAATTAACAATCTTACTTTAGAGTAAAGTACTTTAAAATATATTTTTACTAAAAACTTTACTAACCTTTTTTGTGGTCCCCAAGGTACTAAATTAGGATATTAAATTTCATCAAAATTGGTAAAGTAATTTTCAAGATATTTAAAAAAATTAAAAGAGTACTGAAATAAAGTACTAATGTTTCTATACCAATATGTGCCAAAAACTAATCAAGGCTTCATTTTCTTAAAGTAATTGTAGGTTTTCAATTTCATTTCAATCGGTGCAACGGTGTGGATAAAATCGTGGACGGAAAAAACGATAACATCCATACATCCATCCATCCACATACACTTCCTGAAAAAATCGCACTTTTTGGCCTCAGGACAAGACTTCATGTAATTTTTGGCAAAATTGACTCCATGGCTTCCGTAGTCTTTACCTGAGGATCCTTTGAAGTCGCGATTGCCGAAAGACCGATTACAATACTTTCCTCATGCTTTGCATTGGATAAAGTAATAAAAATCTGCAAAATAAATATTGTTTTGAAGTCAATGGGAGTGAAAACTTTCAATATTTACTCCTCTAATAGTTTCATTATGAAAATTTTAGAATATTTATATTAAAAGTTATTACATAGTTATTTTTAATTCAATTAAATATCTGAACTTTCTATTGGTGGAAATCAGCAACCTTTTGGAGGGCTCACTAATGATTAACAACAACATTTCTCTTCATTAAAAGCTGTTGGAAATAGATGTTAGTAGGTGAATTGAATTATTAATTCTATATAGGTATAAATTTTGAATAGAGATGTCACTCTTATCGTGATTTTTGCCAATTAGAATACACTATATTTGTATTTCCACAATGATGAACTGATTAGATTTTATTTCTAGCTGAAAAACTTCCAGATAAAAAATTTAGAAATCAGAAAAAAAATCGAATCCTTAAGCAGATAATTTTCATATAGAGCGGTATTTTATATAATTGAAAAGTTTTTGTTTTTGCCGAGAGTAGCAGAGTTGTTGATTCACAAAGAGAAACAAAGAGGTTGTCCTCTGCTTGATGCAAATAAACATACACACATATATATATATCGAGATGATATATCTGTATATATATTATTTATTTGTTTGAGACTATAGTTTCGAAGACTTGGTCTTCATCATCAGTCTTTCTTCAATTATAAATGTTTTCATGGAGTCAATATCCATATGATATTGACTCCATGAAAAACATTTATGATTGAAGAAAGACTGATGATGAAGACCAAGTCTTCGAAACTATAGTCTCAAACAAATAAATAATATATATACATATATTTATTATGGAGAATGCTAAAATTAAGCAATAAATCATTTTGGAAAGAAAATATAGTCAGATTTAAAAAAATTGCCAGTTGTAATAATTACCCCCATCATTGATAAGCAGGACGATACACGAGACCTTGAATAAGATAACAAGATCAGTACCTGTGGTTAATGAAGCTAAAATTGACAATTCTCAACCAGGGAGGCTACAGGTTATGACTTTCACACCCGCGTATCATAAGCTAAAGTTGTTGTTCTCCAAATATGAAATAGATCTAGTGCCAAAAATAGGCAATAATTTGTCTTTCCTGTTCAATAACAAAGACAAAATAGAAAAAATCAATCAATGTAATGTAGTTTATAAAATATCTTGCATTGAGTGTAATAAAATTTATATAGGCACAACAGGTAGACCTATGGAAAAAAGATTATATGAACACAAAAGATCTGTGCTTAAAAAAGAGATCAACAACCAAACAGCATTGGCACAACATGCGCGGACTGAGGGTCATAATTTTGATTTTGAAAATTTTAATATAATTGACTATGAAAAAAATAAAACAAAACGTTTTTTCAAGGAATCGTGTTTCATCCAACAAAGCCTAAAAAAGAAAGTAAATTACAAGGTAGACACGGGCATTTTAATGAGGGAATACAAAATTTTAATTGAAATGACAAATAAATAAACATTTATGCTTTTTTTATTAATTAATTGCGCGTGCCAGAAAGCGTAGACAATTTTGTGGTCATTGACCTTCCCTCGAATGGTCATTAACAGTAATTAGTTAGTTAAATTTAAACCAGCTCTGGTGCTGACCATTTTTCGATTTTTAAATTTCATTGGACTTTATTATAAGGAGATGTAAATAATTGTATATTCGTATTCGTATGTTGTCTCATTTTAAATTTGTATATACCATATATGTATGTGTGTGTTGTGTGATCGAGCTTTTTATCAATGTTCTGTACAAACTGATGGAGTCGGCACATTGGTGGGGGAGTGGGTGAGTACTTTTTTGACACCTGTAATTATAACAACTCACTGACTTGCCTATTGTGTGGTCCCACAGTTTCCACTGAGGAAGAGATGCTGAGAACGCTCTCGAAATATTTGGAAAAACCATTTGAAAAACAAAATAAATTACTGGAAAGAAGCAAATTCAGTTTTTTTATCCTAACAATAAAAAATTAATATATCCAGTACACACCAATCCAGCAAAATTCTTATAAATATATATACAGATATATCATCTCGATATATATATATGTGTGTATGTTTATTTGCATCAAGCAGAGGACAACCTCTTTGTTTCTCTTTGCGGTATTTTATAACAATTTACAGAAAAGCGTATCGGGTCTTGAAAATGTTTTCTATTTTTTCTCCAACTTTTGAAATTACAGAAAAAAATTAATATGTTTTTATATTTTTTTAAATAGATGTTTTGACTTTAATAATAATTCCTTTTTAAAAATTGCTGCAACACTTTGGGATAATCATATTAAAGCTCTATAGCCCTATCTAACTAACTTGATTTAGCTCCAACTAGTAATATGGCGCTTACTCTTATATGCAGTTAGACTTTGACTTTACTATCTGGGAATCCATTCGTGGTCTTATCAACAATATTAATTACTCAGAGTTTATTACTTTGTTTTCTACTTAGGAGGAATGTTTAAAATTATTTACTGCATTCAAATAATGATCAAAGTTTTTAATTTGATCAATGAGATAAAAATAAAATCAGTGAAATTGTTTCAAAGTCCTTTTTTTTTTTTTTTTTTTTTAATAATAATGATGAGAGAAGGAGTTACACCAAAAAGGTGCAACCCCTAAAGGCCTCGGTTGGCCCCTCCATCGTGAAAAGAAGAAGAAAGAATTTTATGGGTTGGGCGGAGGTCGAAGGTATCTGTGGATACGGGTCTTAAATAGCTTAAGGTTATAAGTCGCGGGAAAGATGGTGGCAGGGAGCGAGTTCCAGTCTCTGGAGGTCATAGGAATAAAAGAGTTGGCGAAAGCGCTTGTTCGACTTTTATCCAATTTGACAGCGAAGGGGTGCTGAGCGTTAGAAAACCGCGTGTTTCTCGTAAAGAGGGCATTAGGGGGGATAAGAGATTTCAGCTCGACTGAACAGACACCGTGATAGTATCTGTAGTACAGGGAAAGGGCAGAAACGGTTCTTCGGTGAGCCAGGGAGTCGAGTGAGTTGGTTAGAGCCGGGTCTCCTATTAGTTTAATTGCTCGCTTCTGAATTGCATCCAGTGTAGCAAGAGAATGCTTGGATGCACCCCTCCACAGATGAGAGCCATATTCGAGACAGGGACGAATTTGAGCCTTATACAGCATAAGAAGTTGACTGGGAGTATAACAGCGTCTAGACCTAAATAGGAGACCAAGCTTGCGCGCTGCAGCTTTAGCAGTGGTTGAGATATGGTCATTCCATGAAAGGTCAGACCCTAGAGTTACGCCTAGCATTGAAATTTTATCCCTGAATTCTAGTGAGTTTGAATCGAATGATATGTTTGGGAGGTTTCTGTCGACGCGCCTAGAAATAAGGCAACACTGAGTTTTCCCTGCATTGAAGTTAACTAAGTTTTGGGATCCCCAGTTTTTAAGTTTGCACAAGTCTAAATTAATTGAAGAGGCAATATCTGCACGGTTTTTATGCGATGCAGGGGCGTTATGTAGGGTGCTGTCATCTGCGTAACAATGTACCGGATTGGAGGGCAAGTTTAGAAGGTCGTTGATATAGATAAGAAAAAGCGTAGGGGAGATAACCGATCCCTGAGGAACTCCAGCGTTGGTGTGGAAGGGGGAAGATGATATTCCATCGATGACAACCTTAATACTACGGTCTGAAAGAAAATTTTCGAGCAACTTACAGAGTTTCGGTGCAAGGCCGACGGAGGTCAATTTGGCAAGAAGATTTTTGTGCCAGACCATATCGAAGGCTTTTGAAATGTCTAAAGCTACCGCGAGGGTTTCATTCCCGGCCTCCAGGGTTTTGTTCCAGATATGAGTTACATATGCTAGGATGTCACCAGTCGACCGGAATTTCCTGAAGCCGTATTGCCTATCGTGGATAAATTTATTTGACTCTAAGTGTCGTAGAACTTGCTCGTTGATGGCCTTTTCCATGATTTTGGATAAGACAGAAGTGATTGCTATGGGTCGATAGTTTTTTATGTTGGAAGAATCGCCTTTTTTCTTAATTGGTTGGATTCTGGCTAGTTTCCAGGCTTCAGGAAATATTCCAGAGTTATAGGAGAGATTGTATAATTTGGATAGTATAGGAGCAAGTTCAGGGGCGCACTTTTTAATGAGAATGGCAGGGATATCGTCGGGGCCAGCAGAAGAGTTTTTCTTTAGATTCCGGATGATCTTTAGAATTGCTGGTATCCTGAAAACAGTATCTGACATTATATTAGTACTGGGGGGTATGTGGGTGGTTCAAGCCCTTTGTCGTCCAGGTTTGAGTTGGACGCGAAATATGAGGCAAAAGCTTCGGCTTTGTCGGAGGCGTCAATGGCTATCGAGTTGTCGGAGAGATTGAGAGGGGGAAATGATGAGTTTGTAAAATTTCTTTTTACATACTTATCAAGGGACCAGAATTTGTTTGAACTGCTGGGGCAAGCTGCTAGCCTGTCAGCTTTTTTCTGAATGAAGGACTTCATCGCATTATCGATTGTTTTTTTTATCATTTAATGAAAATTCAATCCATTTATGTGGACAATCTTTTCAATAAATTGTACTATCTATACCACGGAAGTTCAACTTTTTGGCTTACCCGGCTCACATTTGAAAAAAAAAATTGTCTCGGACCGCGGATACTATAATTATAATTCTATTGATATATGTTATTCAAAAAAATCGAAAATAGACCAAAATGATGATTATTTTTTCAGCAATCATGAAATCTATTTCCAGAGTCTCCAGAGTCTCTATCTCCGTAAATAATGGTCTGAGAGCCTTAAAACAATCGAATTCGTAAGATTTTTAAAAAATTTCAGAAATTTTTTTGTCTTTAAAAACTTTAAACGTCACTATCTCCGCAAATACTTATTGGTCTTTTATTTTTTTTTTATCTTATATAGTTTTGCTTATAAATTTAGTGAATTTTATTCTTGAAAAAACCTTCACATATTGTAAAAAATGTACATTCATATTTCGAAAAGGGGAATAAATCTATCTCTACATATAAATCTCAATGTTTTAAGGAAGTTTATGATTTTATGTTGGTTCCCACTCATTGCAGTGCTGGGCCGCATGCAGCCCGCGGGCCACGGGTTGGACAGCCCTGATCTATAAAAATCATCAAAATGTTTATGTCCCTGAACTCAAATAATCATAAATACCTATTGCATAAAAAAATACCTTTCAAACAATAATAAACTGCTATGCATTTCACCTGACCTTTAATTAATTAACTTTTTTGTCTAATATTACTATTAAAAATTTAGTACTTAAATAAAGTAGTGAACTTGTTTTCTAAAATATTTTTATTACTTTATTTAAGTATTAAAATTTTAATGTTTTAGTTCACTTAAAAACTTGGCAATACTTACCACGATGGTAGCAATAGAGATGTAACGTTTTCCCCCGGCAACTGCTTTTGCGTGATCGTAACTTCACGCGCACTTTTACGTGAGAATGTGTATTATAAACTTTTCCTATCTCTGAATCAGTTTAAATTATACATAGCTTAAATTGAATCTGAATATTATTTCATTTCTCAACCAATCTAAACTGAAATTCCTAAATGAATTAATGGAAATTATGCTCTCGTAAAAAAAATCGAAAAATATATTTTTACAGATATTTACATTGCATGAGCTTGAAGAAAATGCCTGTGTGTGTCTATGGAAGTTCTAAAGCTAATGGGATAAAATCAGTTTTCCATATTGGAAATTCAAAGCTAGATCAAAAACTAGTGAGAATATCAAAACCAAATTTCCCACGTAGTTTTGGTGCATTGAGAATAAGAGCTGATTAGGTTTTGGTGCATATCGACCAAAAGTTAAGGGTGGTGGAGGGGCTTAGAAATTAAAATTATAAGATTTTCAAAAAAAAAAAAACAAGAAAAAAACAAAAAATGAAATATAATATAAAATGAACCTAGAATAAAGAAATTTTTTTTTCTGGCGCCAAAATTAGAAGGGGGGGCTAAAAAATTAAAATCTAGGCCATTTAAACAAACTCAACCAAATTTTGTTTACATAATAAATAATAAATACTAAAAATTCAAAAAACAAGCCGCCCAAGATGGGGGGGGGTCAAAAATGAAAATCTAGGCCCTTGGACCAAACTCAGCCAAATTTTGTTTAATCAATGGTCTACCAGAAGACTAAAAATGCAAAAACTAACCGCCCAGAATGGGGGGATGAAAATCTAGGCCTTTGTACCAAACTCAACCAGAAGGCTATGGTAGAGTTAAGTGGATGGCCACACCAGAACGTGTCAATTTATTGTATTTTATTTTTTGAAAAAAGATGGAAATTTTTTCAAAAATCAACCCAGACTTATACTATTAATAAATATAGTTAAGGACCAATTATAGAGTTTAGAGAAAATATTTTTACATTGCATATCAGAGAGGTTCGTCCTCTTAGGAATCGAACCCAAGCGCTAACTAGCTTGCCGGGCCGTTACCCTTTAATTGGTCTTTAAGTAATTTCATTTATTAATATTTATTTTATTTGTGAAACCTACCTAGTCATTTATATTTTTTAAATACAATGAACAAAAATAAAAAATTGAGTAAATTCAATACTACAATAGTCTGGCAAGCAGGATTTATTTACCTGCCTTTTGGGCTTATCAAGAAAGTCGCTTGTAAAGGAACCATCTTTCACGGTAGCAGATAATTAAATAATTAAATTGAAATTCATTTTGTTTGTGATAATTTCTCATTTGGCCTATAAAAAAATTGGGGTGGCTTTTGGTAAAGGAATAAGAGGTAGAGGGGAGGGAATGCGGGTGATTCTTTAGTAAAAGAATACGAGAACGAAAGGCAGTTGACATTTCGCCAACAGAGCTTTTAAAAAGTGAATGATAAAGTATGTGAAAGAAAACGAACCCCTTTGAAAGGGATGCACAGTGCACACACCCCCTCTGGAGGAGATTTTATTCATTTATCTTATTCCTTGTCCCCTCTCTTTTCTATCTCGCACGGCTTCGCTGAAATCGTTTTTTTTTTAATTATCGAGGAAACTTTTAACTCATTTTTTTCTCTTTTTTTTAACAACTCAATGAAAATTTCATCATTAAGTTAGAAGACAAAAAAAAATTAAACAAAGTTGTGAAATTAATTAATATTGAAGAATGGCATAAAAAAAAGAAAGAAAAATGAACAAATATCTACTTTACATTCTTTATTGTATTTTATCCTTTGCCTGTTGTAACCGCTTAACATTTTTTTGTTTTTAATGTTTAAAATTGCAGACATAGAAATATTTTCTAAAAAGAAAAGAACGTATTTGATTTATACTTTCATCAGGTGCGAATTGAAACGATAATCATCCACTGCCGGGAAAAAGAAAAATTAGTTTAAAAAAGCACTAAAAAAATAACAAAATATTATCCGGGAAGGTTATGGGGCGTTTTAATTTTTTGAGTAATGCTATCAATTACATCAATAATTGAAAAGAATTAGTTTTCCCAAGAGTACCAGATTTTTCATCATTGATATCTCCTTATTCATCAATAATAATTAATAATTTAATTAAAGTAAGAGAGATACTAAATACGTATTTTAATTACATTTTATTTTTGAGATTGCAATTATATCATTTGTATAGATTAGAATATTTCATTCAAAATAGTATATCGTTTGCATGTATTAAACATTTATAATTAAGTAACCGCGAAATTTTTTTAATGATGAAGAGCCAATCTTTGAGTGAACAAATTTTATCTTATATTGTATATGTGTTTCCACATCGGTGTGAAAGCAATATGCCCGGATTGCATTTTTTGTCATTCGCGTTCAATTTATTCCCGAAGGATGAAACAGCCCTTCTAACACAATAAAAATAATCCATAACACCTAAGATATAGTAGTTGAATATCTTTCGAGATTTTCTATAGAAATTTTAACGCCACTACTTTTAATACTAAACTTTATTTACGAATATTATTATACAGTTTATTAATTTAGAATACATGGTTTTAATATTATAGATAGGTACTAAATTTTATGTAAAACACCATTAATTTTGCTTGACTAGCATCATCAATAGTTTTTAAGGAATTTGGTGTTGGTACTTGGTGAAACATTTTTTTAAAATTATTGGATAAAAATACTTGGTAGGTTTCATATTAAGATATAAAAAACGAATTTATTTTTGGAGAATCTTTAATCTCGATATATATATTTCGGGTGACTAACCCATCTTCAGGAGCAACAGAAAGTAACTGTTACCAACACCAAATTCCTTAAAAACAAATTTTATACATAAGTTATTTTGCAAGCAGAAAACTCCTTTTGATATTATTGTTGTAATATTGTAATATTATTATATTCCAGTGAATTTTTAAACAGAAGAATTACGGTGATAAGTTTGAATTTTTAGGGGTGAAGGGGGGGGGGGGTCTCAGAGATAAATGTTTCAAATTTTTTTAAAATGAAACCACAAAGTAGAAGTAAAAAACTTTAATAAAAATGAATATATTTTTAAATATTATTTTAAATAATCTATTATATTTATTTGCAACGAAATTTTTTTTGGAGAGAGACGGACTGGTAGAACTTTTAATTGAAAGTAATAGAAGGCAGCCCATGGGAAAGAAAAAAATTAACACATATCCAAATAAGGTGTAATTTATTGATTCCTTCTTCCTTTCCCTTCAAACCGATGTTTTCGGAGTATTCCTCAGGGAAAGGAGGAAGGATTCCATTAAATTATACCTTATTTGATATGTGTTAATTTTTTCTTTCCTCACTATCCATGGGCTGCCTTCCATTACTTTCAAATAAATCTATTATATATTACATAATATATAGGCAGGTATATAAAATTGTAGGGGTTTTACAAAGAGATAAAATTATAAAATCTTTAGATAATTGAAAATTTCAGGACATAACGGGGATGGTCCCCTACATTTTAGAAAAATCTAAAATCTTGAAAAATTTTCTAGGGGGCAAAGTTATGAGGGGGAAGGGTTCTAAAAAGCTTGCTAAATGAAGCACTTTAAATCACCTTAGAAAGTAGATGTTCTTAAAGTAGGTTCTCTCATATCATCAAGAAAAAATCGCAAATTTTATATTTTTTTGGTAGGGGTCCAAATTATGGCAAAAATTTGAAAAATGTCACATAAAATAGACATATATGGTAAGTAAATGAAGCACTTACTGTCATCGTAGTAACTTTTTTATTAGGATGTAATCAATTTCGGACATTTAATTTTGATACATTTAAATATTATAAAAATAAATACATTACCCCCAGAGCTCTCCGGTCCTGGTGCCTATCGTTACTGTAGTCTCCTTTTAAAGCGTTTCTCTCATATTTATTAGCGAGAAACGTGTTTATAAATGCAAATATAAAAAAGACAAATAAGAGAATCTTAGTACGGGCAAACATTTTTCTACGGGCCTGAAAGGAAGGCTCAATTTAGATTTTTATAAAAATGAATCATTTCTCAATTCGATTATCCCTATAGATTTTAATGAATCAACTTCATCCTCCAGTCGGTCTTCTGGCATTCTTCTCACATGCGCATACCATTCCGCTGGTAAAGAAAGTGATGACAAACAAGCCGGTTGGAATAAGAAGTAGAGGTCGTCCTAAGAAGAGATGGTATGACGTTCTGGAAGAAACAAACCTATAGGTTTAAAAATAAGAAGAAGAAGAAGAAGAACTTCATCCTCAAACTTTCTTACAATCTTTAATTTTTTCTTAATATTTATGTTCAAAAAAATATTCATTCAAGTGTATGGTAAAATCATGATCACATATTTAAAAGAAAAATTTATAGGAAGATGAAGTATTTAATCCTTGGGCCATTATTTGAACCAATCCAATCTTATAATTCGTCTTTGACCCCTTCTAAAACTGTCATCCAATGATTGAAGAGGTTGATCGGACAACCTGAACACGATGTTCTAACGTAGGATTTATCAGCGATCAAATTACACGAAAGAAAAAACTACATTCTGACCAATTCCTAAAATGTTGATTTAGAGAAGCTTTTTGAACCAATGATATAAGAAAATTAGGTTATATAGTATATGGGTACGCAAACGAATATTTGATGCTATCTGTAAACATCAGAGAACATTCCCTGATGATTTGCTTTATACAGAGCAAATCACTGAAGAAAAGTAAATATTATATTAATACCTGATGGGTTGGTTTATTTGTTTAAAATGCATGACATGCATGATATGTATTCATAATATTCATTAACTATGCCAAATGAAAAAAAAGTTAAAAAAAAACAACATAAATGTTTGCATGAATTAAATAACAAAAAAAGAGCTTAATAATAAAAGGATGAATTGATTTTTGGTCGAGGATTTTTATTTTATTTTATTATTATTATTTTTTTTAATATAATAATTTCATTAGAATTATATCAAGCGGATTACGATTTTAAAATCTAAAGGCTTCCCAATGAATGAATCTCTTTACATAGAAGTTTTTAAGTGAGAGAGAATGTTCAATAGATTACTTGTGCATGTAGAAGACCAAGTAAAACTAGTAAAAGAAAAGTTTCGGTTGAAATCACATAGAATGCACATGTTGCGGACAGTGATGTCTTGTTTCGCAGGACTCGCTCGACTGACACGTCGAAACCTGTTCGCGAGTAAAGTCATTGGAAGTGATAGAAGATTACTACTTATTGCGCCTTGGATTATTTGTTTACGAGAAATGCCGGTATTCCACATTAGAGAGAGTATTCTATATTTGGTTACTTTCCTCTATAAATTCACAGGGTTCAGGCATCGATATTAGAGAATTATCTTCACAAGTTGAAGCTTCGATTTGCAATCATATCTTCCTGGACTCGCCTAGCTCATACGCAGCTTTCATTCTTCTGCGAGTAATATGTTGTCTAAATACAGGCGCACCAACTTCATAAATCAAATTTAAACTCGGACTAGATTTTGAGGATTTTAATTAGTACAGTTATTTATTTATATTTTATAATTCAATATATTTCTTATAAGTGATAAAGAAAATTGAATTAGTTAAAAGTTCTAAATGAAAAAAATAATTCAAATTCAAGTTCGATTTCGGAAAAGAGAGTACAATATTCAATTATTTTTTCACTCGTGATTGTAAAAGATAAAAGAATTGACTATTGACTAATAAAATGAAATGAAAAATTATTACTCTTTAGACTGACCAATGGGTGAAGTTCTCCAGAAGCCGGAATATTGAATTTACTCAAAAACTCAATCAAAAATACTAAATATTCGTATTATCAATCTATGAATCAAACAAAGAGTTCTCCTCTGCTTGATGCAAATAAAAATTCACCAGTATATATTAAATATAGATATTATTTATTTGTTTGAGACTATAGTTTCGAAGGTTTGACCTTCATCATCAGTCTGTTTAAATTAGAAATATTTTATTCGTCAATTCTCATGGGTTGGGTAGGTGAAATTCGTTTCGATGTTTAAGCAAACCAGTCACATAAACAAGTCAACTAAAATCTAATCATCTCCTAATCTCAATGCAAAAAACTACATGAGAAATTTGGTTTTGATATTTACACTGGTTTTTGAGCTAGAGTATACACACAATGTACTGAGATAGAAACAGACATTTTGACAAAATAATTAAGATCTCGTAAATTATAATTTTTTATATATTTGTAATTAAATTAACTAATTTTTAGGAACTTATATAAGGCAAGTTCCTTTATATTTTATATATTTGTAATTAGATAAACAGATTTTTTAGGAACCGGAGATGGATAATAATATTCAAACACTATCTAGTATTATAATGAGTTTATTAAATCATGAAAAGACAGACAATCCATGGTTCTGTATCGCTTTTTATAATAGAACTAGCCGCAAGGCACGCCCCCTGGACCCCCAACCCACGAACCCCACGCTCCCATCCCACTCCCACCCACCACACCCCTCGAAACCCACCCAGAACCCACACCCCCGCACTCCATCCCTCACCTGAACCCCCACTCCATCCTGAAACTCCCTCCCCCGCACCCCACACCGTGCCCTCAACCCCGCACCCTGCCCTCCACCTTCCGACCCCACCCCACCACGCCCCTGGACCCTCATCTGAACTCCACCCCGCACCCAACCCCGTGCCCTCCACTCCCCGCGCACCTCACCCCCACTCTCGCTACGCCCCCCGGACACCATGCCACACCACCCCCTTCACCCCCACCCTACTCCGTCTTACTCCCTCACCCCACCCAAGCAGAGGACAACCTCTTTGTTTCTCTTTATGATTCAACAACTCTGCTACTCTCGGCGAACAAAATTTTTTTTCAATTATATCACAAGGAAGTTTCTTGACTTTACCCAGTGTAGTAAAGAACTTTCAATATGTGTTTTTATTACTTTACCATACAGGGTATGGTCAAGTATTGTAATCGTGTATGAAAAAAGTGGTTGTTTCCTTCTTTTTTTCGAAATATCTCAAAAACGGCTGAAACTATTTTGATTAAAAAAATTGAGCGAAACCATGGGATTTCGGTATGCATAATCAGTGGACCCCCAGAAGTCTAAAAATGCAAAAATTAACCGCCCAAAATGGGGGGGTGTAGGGTCAAAAAATGAAAATCTAGGCCCTTGTACCAAACTCAACCAAATTTTGTATACATAATCAGTGGACCCCCAGAAGTTTAAAAATGCAAAAATTAACCGCCCAAAATGCGGGGGGGGGGTGTAGGGTCAAAAAATGAAAATCTAGGCTCTTTTACCAAACTCAACCAAATTTTGTATACATAATCAGTGGGCCCACAGCAATCTAAAAATGCAAAAACTAACGCCCCCTCCCCTACATGATTATAAATAATTTTATTAAATATTAAATATAAGGAGAGGGGCCACGTTGTATGGTAAAGTCAAGTGTATGGCTACATCAGAACACGTCAGCTTATTTTTTTTAATTAAATTAAAAATTGTTAAGTTGAGTTGAATGCGAATTGTTAAACACTCAAAAGGTGAAATTACTTACATAGTATAAGTTCTAATTTTATATTTTTACTTTACTATACAGGGTATGGTCAAGTATTGTAATCGTGCATGAAAAAAGTGGGTTTTTTTCTTATTTTTTCGAAATATCTAAAAAACGGTTGAAACTATTTAGATTAAAAAAATTGAGCGAAACCATGGCATTTCGGTCTACAAAAAAACTCTAATAAGTGAACATCGAAAAAATTATATTTTTCGTGATAATAATTGTTTTTTCAAAATGTCTGTTAGTCTGTCTGGTTGTCTGGTTGGTTGTCTGTTAGTTAGTTAGTTAGTCTGTGCGTTACCAAATTTTTGTGGACGAGCTAGCTAAAAACTAGTGTGAAAATCAAAACCAAATTTCACACGAATTTTTGGTCCATTGAGATTAAGAGCTGATTAGATTCTGGTGCATATCGATCTAAAATTAAGGGGGTGGAGGGGAGGGGGATTAAAAATTAAAAATCTAGGCCGTTTGAGCAAACTCAACCAAATTTTGTATACATAATCAGTGGGACCCCAGAAGTCTAAAAATACAAAAACTACCGCCCAAAATAGGGGGGTGGGGGTGGTATAGGGTCAAAAAATGAAAATCTTGGCCATTTACCAAACTCAAACAAATTTTGTATACATAATCAGTGGGACCCCAGAAGACTGAAAATGCAAAAACTAACCGCCCAAAATGGGGTGGGGGGTGGTATAGGGTCAAAAAATGAAAATCTTGGCCATTTACCAAACTCAACCAAATATTGTATACAAAATCAGTGGGACTCCCCCTCTAAAAATGCAAAAACTAACTCCCCCTACATGATTATAAATAATTTTAGGGGCCAGGTTGTATGGTAAAGTCAAGTGTATGGCCACATCGGAACACGTCAGCTTTCCTCAATTAGTTGCTGAAATTAATTATTGAAAATATGGCTTCGAATACTTGTTCATTTAGCAAAAAATTATTATTAATTAATATAATTCATGTTTAGTGTGGGTATGAGTCACATTTTAGCCAGTTAATTTTGATCAGTGTGTGGGAATTGAACTGGAGTCCCCGGTACAGAACGATCGAATCCTATAGTCACGGCTAGCCCGGCCTCCCCGCGAATATTGAAATTCATAAAAAGTATCCCAGTTTAATAAAAATTGTAATTTTAGTCAAAATTGAATTTATTACAACCAATTACACATCGCAATAGAATTATATATGAAAAACTAGAATTACGGACGGATATTTAATATTCATAATCCGCTATGCAGGATGGCCCACCCACAAAGCTATCAATAATTGATGTAAACGTGATCGCTTAAGGCTAATTAGCCCCCCTGGTCACTAATGAGCCCTCTTCCCTCTCTTTCTATCTTATTAACTTCTCCCTCCCTATGAGATCTATTGATTTCACACGAAACGGAATGTTCTGAATTCGCCTTTTCCACGGATAAATTATTGATAGTACTTGAGGGAGGAGAATGATAACCATCAACAATTCAATTAATTAGAGATATTGCCGATATTCTATCATTAATCACCATCCACCTGGAGATTTATTATCTTTTAAGGATTTTACGAAAATCGTAATAGAATCTGAATTTGAAGGTATTTTCAATTTATTGCACTCTCATTGGGAAATAATAAATATATTAAAGGTTTATTAAAATAGTGTTTTTGATGCCAGTTTAGACTGTTATAAAAATACTGATAAGACTAAGCACACCTAAGCACTATTATAAACTAGAGTAAAGTTTTTCATATTTTGAAAAAACATTGAATTTTTCGAAATTCATTTCGTGGCTAGGGATGAAACAATAATAAAAATAAATCATTGAGGTTGTCCTCTGCTTGATGCACATAAGCATATACATTATACATATACAGGGTGTATATGAAATGCGGAAAGATAATACACTGAGTAGTTAAATTGGTTAAAATACTATAAAGAAAAAAGTTCATATTAATAAATGCCCGGAAACGCTTCTTTACCAGCTATCCACCATTTCCTTCGGTTTTTTACTAAATAATTTATTGGGAAACTGTAAATTCCGATACGCTATCTGGGAATCTCGTGGTCTAAATTGAAACTAGCCACCGTAGTCCAAAAAATTAAAAATTAAACCAACAAAAATATAAATTTGATCGATTCATCAGTTTCAAAAAACTACCCTAGTAGCACAAAGTTTCAAACTATATAGTAAATATATAGTTACTTTCTGTTTCTCCTGAAGATTGGTTCTTCTTCTTCGAGTGCCATACCCGAAACGGGTGTCGGCTCCCCTCCACATATACCTGTGCTGAGTGTGTTTAGTTGTTTTACACAGATATACGGGACCTACTTTTTAACGCCGGTTCCGAACGGCTAATTTGGAGAGGTTACTAGGGCAATTATACTCTTGGCAGGTTGCCATTACTTTCCAAGAGGAGGCGACTGCAAATATCTATCTGCCGAGACTCGGTCTCGAACCAGCGATCTTCGAGTCAGCGGTGCCAACACTCACCCACTGACCCACAGTCGCCTCGAATCCCCGAAGATTGGTTAGTCACCCGAAATGATATATTAAATTGAAAGTTTTTGCCGAGAGTAGCAGAATTTTTATATATTGAAGGAGACAATAAAAGAGTGTGTCTTCTGCTGGAATTATAAATTTTATTTATTTATTTATTTTTGTTAAGTTCTAGCAAACGGAGCGTTTGATTTGAAATCGGATCCAATCTCGAACATTAAAGAGGTCGGAAATAAAATCGTAGAGAGCATTTCTTGTTTTTACGAGTAATCCCGATTGTGATTGGTGGAAGAAAGACCATGAACTTGAAGAGGGGATGAACTGGGGACGACAAAGACGGGGACTAAAAGTGGAACGAGAACACAAATCGCCACTTGACGATTTGGTCAAGAAATTCCGTTTAAATCACATTTTAGGAGATTGTGAAAAATCTTTCTCCTTAGTCCGCCGGATGCAATCTCAACCTGATAGAATAAGCGAATTGTCTGCTATTTAGTTACTGATGAATATACGTAGATAGTTGTACTAAAATTCAATCAATTCAGAACATTTACATAAATCAACTAGTGCGTTCACTATAAATCTTTAATTTACAACCTCCCCTTTGAAATCATTCTACCAATATTCCCCTACAGTAAGATTTTGTGGGTTTTTTCTCATATGTCCCGGCGGGTCCTAGGAAAATATGGACACGCTATTCTTGAAAAATTAAGGCTAATGTTGAAGAGAGACATTGTAAGTAGATAACAATATGAAATTATTTTATTATTATAATTTTTTCCGATACTAACTTTTAAAGTGGGGGGTCGGATTAGGCTAGGTGGTAGCGTGTCAGCCTGCTAACCAAAAGGACCCGGCTTCGAATCCGGCTCGAGGCATCCGTCTAAAACCTGACCCCGGGGTAGGGACAAATTTATAAAAATATAATAAATAGTATTGTAAATTGGGCTTATGGCTAGAAAGGCCGAAAAAACCCAAAAAAAAATTTTAATTATAATTTTTTGTTTAAATTTCTTTAGATTCTTCGTAAAATATTGTCTTTTAGCGGATTTGTCATAGACGTATATTATTTAATTAATTTTATTATTTTTTATGGATTGATTATTTTTTGTTCTAGTTTTTGGGAAAAATAAGAAAGAACAGGGAAGAGGAGACACCAGTCGGTTTATGGAATTGAAAATTTTTACAATATTTTATTATATGAGAAATTGCAAAGAATAATTTCAAATGTATTTTGTATTCTAAGTGGTCGTGAAGTGGCCCCTTTAACAAAACAATAGATTAAATTTCCATAGAAATGTTTGAGCAGGCAAGTTCTCCAATGCAGTCGACAGATGTTAGATTGCAGATGGGGATTCCTGTCTCGAAAAGGTAATTATTAAGATATTTTATAATTTATTTTTCAATTCCCAGTCTGAAAATCAGTATTAAAATATTTTTATTTTTCAGGCAAGTTCTCCAATGCAGTCGACAGATGTTAGATTGCAGATGGAAATTCCTGTCTCGAAAAGGTAATTATTAAGTTATTTTATAATTTATTTTTCAATTCCCAGTCTGAAAATCAGTATTAATATATTTTTATTTTTCAGGCAAGTTCTCCAATGCAGTCGACATATGTTAGATTGCAGATGGGGATTCCTGTCTCGAAAAGGTAATTATTAAATTATTTTATAATTTATTTTTCAATTCCCAGTCTGAAAATCAGTATTAAAATATTTTTATTTTTCAGGCAAGTTCTCCAATGCAGTCGACATATGTTAGATTGCAGATGGGGATTCCTGTCTCGAAAAGGTAATTATTAAGTTATTTTATAATTTATTTTTCAATTCCCAGTCTGAAAATCAGTATTAAAATATTTTTATTTTTCAGGCAAGTTCTCCAATGCAGTCGACATATGTTAGATTGCAGATGGGGATTCCTGTCTCGAAAAGGTAATTATTAAATTATTTTATAATTTATTTTTCAATTCCCAGTCTGAAAATCAGTATTAAAATATTTTTATTTTTCAGGCAAGTTCTCCAATGCAGTCGACATATGTTAGATTGCAGATGGGGATTCCTGTCTCGAAAAGGTAATTATTAAGTTATTTTATAATTTATTTTTCAATTCCCAGTCTGAAAATCAGTATTAAAATATTTTTATTTTTCAGGCAAGTTCTCCAATGCAGTCGACATATGTTAGATTGCAGATGGGGATTCCTGTCTCGAAAAGGTAATTATTAAGTTATTTTATAATTTATTTTTCAATTCCCAGTCTGAAAATCAGTATTAAAATATTTTTATTTTTCAGGCAAGTTCTCCAATGCAGTCGACATATGTTAGATTGCAGATGGGGATTCCTGTCTCGAAAAGGTAATTATTAAGTTATTTTATAATTTATTTTTCAATTCCCAGTCTGAAAATCAGTATTAAAATATTTTTATTTTTCAGGCAAGTTCTCCAATGCAGTCGACATATGTTAGATTGCAGATGGGGATTCCTGTCTCGAAAAGGTAATTATTAAATTATTTTATAATTTATTTTTCAATTCCCAGTCTGAAAATCAGTATTAAAATATTTTTATTTTTCAGGCAAGTTCTCCAATGCAGTCGACATATGTTAGATTGCAGATGGGGATTCCTGTCTCGAAAAGGTAATTATTAAGTTATTTTATAATTTATTTTTCAATTCCCAGTCTGAATATCAGTATTAACATATTTTTATTTTTCAGGCAAGTTCTCCAATGCAGTCGACATATGTTAGATTGCAGATGGGGATTCCTGTCTCGAAAAGGTAATTATTAAGTTATTTTATAATTTATTTTTCAATTCCCAGTCTGAAAATCAGTATTAAAATATTTTTATTTTTCAGGCAAGTTCTCCAATGCAGTCGACAGATGTTAGATTGCAGATGGGGATTCCTGTCTCGAAAAGGTAATTATTAAGTTATTTTATAATTTATTTTTCAATTCCCAGTCTGAAAATCAGTATTAAAATATTTTTATTTTTCAGGCAAGTTCTCCAATGCAGTCGACAGATGTTAGATTGCAGATAGGGATTCTTGCCTCGAAAAGGTAATTATTAAGTTATTTTATAATTTATTTTTCAATTCACAATCGGTATATCAGTATTAAATGTTGTTTTTTTCAGGCAAGTTGTCTCTGAAGATCGATTACAGCAAGGACTTCTCACTTCAAAGACCTTCCGACATTAAAAAAATTAACTATTTCTTCGTTCCTCTAATCCGAAATTTCTACCTCGCAATGTTCAGGGAAACCATTTCTTTTAAATAAATTTTTAACATTGTCATTACTTTTGAAGTTTTTATTTGAAATTTAATAAAATATTTGATAGAATTTTATGTTATAAATATATAAATATTTGATAATTTATTTACTCAATTTATATTCTCATTTATAATTAAAAGAGTAAAGATGAAAGTCCAACCTTCGTAACTATAGTCTCAAACAAATAAATTATGTATAAATGTGTTGCAGTAAAAACCCGTTTTTTTAGAAATAATGCGTTCTTACTAGTTAAAACGCGTTTCACTGAATACCTTTGTGGCAACTAGAGTTTGATGATGGTTGAGTTTGGTTCAAAGGTCTAGAATCTTCATTTTTGACCTTCCGCCTCATTTTGGGTGTTTATTTTTAAAAATTTTTAAACGAAAATGTCAAAAATTACAACCTCTAAAACTATGCTTCTAATTTTTGACACTTTAGTTTAAAAATTTTGGAAAACAAACACCTAAAATGAGGCGGAAGGTAAAAATGAAATAGACCTTTGACATCAGTAAACTCTAGTTGCCATAAAGGTATTTAGTGAAACGCGTTTTAACTAGTAAGAACGCGTTCATACTAAAAACGGGTTTTTAATGCAACATATACACCACCACTAAACACGTAAATATTTTAAGTTTATTATTATTAAACTTCAAGGTATAAAAACAGTAAATATCAAAATCATCAGTTTAATATTTACTGAATATTGATTAAAAAAATCTCCCTATTGAGAATTGATTTTATTTAAATATAGGTATATCAATATTTGAAATTTGAAATTTGAAATCCTCTTTTCTCAAAAGGCCATTCAAAATTAATCCAAAGTAGACTTCCTACCTTTTCTCCCTCCACTAATTTTAAATATTTACTCTTTTGTTATCTTAAAAAATAAATTTTACCATTGACTTGTATTCAATTTCGACTTATCCAGGTCAGTTACTTTCTGTTTCTCCTGAAGATGGGTTAGTCACCCGAAATATATATATCGAGATTAAAGATTCTCCAAAAATAAATTGGTTTTATTTTTTATATCTTAATGTGAAACCTACCAAGTATTTTTTATCCAATAATTTTAAATATATAGTGCCTATATAGATTTCGGGAATCTATATAGCCACCATATAGTTACTATATAGTTTGAAACATTGTGCTACTCAGGTATGTATATAATTTATTTGTAAGATACTATATAAATTCGTAGATTTGACGTTCGTCATCAGTCTTTTTAAATAGAAATACCTATTCTATCTGTTATTTTTCAAGGATACAAACACCGGATTGGATATAGGTAAATTTGTTGTTATAGTAAGCTAGTTAGTCAACAAATCACTATACTACTACTCTCGGTAAATCTTTTCAATTAAATGAAGCATTGAATTCATAAGAATTTTTTTAAAAAATAATTATTGAAAATTATTTAAACACCTTACTTAAATTTTCCTATAATTAAAAACAAATACGGTGGAAGAATGAAAGTTTTACAATATCATAAAATGCTTTTCTAGCCTAACATATCAGGGCTATTAATTTTTTAAGAGCTGATCAAAGAGGGTTTCCTCCGCTCCCTTTGATTTGCTCTTAAAAAATAAAAATTTTCTTATTTTTTTTAGTAGATACAAATTTTCATCATCTCTCTTTCTAAAGTGAAAATATCCATGTCTATATTAAGCAGGGGTCGGCAAACTTTTTCGGACGGCGGCCCATTTTCAAAATAAAATTTTTTATGCGGACCGCACATTCAAATGTAACTTAAATAGTGCTTTTATATCATATACGAGTATAAATATTATTAAAAATAAATATAGAAAAAATTTATTTTTTATTGACACGCTATAATAACAATAATGTCAGAGAACAAAAAATTTGCAATTCTTAAAATGGGAAAAAAAGAAAATACAATTCCAATTACATATGTATAAATATAAAATATTAAGGAAAATAGTTTATCTTTCATTTTATTCATTCATTATAATACAATGCGCTTTTTGTTTTTGAATATTGTTTGATAATTCATTTAAATCCGGTTGGTTTTGTAAATTTTCATCCGTCAATCTCGTTCTATATTTTGATTTTATGAAATTCATTCTTGAAAATGTTTGTTCGCAAAATAGGTGCTTGAAAAAATACAAATCATTGATTTTGCAAAATTTCTTAAATTGGGAAATTTGTTTTCTGGTAGATTTGAATAAAATGCAATTAAATTATTTTTATATACATTGTTAGATTGCAAATCAATTAACTCTAGTTCTAAATTGTCAGATGCTTTTAGAATATCAAATTTTAAAGGATTTTCAAATATTTCTGCACGCTCACGCTCTAAGTTTGTTGATTTTTCCTAAAATTATATTGGTGCTTTGGCGGGCCGCGCAAAAAGTTGCAAAGGGGCGCATGCGGCCCGCGGGCCGCAGGTTGCCGACCCCTGATATAAAGGGTGGGGCATAAAGATCTCCAACATTTAGACGAGGTATAAAAAATGAAAAAATTTAACTAGAAAAAAAAGTAAATATATTTTTGAAACTAAGATATTTTTTTTTAATGAGTTTAACATTACATTATATCAGACAAAAAAGGAGGCCGGTGGGGGGGGGGGGGGATGGATGAATTCTGCTCTTTCGACCAAACTCAACAAAATTTTGTATACATATTCTGTGGACCTCCAGAAGGCTAGGAATGGAAAAACTAACCTCCCAAAATGGGGTGACGGTCAAAAATGAAAATTCTAGCCCTTTCGACCAAACTATGTATATAAAATTTGGTTTGAACCCCCCCCCCCATTTAGGATGGTTAGTTTTTGCGCTTATAGCCTTCTGGGGGTCCACAGAATATGTATACAAAATTTTGTTGAATTTTGTCGAAAGGGCTAGAATTTTTATTTTTGAACCCCCCCCCCCCATTTTTTGTTGTCTGAATAATGTTTAAAACAGATTAAAAAAAATATTTTATGTTCTTTTCAAAAATATATCAGTTTTTTCTAGTTAAATTTTTTCATTTTTTATACCTCTTCAAAATGTGGTAGATCTTTATGCCCCACCCTGTATATTTCAAGTTGAAACTTTGTCCAAAATCCCTTGATCATGTATATAATATATATATATTCCGATGCATAGTTGGCGTTAATTTCAGAAACTCCACGTTTTCTCAACTGTTTCTTGCTTTTCAAGGTGTTTCAAACTTGCAGGCAAGAATCCAATATAGTTAAAAGGTGGCAGAGGTGGAGGATGGCGAGGGTGAAGAAAAACACGGATGCGTGTATGAATGCAAGAATGTCTGCATTCTAGAGACGCCAAGGCATTCACGCTCCACAGATTTTATTTTTGCGAATCTATTTTTTTCCAACACTCGAATTTTTTCCCCCTTTCTATTCGTTTTTTGTGTTACTTTTTTCCTTTCAAGAGATAAGATATATATCGTTGGAATATTTAACTAAAATAAATGGAATTTATTTTACTGGTAATACCTCTCAAGTGGGTATGTTAAGGATGGATTTTAAGCAATAAAATAAAAAGAGTTAAAAAAAAAATAGAAAATATAATAGAATTAGAGTACCTATACCTACCTAAAACTATTGAAGTATGAGGGATTTAAAAAAGTTTAGAGCGAGACTGTTGAATTTATAAGAATAAATCAAAGACACAAAGAAAAACAAGGAGGTTGTCCTCTGCTTGATGCAAATAAACATACATACATATATATCGAAATTATATATCTGCATATATATTATTTATTTGTTTGAGACTATAGTTTCGAAGATTTGGTCTTCATCATCAGTCTTTTTTAATTATAAATATTATTTTTCATGGGGTCAATACGGTATGGATATTGAAAATTTTCGCCAGAAAATAATATTTGTAATTAAAATAAGCTGACGTGTTCTGATGTGGCCATTCACTTGACTTTACCATACAACCTGGCCCCCTCACTTATATTTAATAAAATTATTTATAATCATGTAGGGGAGGGGGTTAGTTTTTACAATTTTAGACTTCTGGGGTCTCGCTGATTATGTATACAAAATTTGGTTGAGTTTGTTAAATGGCCAAGATTTTCAATTTTTGAACCCCTCCTCCCCATTTTGGGCGATTAGTTTTTGCATTTTTAGACTTCTGAGGTCCTACTGATTATGTATACAAAATTTGGTTGAGTTTGCTCAAATGGCCCAGATTTTTAATTGTTACCTCCCCCCTCCACCCCCCTTAATTTTGGGTCGATATTCACCAAAATCTAATCAGCTCTTAATATCAATGGACCAAAACTACGTGTGAAATTTGGTTTCAATATTCAAACTAGTTTTTGAGCTAGCTCGTCCACAAAAATTTGGTAACGCACAGACTAAAGGACAACCAGAGAACCGGAAACCAGACAGACAGACTAACTAACAAGCATTTTGACAAAACAATTATTATCTCGAAAAATATAATTTTTTCGATGTTCACTTATTAGAGCTTTTTTTGTAGAGCGAAATGCCATGGTTTCAGCCGTTTTTGAAATATTTCGATAAAAAGAAGGAAAAAAACACTTTTTTTATGCACGATTACAATACTTGACCATACCCTTTATGGTAAAGTAAACGACTGATGATGAAGACCAAGTCTTCGAAACTATAGTCTCAAACAAATAAATAATATATATATATATACAGATATATAATTTCGATATATATGTGTATGTTTATTTGCATCAAGCAGAAAACAACCTCTTTGTTTCTCTTTGTGAATCAACAAATATGCTACTCTCGGCAAAACAAAAACTTTTCAAATAAATCAAAGAGTCTGTCCTCTATTTGTAGTAAATAAATATAAACACATATAGTATGTAGCAGTGGCGTGCGTCCTCAGTATTCCAAAATGTCAATAGTATTTTCAACTGCGTTATTTTTAAAAATTTTTAAAATTTTAAAAACACTTTTAATAAATACTATACAACTAGGTAATACTTGTCAGGACCTGAATACAGGTTCACTCAAATTAAATTTAATTACGGGCTAATATTGAAAGAAGAAATCCAAATATTTATAATATACAGTTCTTATGATATAAACGAAACTTATTTTTAATGATAGCTTTTATAACGAGAAAGAGTAAGTGCAATTCCTATAAGCTTGGATTGGCCCCTGCAATGGGAAAAGAATAAGAGATTTTTGGGGCTATGTTGGGATCTAAATTGCAGGACTTAAACAGCTGAAGATTGTCCAGTCTATTGAAATCATAGGGGTAAACGATTTGGCGAAACCTTTGGTTCGATTCTTATCCAATTTGACAGCGAAGCGTTGTTTAAAAATTCGAAAATCATGTGTTATTCATAAATAAGGCTTTAGAAGGATTATTGAGTTAAAATAAAAATATACCTATGGTATATCTGTGTGTGGGGGACTGTAGATTTATTTACATCAATCAGAAGGTTTATTCTTTGATTTATGTACATAGTGGATTAATTTTCTCAAAATAATTTTTGAGACTATGTAGGGTAGGGCTATCGGAACTAAATATATTAATTTACTAACAACTAGTTATATTGAGTATTAGTGAAATTAATTTCCAATCCGCACATAGAGAACCTTTAATCAAATGGGTGGGTATTCATCATGGAATTAGGAATAGCTAGAGCAATTAATTTTGAAATAGAATATTGAGTAAATATTGTATAAATTCACAGACGATAAAAAAATTGATATAGTTGTGACCAGTTTTTTGTATAAATTTATTAATTGTCTTATCTGATATCAAATGTCGTTCTAGCAAGTATTTTGTTTCGGACTTTAAAAACACTTGAAAATAGCTCTAGAGGGCCATAAACGTGGCATTTGACAAAACATAAATTTGATAAGTAAAATAAGACATTAAGTCTCAAAATTCAAAATTGCACTGGAAAGCTTTTCCCAAAGAAACTTTTATTGATGAAAAGAAATAAAGTGCAACACCTAAAAGTCAAAAGTGCCATATGCATTCTAGAAAAAAAGGATACAATTTTAGAAAAAAAATCATAGTTAGTATTGAGCCGTGAGCCGAGTCTTGAGAGAGAAATAAAAAAAGAAAAGTTCAATATCTATCCTGCATTACAAAAAAAATATTTTAAGATATTAGGGTTCGGGGAGGAACCGCACCTAAGTTATTGGCGAAGAGACACTATATAAAATTGTTTACTTGACAAATGCTGTAAGAAATATATTTTTAAAGACATTTTGAGAAAATAAGATTTTTCATCTCTTTATAAAATAGATACTAATTTAAATAAAATATTATTTCTTGGAAATGAAGTTTGATTTTCTTATCAAAATAGATAAAATTATTCCTAGAGAGGACTTTTCTCTCCTGATTAAGGGTGAAAAATAAAATTTTTATATATATTTTAATGAAATTATATTTTTTATATAAAATATATATTATATAAAAAAATTAACCAAGAAAACCTAGAAGGAGTTAAGGAATTCCGCTACCTAGGAAGTAAAATAACATGGGATGGGAGGAGCGAAAACGAAATTAAATCAAGAATTGCCCAAGCAAAAATGGGGTTTAATTCAAAACAAAAACTACTATGCTCCTCCTCAATCAGCTTAGAAAATAGGAAGATGCTATTGAAGAACATATGTATGGAGCATAGCCATGTACGGGTGTGAAACCTGGACAATTAGAGAAGCGGAGAGAAAGAGATTAGAGGCTTTCGAAATGTGGTGCTACAGAAGAATGATGAATATCAAATGGATGGATAAAATTACAAATGAAGAAGTTCTTGGAAGAATCGGAGAAAGAAGAACCTTGTGGAAGAGTCTGAAGATAAAGAAGAGGTCAGATGATGGGGCACACACTGAGACATGGGTGACTGCTTAGGGATATCTTGGAGGGCGAGGTGGGAAAGAAAAGGGGAAGGGGAAGACCCAGATTAGAATATTTCATCCAAATAATTGGGGATATGGGATGCCAGACATTTAGAGAGATCAAGCAGCTGGCGGGGGACAGAGTCGAGTGGAGACGGATTGTTGCATCAAACCAGTCTTAGGACTGTATACTCAATGATGATGATGAAAATACTCACTAAAATACATACATGTTTAGTATTTTCTAATATAGCTGTTTGGGGGATGGAGATCTGGTAACTTTAGATACGCCTTTGAAATAAACGAAATTGATGAATGCTCATGTACTTTTTACTTTTAATTTGGTTACGAAAGACTGGGGATGTTTGCAAATTTAATATTAAGATGAATTTTTGACTTCATCTATTAAAATAAATATAATAATTTATAAATAAACTAATTGGTTTAAACATACTTTTTCTCATTTAATTAGAAGTCAGAAATTTATTAATTTTTCAAATTATAAATTAGAGGTAAAAGGGGAACTTTTTCAAGACTCAGTATGCTATTTGCAGTTTTGATAATTAATGCAATACATATCTATTCAATTGTTCTTTATTTTTTTTTATTATAGAATCGGATTAAAATCTAAAAAATATCATTTTTATTTGAATAATTTTGCATTTTTTAACCAAAAACTCGAGAAAGAAAGGCCAAAATTTAACTAATTGAAAATACAAACATTTTAGTACAAAAACGAACTTTTTATGACTTGATTTTCAAATTATCCTGGGTATCTGATCCATACACATAGACAGAACAAATTCATGGTTAAAATGATTTTTCTCTGCGTTATTTTTCAACACAATAAACAAAAAAAAAAGTAATTTTTTAAATGAATTAAATTCTAGGCTAGCTAGAAACATAGACTTTGCCTGCTTTCCAGGCGTTCGTAATTAATAAATATTTCCATTCACAGAATATAATTTACACGTATAAACCTTAAATTGTTATTTAAAACAGATATACAAATCGTTAGATACCCTCGAAATAGTGTGAGCAACGTGAATGTGATGTTAATAAGAAGTACTAAAGGACACACAAGATATTGTCAACAAATGAATCAGAGGTGTTAGTGATGATTTCACTCTCTCGGCATTTGAACCCGAGGGTCAAAATTCCATTGTTTTCAGTCTGACATATGGCCAATGGTCCCAATAGTTTTTAGCACTCGGGTTCAATTTCCGAAGGGGTGATGATGATCAAACCTTCTAACATATCCCTGAAATTTCTTCCTATTTTCACGATACAAGGGTCCACCGAGGACTACAGAGGGTCTGTACCTTTTTTGTCCAACTTCTTCTTGTATCAATATCATTATAAAAGAAATAAAAAACATATAAGAAAAATAATACCTAGCATTTTAATATAAAAGCATATCTAACCCCTCGAATTCAAAAGTTGACTATCTCTTCTGTTTTATTTAAGAATCCTAACTCTGGGGAATTTGAAACTTTAATAAGATGTGTATTTAATGGCCTTATTTGGACTTAAATTATTCTAGTTTTTCTAGCTGATATTTTGCTTATGTTTCCAATTTTTGTTTTTTGGGGTTTGTACTTTACCACCTGCACACCAACATACATGGGGGTGGATTTTTTTCTGAGATGGGCAATTCTTTTAAGGCTAGACTTGGAATGGGATGGCTGTAAAAGGGCCACTGTAAATAAGGTGTACTTTTAATGTAATAATTTAAACTTTCTTAAACTATTATATGAAAAGAACATTCTATGTATTGTTGCAATTTTACAGTAATCCCATGCCAAGTTGTGTTGCGTAATCCGCATAACAATGGAAGTCCTAAAGAGAGGTACTTATTCTTTAGAAGAAGGTATTGCTGTCAGTATAGGTATATGCAAAAGCTGACAAATATAATTTAATCTAATACGTGTAACGTGTATATTAAAAAGTTCACTGACATGAAAAAATAAAACATCAGAGAAACTCATAATGTATATTCTACATAATTAACTTGCTCATCAAATGAAAATATAAATAAGCAGATTGTAACTGCACTCGGATTACTATGTATATATTTATTTGAAAATAATATATTTATGTTGAGGTTAATAGAAGAGTAATTTATTGTATTGGATGACGGTGAACCTCCCGCTCTCTAGTTGAAATGTAATTCGAAATTTTCCGTGGAATTCCATTTTAATTAGCAAAATGTTTTACTAATAGGATGAAAACAAAACGTTTATATGATTGCTTGGGTGTTTAAATTAAAGTCGATGTTTTATGTTGTTTTTTGTTCTAGTTGTATTTAGCAAACGAGTTTTTTAAAACAAAACAAAAACAAAAAACAAAATAAAAATAAAAAAAAGTGGTAGAAAATAAAAATAAATAGTAGTGGGCGTAAGAACAAATCTCGGTGAAATATTCCACTCATGTGCCAATGGCTAATCGCTTCATTAACTTTAGTAGATAATATTGTAACGAATACAATGGATGTAACGTCAGGGCGAAAACATAACACACTCGTTGAATTAACCCCAAAACTCTTTCAACGCTATCCCACCCTCATCTGATTTCAACCCTCTAGACACATATTATTATTTTTTATATATTTTTTTTGGGGGGGGGGGATTATATAATTATATAATGAGAATTAAATGATTAGGCAAATTAACTGTATCGGGAAAAATACATAGAATGAAGTGAAAATATTTCCAATTTTTTCTTGAATTTGACAGTACAATTTCTCTAGATAAAAAACTAAATATTTTGGTACTCTATCTTAGTGTTTGTCAACTTTTTATCATGAGAATGTGATAATTAATTCAGCTATCATCAAATTCACGAATTCATGTCTAATATATTTAATTAAAATATATTGTCAGTAGTGAGCTTTATGTTTCATTTGGAATATTTTAACATTTTTCCAACGACAATTTGTTTATATTTGTTAATGTTACTACCTATGATTGGTAGATTTCTCAGTCAAAACTCACTTGATTGTGTTATTTGCTGACTTTACTCTAAATCATTCCTAATTTACTAAATAAATATGTAAATAAATAAAAAATAATTAATAAATAAATTGTCTTAATTTTTTATAGATTTTTTTAATAATAATAATAAATAAATCTTTATTACTCGACTTGCTTAGAGGCACAAGTCCTCGGAAGCTAGGTCAACCAAACATCAATACAAATTAACTATAGAAATTAATAAACATCAATAAAAATCAATTACAAGTAATTAACAAACAAGAAAGAAAAAAATAATAAAAAGAAAAAGAGAAATGTATGCTCATTGCTCATTAACAAATAATATATGATCATAGATTTTCATCAAAAGACAAAACGTAATTTAAATAATTCCGCTCAAAACCTAGATACCAGGAGCAAACGACGCATTATCCACCCATAAGTTGTTAAGGAAATCTGGTCAAAACCTTAACAAGGATGGTATGATCTCTGTCTACCTCAGCTAATATCTGCTTGTGAGAACTAAATAAAATTTTCACAACTCTAGGACATTAGGATTTGACAAAATTTATCTGACCTGTCTTGGAATGAACAGATCTCCTCTGTGGCAAAATCTGCAGCAAGTAAGATTGGCTACTTATTCAGGTCCAAGCGATTTTACAAGCCCCCACATCTTCTCACCATCTACAAGGCCTAAATCTGGCCCTGTCTCGAATACGGCTCTCATCTATGGAGAGGAGCCTCTAAGGGCCGGTTGTACTTTCAGTGCCTGTCATCTGATTGGCCATCCCAGTGGCTCCATTTACCATCTACCGTTTGTTGGTGGTAAAAAGCATTTACTTTGCGACATACAACCGGCCCTAAATATTCTTTTGCTACCCTGGATGCAATTCAGAAACGAGCCGTCAGGCTAATTGACGATTCTACCCTCACCGACTCCCTCGACTCGCTAGCCCATCGAAGAAATGTCTCTGCCCGTTCCCTTTTCTATAGATACTATCACGGCAGGTGCTCTGATGAGATAAAATCAATAGTTTCCCCCAAAGCATGATTTGCGCGTAGAACGCGTTTTGCCGACTCCCAACACTCTTTCGCCGTCAAATTAGAAAAGTGCCGGACCACTTCATTCGCCAATACGTATATCCCCATGACTTCAAGGAACTGGAACTCTCTCTCAGCCTCCATCTTTCCAAGCACTTATAACCTTCAAACCTTCAAAACCCGAGTGCATAAACACCTACGTCTCCACCCTATCACTTAATCAACTTTCCATTCTCTTCGGTAATGCAAGGGTCTTTCGAGATCCATAAGGGCTTCTTTACTGGTGGCGCCCTTTCTTGCATTCGATTGCATTAAAAAAAAAATTGACATAATCATAGAGGGCAGAGGACTATAGGACAGACTGTTCCACAAGTCAATGCTAGATCCTACAAATGAATGTAAACCGATATTTTCCAATATTCACTTTCAATTTTTTTATTAAAATTCAGAGGAAAGAGTTAATGTTTATTGAAGAATAATATCTGAATGCCTAGAATATGTTGAAATAAAAAATAAAAAGCGTAAACTTTTCAAAAATATTCAGTGATTTCTTAATTTCTATTTTACTACTGTACTTATTTCATAGTCAGTGGCGTGTTTTGGTGTTTTGGGGCCTTGGGAGATAAAACTAAAAATGGTCTTATTTTATTTATTTGATAAATTTAATACTAATATTTATATTCTGTAGGCCCCCTCTGGGTTCATAAGCCACGGGCGCGCTGGCTTACCATTTATCTGCCTGTGTATCTTGTGGTCTTAAAGTCTAGAAATTAATATAGCCGGCATGTGATTTCATTTTTCTACCTTAAGCCCAAACTTTGATTTTGCTCCAAAATGAAATTGTGTATACTGTATAGATATAGATGTTCAATTACGTTTAATTTTAATCAATGTTTTTAACCTGATCGGATGTGAATTTGAGTATGGTTTAAATCTATAAAATCAAAGCGAATGAAATGACCATTACTAGAGAATAGTAAATAAAAATAAATTAATAAATAAAAATAAAAATTGATTTGGATATCAAATTTAATTTCTTATAAATTTTACCATTGGTTTAGTAACACAATGAAATGAATAGTCATGTACCTAGCATTTCAAAACACAAGCCAACACAAGGAAGCAAAATAAGAAATATTTTTTTTAGATATTTAGACTATAATAATAATAGTAGAATAATAAAAAACAGACATTCCCTTGAATTGATAACCTCCTTTTTTTCAAAGTGAGTTAAAAATAGATATAATACAAATAATTAACTATAAGTTAGTAATAAATATTTTATTATTATTATGTGGTATAGAAATAAAATTATAAAAACTTACCAAGAGGCCGGAGAATTCCTTTGGGGTGCCCAGCTCTGGTCACGTATTTATCCTAAAAACAAAAATGCATGTATTAGAATTTAAAGCAATAGAGTAATTTATCTTTGTATTTAATTAAACGTTACAATTTTATTATATCTATCCCTTTACTTATTACTTTAATATTAAATTTATTATCAAAAGTGGGTTCTGTTTGTATTTGTTCTGACTAGGTACTATAATTAGGTAACTAAAACTTGACTTTACTAATTGACTCCGCATATAATATTACCTCTTGTGAAATTATGATTAATGTATAATTAATCAAATATTTTTCATTTATCTATAATACAATATTTTAGATTAATATTGAATATAAATTCGAATTTGTTATAATATATAAATATATTTTTATGAATATAATATAGTTAATGTATTGAATTATATATAATGATAATCATTCATTAAATATAATTATATATAAATTAAAATTTTTAATATAATAATTAGATTCTGGTTAAATAAGTTAAAAAATGAAAAATAAGGACATAAAAAAAGCATAAATGAAATGTATCCAAATATTCGTTAAAAATATCAAAATAAAGTATAAATGCTCCTAAATTTAAAATTATCTATTTACTAATTCAAATAGTTTTACTTTACCATACAGGGTATGGTCAAGTATTGTAATCGTGCATGAAAAAAGTGGGTTTTTTCCTTCTTTTGTTTGAAATATCTAAAAAACGGCCATAACTATTTTGATTAAAAAAAATTGAGGGGGGGGGGGGGTTAAAAATTAAAAATCTAGGCCGTTTGATCAAACACAACCAAATTTTGTATACATAATCAGTGGACCCCCAGAAGTCAAAAAATGCAAAAACTAATCGCCCAAAATGGGGGGAGGGTCAAAAATGAAAATCTTGCCCATTTACCAAACACAACCAAATTTTGTATACATATATCGGTGGGACCCCAGAAGTATAAAAATGCAAAAACTAACCCCCCCTACATGATTATAAATAATTTTAGGGGCCAGGTTGTATGGTAAAGTCAAGTCTATGGCCACATCAGAACACGTCAGCTTATTTTAAATATTTTATTATCTTTTTAACCTGGCAATTTCAATAAATTATTCACACAACAGTAATAGAGTCAAAAATTAAAAATAATTTTAATTTCAAAAAAACTGACAAAGTGTGACAACTGTGTCTGTATTCTCATGACTGAGATTTCAGTCGACAGTATTTTTTGCTTTTATGTTTTGTTTTCGTTTTGATACACCTTTATTTGTTCTTGGCCACTCAAACAAAACAATGTCAACAGTGTGCGGGTAATTTTGATAAAAGTTTCATTTTCACTTTGACTCACATAACAAATCTAATATATTACTAAGCCAAAGTAGTTATAAAATAAAAATCCCCTTCTATCAACACTATCATTTTACTTGATTTCACTATAAACTTTCTATGACTTCCAGTCATATTATCTAATAATTCATATTAAGCTGTTCTCGTATGTTAGCTATGTTTGTTAAATGACTTTTTCGTTAGCAGGTGTCGTTGACCACAACATGAAAACATATGTTAATGATTAATTATTATTATTTAAAAATAAAATAGAAAAAATAAAAAATACTTTAAGAGGCGTAAAAATATAAAATAAACCTAAAATTTTAAGGTCATTTCAAAAATTTTCTTGATGTTATTTTTAATAAAATAAATCAGGCAAATGGGAGTCGGAATGATATATCGAGAGCTCTGTACCCTGTACCTTATTTCATACCTTCTAAAATACTTGAGATATTAAATTCGTTTTTATTCGTCGTTGATAGGGTGGGAATAGATGTGGGTGTATAATTTTTTCATAATTTTACATTCAGTAGAAAATGGGAAATTTGGCGCCCTTCAAAACTGCCATTTAAAAAATAATTAAATTAAGGAAAAAAATCAGCTCAATTTCACTTGATGAATTCTTTACACTTTAAAATATTAAGTCTACCTCTATTTCTCAACAACTCACTTGTTTTTAATTATCTAATAAATATGCTGGGGAGCGATTTTTTCATTAGAATCTGAATGAGGAAGATGACTAAAATGGCACGGAAATGATCTCTTTTCCTTTAGAACTACAAAGATGCAAAATACATGTTCAGACCTGTTTCAGACTATTAGATTGTTAATTTCTATTATTGTAGGAACGGCCTTTTTGTCTCTAGTTAAGAAAATAGTAAATCGAAATGAATATCAGATTTAGATATTTATCATTTAAAATTAGTAATTTACCAAAACTGCACCGAGTTGTGAAAAAGTTTCACTTTTTCCTTCAATATCCCGTCTCTCTTCGATTTGATTTAACGTTCACATGCTCAATTTTCAATCAATAAATAATGTTTTTATTTTTATTGAGATATCTTTATTGGGAGTTCAGTCAGGTAGTGATTGATTTCGTTCGAACAATTTACATAAGATAGTCTTATTTATTTATTTACTGAAGGCATTAAAAGCTTTTTTGTGACCTCTTAAGAAAATTGGAGATTAGAAGGCTTTAAAAAAACATTTATACAAACACAAGATAAATAATATTGTATTATTCTGTTGGACTTGTGTTAATATAATAACTTTCTATGGACCGTGTAAATGTAACCAATCACATGAATAGCCTTCAAATATAAATGAGTTTAACAGTCTTGATATCCCGAAATTCTTGTGCTAGAGTAAATTCAGCCACTGACATGGATCAGACAGCTATAGGTGAACAACCAGTTTTCCTCATCACAAGAATAATAGTGTTATTCAGAGATGGAGTCCCAAACAGTTGCTGATTATTACTAATACTTATACCACTGGTGGGCAAACTTTTCCATAATAATTAAATTTGATTCAAATTCAATTTATTATCATTTCTTTACTCTCTTTAACATTAACTTGTATGCTAGCTAAGTTTGTTAAATGACTTTTTCGTTAGCAGGTGTCGTTGACCACAACTTGAACACATATGTTAATGATTAATGATTATTATTTAAAAATAAAATAAAAGAAATAAAAAATACTTTAAGAGGCGTAAAAATATAAAATAAACTTTCTGTAGTAAACAGGATAGTTGGCTCTAAGAAAGAAGAAGAAGAAGAAGAATATAAGCCAAAATTCCTATTTACTAAATTGGTATCTGATAAATCCTGATCATTCATGTTCTAGTATATTTGACTGTGCCTTTTGAAATAATAAACATTGGTTTAATTAGTTTTTTTACGAATTATAAATATAATATTTTAGAGTAGGGGAGACTGGGTCTAGTTGATACAGGCCAAAACACTTCCTAATGCGTAGACGCAGACAAGTGGCGACTGGCTTGTCTAGACAACCGATTGTTACTGTGCAATCACGCGTGATCCCTTGGAGGAGGTTGCTTCGCTTTGTTAGTTGTGAACTAAAAACTGTTTTTCATCGTCGAAAGTAGATTTTCATTACTGTTTTTCAATTATTATTGTAAATTAATTTGTTCGTAAATTGTCTTATCGACGATTTCTTGTTGTTACATGTTATAAAGGTAAGAATTTCACCTTTTTAACTTAGTTCTAACTGTTTCCGGTTTCACATATTTTAGAGTTTAGTGTAATGGCGACGTTTGGGTCAAGTTGATAGGCTTATTTTGGGTCAAATTGATACGGTGTATCAACTTAACTCACAAGCGTTTCAAGAGTTATTCCTCATCCAAACCTGGCCAAGACTGGATCCAGTGTATTTCCTGCAAGAAGTGGCCACACATCGCCTGTGCAGAGAGCAACCACTTTTACACTTATATTAACTGTCAATCAGACCCAAATTCCTCTTCAGAGTCGGAGTAATCGGTCACAATCAATGATTGTTACAGCTTTCATTTTTCCCAAAATGTTGTAGATTTCAAAATATCTTTTATAGTTTACAATAAAACTTGTTCATATTTCTGTTTTGTCTATTATTTTATTAATTCCTGACACCGTATTAGCTTACTCAAAGCCGGGTCAAGTTGATACATCTTGTAAATTTTTTAAAACTTTTTTTGACAAGACAAATTTAATTTTATAAAGAATTTAAATATCACAGTTATAGCCAAATAGTTATAGTTACGAATTACACCTACTTTATTTCAAAATGATGGCAGGAAAAAATTACAAAAATCAGGAAGTAAAAAAATGGTATCAACTAGACCCGGTCTCCTTAATATTTAATTTAATTTAAAAATTATTATAATAATTTTGGAAATAATAACAGTCTATCTATATGATGTAGTTAATCTCTGACATTATACAACAATGACAATTAATTAATAGAATATGTCTATAGATCAAATCCAATGAATACATTATAACACATTAGATCAATTATCTACTCTTATTAAACGAGCAAAAATTGTATATTTATTTGTATATATATTTGTTTATATATTTGTATCTTGGTTATATTTTGAAAACGACTCTACCGATTTTGATGAAATTCACGGGTTAGGGGGTTTTTGAGGTGACAATTCGATCTGTCACGGTCTCATCTTCGACAAAATTGTTTTTGATAGATTTTTTCGTAATCAAATTAATTATTCTCAGGTAGACAAATCCCATTCTTTGGGTTTTAAAAAAGGTTACTCTTTTCCTTTTGTGCTCAGGCAGACAGTGGGTTGCCTTAATTCATTGTTCTAAAAGGCCTTGAAGAAGTATTGTGATTGTGGATTTTCACATATTTTGTTCTCCCTAAACGTTAGAAATATTAATAAACGTTTTATAATTGTTTTTATAAAGAACTTTATTTATTTAATAGAATAAAGAATAATCAAGAATTTATTTAAAAATATATTTCGCTTAAGCAGGTCTCAATTTTCTGAAAAAAACAACACATTTTGATAGGTTTTATTTATTAACAATTGGATGAATAAAAATTAATCATATGGTTGAATCAAAACAGATGCAGGAGGTGGGGAATCCGGGGTAGGGCGAGGTTTCGGGGGTGGGGTAAAGTGGGTGAATACTATATATATTTGTATTTTTTTTAATTTGAAAACGGCTCTCAAATTTTTTATCAGAATTTTAAATTAAAAATAATATTAAAATAAAGGTTTTAACTGAAGGAAGAAGTTACCGAGCATCGCTCGGTGCCTCCAGGTACTTTATCATTATATAATAATAATATTATCATTAATAGTAAACATGAAAATAGTTTTCTTTTTTCAATTCCCTTGAAATGTTTCGTTTAATTTGCATGCTTATCAGAGGAGAGAGAGAGAGAGAGAGAGAATACTGTCTGTTCTTGCTACCTGTGCTAGACATTTAATTTCCATAACGTATCCATTCCATGGTGTTCACCTCACCTACTCATCTCTTTTGGCAAACCTAGGTTAAGCCACGAAATGAGATTCGCAAACAATTTAATAATAAATAAGGCAATTTTAAACCAATTTCATATTTATTAGAAAATAGATACATATTTAATTGAATATATTCCATGCAAAGAAATTTATTTAGAAACTGAATTGAAAAGGGCAAACGAAACTTAGAAAATTTTTATTAGTCTTTATCGTTATTTTATATTATAATAATTTATAATGAATGAGTCTCGAATGCCAAAAATGTAATAAATAAATAAATAAATGAGTTTTTTCTATTTCAGTTTGATAAAGGAGTATTCTTTCGGATGAAACTAAAATAATGTAAAAATTTTTTTCATACCAAGAGTAGAAGAGATGTTGATTGTAAAAGAGAAATCAATAAGGTTGTCCTCTGCTTGATGAGAATAAACATATAATATATCTTATTATATTAAACGAGCAAAAATTATATATATATATATATATATATGTCATTAGAGGTTTTTCGGGTTTCTCCGCGTGGGTTTGAGAGTTTTACTCGACGTTTCGGCTCTCCTTTTGGAGCCATTTTCAAGAGAGGGGGTGGGTGGTCTACGTGGTCTTAACCTTGTAGTCCAAGGTTCGTTTTGGAGGGTGTCTTCCGAGTGAATTTCTTCAGTCGGAAGGTTGGATAGATTTGGATATTTAGGAAGTTTTGTGGTTGAAGGTGTATTACTTACATTATGGTGGCTGACGTCTCGGCAGCAGACCACATTTGCCTACAAACAGTGACAGTGAACGTATCGAGTGTAGTGGCCAACATTCTCAAGACATCAACAACCTCTAATGACAGGAGGTGGGGTGAAGTGGTGGGGGTCCGAGGCGATGGGGGTTTCGGGGATTAACATATAGCTATTAAATGAAGCAAAAAGTTGTCGAGCATCGCTCGGTGGCTCCAGGTACTATATACTTATTTGAAGATTTGTTACGGTAAAGTGTATTTTCATAATTTCGACCTTCATCATCAGTTTTTAATTATAAATATTCTATTATTTAAATTGCAAGTTTTTGTGCCGAGGGTAGCAGAATTTTTATTATATTGAAGGAGACGATAAAAGAGTGTCTTCTGCTGGAATTATAAATTTTATTTATAACAAGACTATAGTTAGTTCGTTTATTGTCTCCTTCAATTCTATTATTTCTCAGGAGTTCAAATATCCCGTTTGTATGTAGATAAATTTATTTTATTAATGAGCAGGATGGTCATTTTTTCGATTCCGATTGTCTGATCAGTGATCATATTATTACAACTAAAGAGGGGTAGTATGGAAGTGGGATTTTTCAATATTTTCAAAAAATACCTAAAAATTTCAAATCTAGATATTATATCCTATTTCTTATCTAACTATCTACTCATTTTGGATCACCCTTGGTCGAGAGGGTTGAAAGGGGTCCACCCCCCCCACCGAATTAATATTAAAAAAAATATTTTAAATCTTTATAATTAATAACATTTAGGAAAAGCGGTGTTGGTTTATAGTGAAACTTATTAAACACAGGAGTTTTTAACGGGTTATAGTGGTGTTTCACAAAAAAAACTCTTTGTGAAACACCGCTATAACCAGTTAAAAAAACTACTGTGCTTTATAATTAATCTTAATAATAATAATAATCCGATAGCACTTTAGTAGATTAATATGTGAAGAACATGACTTTCACTTACATCTGTATTATCAGTTAAAAAATAAACAATATTTTAATTTGAAAATTTTATCAATCTACCATTTTGGGTGATTATTTTCAAAAAAATTTTAAACAAATACTTCAAAAATCCTCGACTTTGCTTCTGTAGAGTTTGCAGTAGAGTAAAATAGTTTAATAGTTATAAACAAATAACTCCTAGGGGGACGGACATACATACATAAATAGAGATAGACGCCGGAACAATGCCCTTTAGTAGTATGAGATAATTCAAAAGACTAATGAAGGCCAAAACTTCGAAACTATAGTCCTCAACAAATAAATTATATATAGATTTTTATTTGCATCAAGCAGAAGTCAAGAACGTTATTGATTTATCTTTAACAAAAATGTGTTAAAATGTTAAATTATAATGAATTTGAACTTGAAGTTGGTGGTCTGTCTGTACTGTGACCACCAACTTCAAGTTGACACTCATTATAATTTAACAAAATGTTTCATTATCAACCAACACCGAGTTCCCTAAGTTTTTTTATTAGTTTCGTGTTCTAGTTCTAACGCCGTTCTCTAGATAATATGAATAGTTAATAGGAGAGTCAACTATAACACATTTTGGTCCGTAACTAAAGATTTATTATAAAGTTTATCAACCTGACTACTGAACTATCTAAAAGCAATGTGTTCATTGTTCTAATAATATTAAAGATATTTTCTAGGTTTCATTTTTTTATAACGGTATCTTCTCAAGCTAGTAAATCCAAAATGTGATCATTTGTCTTAAAATTGCAAATAATTTGACTCTAGAAAAAACTTTCTAAGAGTTATCGTGAGAAATCCAGATCTAGAGAAAATAAACTGCAACGGATCGTTGCTAAACTTTATCCAAATTCATTTGAAATATTAATATGTTTATTCCTTTATTATTAATCAGATATCACTTGCTATTTGCAGTTCATGTTGACTTTAAGTAAAAAATAATGATCGATTCTCATTTAATAGTCGAGGAACAACCATTATACATTGAATTTTGACGTTTCGGTTATTATTGGTAACCATTGCTGAAGACATGGAGGAATCGAGTTAAAATCAAAAATAGTGATTTATTCTCATCTAATACTTGAGGAATAACAATTCTACATTAGGTTTTTGACGCTTCGATTATTATTGGTAACCATTGCTGAAGACATGGAGGAAACGGCTTAAAATCAAAAATAACGATAGATTCTTATCTAATACTAGCGGAATAACCTTATTGCATTCCATTTTTGATGTTTTGACTATTAATGGCAACCTCTACTGATAACGTGGAAGAATCGACTTAAAATCAAAAAGACTAAATTCATTTATGGCAAACAACTCAAGCTTGAGTTGTTTACCAAAAAAGAATTTAGTCTTTTTGATTTTAAGTCGAATCTTCCACGTTTTCAGTAGAGGTTGCTATTAACAGTCAAAACATCAAAAATGGAATGCAATAAGGTTATTCCGCTAGTATTAGATAAGAATCGATCGTTATTTTTGATTTTAAGCCGTTTCCTCCATGTCTTCAGCAATGGTTACCAATAATAATCGAAACGTCAAAAATTCAATATAGAATGGTTATTCCTCAAGTATTAGATCAGAATCAATCACTATTTTTGATTTTAACTCTATACCTCCATGTCTTCAGCAATGGTTACCAATAATAATCGAAACGTCAAAAATTCAATATAGAATGGTTATTCCTCAAGTATTACATCAGAATCAATCACTATTTTTGATTTTAACTCGATTCCTCCATGTCTTCAGCAATGGTTACCAATAAAAACCGAAACGTCAAAAATCCAATATAGAATGGTTATTCCTCAAGTATTAGATCAGAATCAATCACTATTTTTGATTTTAACTCGATTCCTCCATGTCTTCAGCAATGGTTAACAATAAAAACCGAAACGTCAAAAATCCAATATAGAATGGTTATTCCTCAAGTATTAGATCAGAATCAATCACTATTTTTGATTTTAACTCTATACCTCCATGTCTTCAGCAAAGGTAACTGATAAAAAAACAACGCAGTTGCTATAGTTACTTATAAAATTTCCTCCCAAATTTTTATCATTTCACAGCGAGAAGCCTAACCATTCTTACTTAAACAAGTTTAAATGAGCTATATTACCGATCAAATGAATAAATTTTAAAGTTTTTTTTTTTAATTTTGGTAAAATAAGGAATTTAAAAAAAAGTACAATCTTACTCTAGAGTAAAGTACTTTAAAATATACTTTTACTAAAAACTTTATTTAACCCTTTTTGTTGTCCCCAAGGTACTTAATTAGGATTTTAAATTTCATCAAAATTGGTTAAGTCATTTTCAAGATATTTAGAAAAAACTAAAAAAGTACCGAAATAAAGTACTAATGTTTGTGGGCCGATATGTACCAAAAACTAATCAGCGCTTCATTTTGTTAAACTAATGGTAGGTTTTCAATTTCATTTTAATCGGTGCAAAGGTGTGGAAAAAATCGTGGACGAAAAAACGATAACACACACACACACACACATCCATCCATCCATCCCCACGCACTTCCAAAAAAATGGCACTTTTTGGCCTCTCGACGAGATCCCTGGTAATTTTTGGCAAAATCGTCACGTGCTAAAATTCAACCTAATTGAATTCTACAATTTGTGACCTTAATTGAGTCCATGGGTTCCGTAGTCTTTACCTGAGGACCCTTTGAAGTCCCGCTTGGGGCGAGAGCGATTACAATACTTTACCCATGCTTCGCATTGGATAAAGTAAAAATAGAGGTACATAGAAATTAATTTCTTCACATTCAATACATTTCTAAAGACGAACAAAGAAAATAAATCAGGCAGTGTGAGTTTGACTGCACACTGATGGTATTGTACCTTTGTATATTATATACTTCTGAAATACTTAAGATATCAAATTTCTTTGTGGAATACCATATTTTACCCATAAAAAATTCGGCCATTCCACAAATATTCATTCATTTAAAATGTCTATACAATTTATGATTTCGGGGAAAATGTATGCATAAATGGTAAGCTTGTAAATTTCAAGTTTGTATCTTAATTAGATTATGATTACAATACTCTGATAAATGGGCAGAAAATCAGACATATATTGTATTGACACTAATAAGATTCTGTTTTACGGTTCATAAAAAGAATATAAAAATCGTATTAGAAACGAACCATTAGAAAATTTTACTTAGGGGCTGTACTTAAATCACGTAAAGCATTTAGAACGACTATTTAACACCTACAATGCTTGCGATTAAAATGAAATTTTTATAAATGGTGGATTGGGAAAGGGTGGGAAAATGACCATTATTTTATTTTTTTTAATTGGAGGACTTTCACCATCTCGATGAAAAACTAACATTTGTTAGAATAATATATTCAGAGTAACTTAAAAAAAAATTGAAATTATTTACCTCGTAGTTTTGATGAAAAATAAAAAAAAACATATTTGGGCGATTATTTTTAGTGGAGGGGATATAAAATCAATCGCTTGGAAACGATCCATTCATAAAGAGGATATAGTAGTGGGAAAAGTACAGTCATGTTAAAAACATAACCTGAAATTTTAGCACCGATCATATGTATAGAGTGGTTACGAGGCTAAAACTTCGTGTGTGGATTGTCGCGAAAGAACTACCTTAATTTCAATTTAGTATTAAAATCAAAAAATTTGTATTTTTGGCAAATGACAACTTTAACATTTTTAATACTAATTTTTTGCTCACGTTTTATTTTACTACTAAGCGTGAGAAGGGTTTTTAGGATATCTCTTTTAATTTTTGTTATAAAGGAGCGTTATGTTACCTTTTTGCTCGGGGTGGTGAAACTGCTAGCGCCGGCCCTGGGGCCATACCATTATAGTTTGCAGGTTCTTATTAACTACACATCTTAAGTATTACCATGACCAATAAAGCTTCATTTGCGAAACCCAAAGAACTCTTGTTTCATTTTAGAGAGTTCATATTTATTCGAAATGACTCTTTTTGGTGTATGTCGTGCGTTGAATGCTATTTTCAATTGGAATGATTTTGACAGCTTTCATGTGCAATTATACCGTCCTCGCTCCCCTATCTCCATCTCTAATCTCAATCACTCATTCATTCATTCATATCCAAACAGGCAGACGGCTCTAGTTCTACCAGTCAGCTACATCTACATCTCGCTTCCAACTTCACCCCCACCATGGTAGACAACCCAATCCATGCTCACTTAATTTCAAGCCATATTCATTCCAGTTATGGATAAATAATTACTGGGGGGAATGTTACGTGATGAATGGAAAATCGGAAAACAATAATTGAAAACAATTAGAAATTAATTGCTACCAAACAGGAGTGTAAGAATGAAGAGGGATCAAACTGAAAACATGAAAGCCCAAATTTAGAAATTAATATTATATTAGGTATGTTCGCCAAATTGGATCTGCCTTTTCCATAAAGAATGGGCTCTAAATAACTAAATTAAATTTAAAATGAATCCATGATACTTAAAGAGTTGATGGACTTCTATATCGTTTAAGGTTTTTTAGTTTATTCACGAAGCGACATTTCGAATATTAATTCTAAAGTAAGTAAGTCAACTTAGTCACATTGATGTCTTTTTATTTCGTGCTTCTCAGAAAACTCTTAAGAGGCATCTATATCTTGACTCAGGAGCTCATTTGACGGCTGAGGTGAATCAATTTATTATGACTCCAAAACGGCTTCATAATGAGAAATATAGAAAATAAATTAGGAATTATAAAATCAAATCAAAGGGATCTGCTTAATTTGAGATGTATCTATGTATATTTATATATCAGGAGGGCTGTATTCCCTTTAGGAATGGAACCCAAGTACCAATTCGATTACCGAAAGAGCAACAAACCTTCTGACATGTAAATAAATGTCTCTATAAAAAATAATTTTTAAGAAAAAATAAAAGTGACTTCAAAAAAATTAAATGCAACAAATAAAATACACTAAAAGGTATAAAATAATTATTAACTTATTTAGTTACAACTAAACTACGAAATATTAACATGAAATTACTTTTTTAAGTCGGTGCAAAACAAATTATACCTGTAAGCGAGCGTACCAACCAAACGTACTAAGTAAGATCCGCCGAGTGCGATTCATAAAAGGTATATGTTTGGCACCGACTTAAAAAAGTAATTTCATGTTAATATTTCGTAGTTTAGTTGTAACTAAATAAGATAATAATTATTTTATACCTTTTAGTGTACTTTATTTGTTGCATTTAATTTTTTGAAGTCGGTTTTATTTTTTTCTTAAAAATTATTTTTATTTTTCTCTTTATAGTGATGTTATTAATAGTGATCATATCATCAGAACTTGACCAAATTAATATGGCACCATCCCTAAAATACCCCCTTTCTAATAAAAAAAGAATTATCGAAATCGGTTTATAAACAAAGAAGTTAGTCCTGAACAAACCTAACAAAAAAAGTCTAATACCTATAAAAAAAATGGGACCAATCGGAAGGTAGACTGGACCCAATGCAAATATTTTTTTCAAAATCGGTTCACAATTGGCGGAGATATGAGGTAACATAGGCACAAAAAAAATTCAGTCGAATAGAGAACCTCCTCCTTTTTTGAAGTCGGTTAAAAATAGTTTAGCTTGGTGGAAATTAGATTTTATATCTTCTTCAAGTGCCATACTCGATTCCCAGCGTGTCCTCTCCAGTGTTATTATTAAAAAGGTTTAATACCTATGAATAAAATGGGACCAATCGGAAGGTAGACCGAACCCAATGCAAAAAAAATTTTCAAAATCGGTTCACAATTGGCGGAGATATGAGGTAACATAGGAACAAAAAGAAAAAAAAAATTCAGTCGAATAGAGAACCTCCTCCTTTTTTTGAAGTCGGTTAAAAATCGCAGATTAAGCGGAGGACAAATTCTTTGATTTGATTTTATATTAACCTCATAAATTTCTAATTTATAACCCTAAATAGTACAATTCTACTATAAAGTAAAGATAATTTTGAAAAATTTAAGAAACTTTAAAAAATTTTAAATATAAAATACTAGATAGGTTTCACAAAAATAAAAGATGCTTGTTTAGCACCACTCTAAACAAGCATCGTATCTTTTATTTTTATGAAACCTACCTAGTATTTTATATTTTAAATTTTAAAAAGTTTCTTAAATTTTCTTTACTTTATTTAAAATGTTTCACCAAGAACCCACACGATTCTCCCTTAACAAAACAGTTCTACTAGCTGACTATCAAATTCTTAATGATATTTTTGGATTGTTAACCAAGGCAATATTAAATCATTTGATCAAAAATATTTAGAGTCATTAAGAGTTTGACGCACTTAATTATTACTTTACCATACAGGGTATGGTCAAGTATTGTAATCGTGCATGAAAAAAGTGGGTTTTTTTGCTTCTTTTTTTCAAAATATCTAAAAAACGGCTGAAACTATTTTGATTAAAAAAATTGGGGGAAACTATGATATTTCGATCTACAAAAAAGCTCTAATAAGTGAACATCGAAAAAATTATATTTTTCGAGACAATAAATGTTTTGTCAAAATGTCTTTTAGTCTGTTAGTTAGTATGTTAGGTGGTTATTCTGTTAGTTATTCTGTGCGTTACCAAATCAAAACCTAGTGTGAATATCAAAACCAAATTTCACACGTAGTTTTGGTGCATTGAGATTACGAGCTGATTAGATTTTAGTGCATATCGATCCAAAATTAAGGGGGAGAAGGGCAATTAAAATTATAATATTTTCAAAATAAAAAATCAAGAAAAATGAAATATACTATAAAATGAACCTATAATAAAGAATTTTTTTCTGGCGCCAAAATTAAGGGGGTGGGGTCAAAAAAGAAAATCTAGGGCATTTGAGAAAGCTCAACCAAATTTTGTATACACAATCAGTGGGCCCCCAGAACACTAAAATTGCAAAAACAAACAGCTCATAATGGGAGGGGAGGTCAAAAAATGAAAATCTAGGTCCTTGAAACAAATTCAATCAGAAGTGTATGGTAAAGTCAAGTGGATGGCCACATCAGAACGTGTGAATTTATTGATATTAGCAAGAGATCATTTAGCTAATGCTAATCTATATGGATTTTGCTATGTTTAAATTGACTGAAAAATTCATATGATTATTTTAAATTTTAATCATTAAATGTACAAGAAGTGTAACATCTACTTATATGTCAAGATTGGAATCATGAAAAAAAAGGAAATTGATTCTTTTAGAAGTAAATTTTTTAAATATATCATGAACGTAAGCCAATAGGATAAAGTGTAAAGTAGTAGTAGGCCTAGGGCGATAACTCGTGCATTCGAGCTATTGAATTTCATGACAGTGTAAAACTAAAATCGAATTCTCTCTTCAATAATTGAGAACGCTTTTCTTATATCAAATGGATTACAATCTATTATTCATTCCATGTAGTTTTCTCTTGCCTCTTTTTTTCTATCTCGCCCCTCTTCCAACTCACCCTTCAGCATCCAAGCCCCCTCATCCCCCAAAAGCGGATGTGTTGGGGAAAAGATTAAACCACAATTTACTCTAATATATTTTGTGCCAACTTTTTATCCGAGTGATTACTTTTCTTAAGTCCTTTTCTGTCATTTAAAGAATAAAATGATTTTTTTGTCGGCTCCCTTCAATTCATCCGACGAGAAGACATCAAAAGGTCAAACGCCGGCTGGGCGAAGCCTGAGGAGGAGGTGGTGTCGGAACGATCATCGTTTTGCCAACTTTTCTCAACCTCGGCAGCGAAATCCTCGTCCTGTCAGGCTTAATATCAAATATCTCATAAAAAAGAGAAGATTTCTGGTCAAATACAATTTCAGACTACTTCTTCTTTCACATTTTCTGCCTCTATCCTATCTCCCAATGCACATATAAGCCATCAGTGTTTCCTTGCTCTTTTTTTTGTGCTCGGAGAAAAAAAATCGCCATGTTCCTGTGATATAGAGAAGCCCACATGTCATACGGAATTTTTAAAGTAGAAACACTTTCGACATGTCAACTTTTATCAAGTTGATTTTAGAAGCTAGAGTTCTAATCTTTTCTAAATTTAAATATTCTGAATATCATATTATTTTTTTCAAATGATTGAATAATATAGGAGACTTTCTGCCTGAAGTGGCATTGTTCTTATTCTTAAGATGCTTCTAATATTGAACAGCATTATCAACATTTTCAGCCATCTGCCTTCACTGATAAATACAGTTTTTCATTAATTAGTTGCTTCTGTCATACATTTTCCACACTAGTAGTAGGATCAGTAAGGTTTAGAAGGAATTATTAGGAAAGAAATTGAAAAAGTTACTACAGAACTAGCCCCGAGCGTGTCAGACTCGTTTCTAAGATGGGATTATCTTAGCGTTCTGGGTTACTGTAGATAAAAATTTTATTAAGTACTAATTTCTTTACTACTCATTTTCAAAACGACGTTAAGTCCATCACGCTCTTCAGTATAGCTTAGAATCAGAGCCAGCTGAAGGCATAGGGGAGCTAGGCGGCCGCCCAGGGCGCTAGATTTTTAGGGGCGCCAAATTTCAGATTATTCTTATCAATTCATTTTTATTTTTTGACAAAAATGAAAAAATGTAATCAAAAAAATTATTTTTTGTATTAATTTTCTGAGAAGAAGAAAATTTTATCATAGAAATGTGCATTGAAATAACGCGCTAATTAAAGCACTGTTGTTCTAAAAGTGTTTTGTAAGAAAAACAGCTGCACTTGGGAATCCCCGCTTCTATAAATAAAACTAATATATGAAATCAAGAACGTCCACAAAAAACATTAGTCAAAAGTTTTGAATCATATCAATTATAAATAAAAAAGTTGATCAAATAAGCAAAACAAATAATGCAGGTTTGAAGATTAGGAAAATAATTTTTCAATATCAATAAATATAAATGTATTATTCAATCGAATTATGACTTATTTTTATGTTTAGGATGGCACAAAATCATTCTGGTGCATTTTATCCTAAACAAAAAAAAAATTAAGGGCGGCAAACAAAAACTCGTCTAGAGCGCCAGTTGTCATTAGGCCGTCACTGCTTAGAACCACATATCGATATGTACCATCAGATATAGTCTGTTTTGGTATAGAAGAATTTTATCCACATTGTGAAAGAGCTACTAAAAATAGCTCAATGATTGTCACCAGCAAATTAGAGATAAAACTAAATAAAAGTATAGTATTTAATGATAACCAAGGACCCTTTAAATTTAAATAAGTTTTGCTTAAAATTATTCCTTGTCAGTTATTTTGCCACATAGTATGGGTGCTTTCCACTTGTCGCCCTCAAGGACCGGTCGCGACCGCCCCTACCCAAAATGCATTCCGTTTGATGATCGCGGTCGTTGTGGGCGACAAGTGGAACGCAACCTATATAATTCCAAAGAGGTGATTCTAAATAAATACCCTTCCTTCGCGATCAAATTAAACATAAATCGTTTACCCTTCAAGCTTTTAGGGTCTAGAAATTATGTCTTCAAGACCCTGATGCTCCGCTATCTTTGATTCCAACACAACCCCTGATGCAAAAGTCGATTCCAACTTTTAGGTGTTACGGCTTCTTTGTGTAACATTTTTATCATTAAAAATAAAAAAATATAGTTTTTGGTAATAAAAATCACGGAAGAAAAATAGGCACTAATTTAAGAATAATGGCCCTTTTAGACCCTTTAATCAAGTGGAATCTACGCAAGAGTGAGATTGAATCGACGCCGACGGTAGTCAACATATTCTTTCTTAAACAGACATTATTTGAAATATTAGAATCAGATAATATAACAAGTCTATGTTCTTTAAAATTAAGAATCAATAAAATTAAATTTCGAAACATTTTTTTGCATTTTATTTTGTTTTGGGACATTTGAAGTATTTTCAACACTCAATTTTAAATAAAAAATTACAAATATTATACTTGTTTTTAGCTCCAAATTTCTCTTAATATTTACACACACATAAAGGATTATTAAGTTAATAAAATAATTTAGTATTTAAAATTTAAAAATATATCTATATATTTTTCGTAAATATTCATATTTTTTATTTTTATTCAAGGTAATTTCAAGACAATCTGTATCATTGTTCATTTCCGAAATATTTATTTGTTTATAGTTTCGTTATACATATGTGCACTGTATTTAGCTGTCACACATACACATTTTCTTTTTACAGCAAATGTTTTTCCAAAATACTATTATAAAGGGAGAATTTCCCCTGAAAAGTTTGGATTTTTAATAAAAGTTTTGATATTATTTTATAAAATAAGTGTATTTATTTTAAAATCATATATCAAAGGCAATAAATTCATAAATTAATAATTATTTACAGCAGTTCATCCAATAACCATAAACAAACTGACACAATCAAGTTCTCTTGATTCGTTGGGTCCTACTTATACTTGTAAAGTGAATATGGCGGCAGAGCTTTGAACTCTACATTCTTAAACAGCGGAACATTGGTTTGATTGAGATATTAACTTTTCCATAGATACTTTTACAATCTCGGCCATTAAAAATGTCGTTATTTAAATAATTTAGAAACCAAAATAGCGTTTTTCTAAGAATTTATTTTTAAAAAAATCAAATACCTATGTACTTAATTAAATTTCTAAACGAAATAGCTAATAATTAAAGACCAGACTTTTTTAGATGGATTATATATATATATATATATATATATATATATATATATATATATATATATATATATATATATATTTCTAAGCTTTTAACTGGCTAGTGGACTGTAAAAGGCTAAATATGACGAATTTTATCTCTCTCAAGCTCAAGACTTTTATTTTCCTTCGAATTTAATAATCTTCAAACAAATAAAATCACTCGCCTCTTAAGTATTTTCTGAACTTTTTCAAGTCATCATGTTCTTTTGCAGATGAATGATTTGACATGTTGCTATTAATAAACTGACCACAAGTGTTTTTCTTTCATTCCACTTCAAAAGATGAACAAAAACAAGGTTAGAATTTCCACTATGAAATGTACCTATGTTGTTTATTCAATAACTTATTATTTTATTTTATTTTATTTAAAATACATCCTTGAATAAATTGTTTTTCCTATATTTATAAATAATATATCAATTAAAATAATTTCATATCATAACAAGCTTTTTTAAAAAGTAGTCTTCTTCACTCAAATTTGTTATTATAATTTTTTGTAAAACTAAATAAGCCGGCGAGACGGAATTGAAAACCGAGGGTAATGTACTGAATTGACGAAAATCTTGATACGGGTAACATATTATATTCAAGATATAGAGAATTCATAATTAAATGAAAATTCCCTACATTAAGTAGGGATTATTAAAATCACTTAAGGTGCTAACCAACGGTGAATAACAAGGATATTCTTATGGAGAGAAATGTTGTTGTTCACTGTCAGGAAGCGCTTCAAGTATTTGCTGATTTTCGCCAATTTATAGTTCAGAATTTGATTTGTTATGAATGTACAAATTTTTAAGAATTAATAGAAAAGATACTAGCTCTCTAAGATAATTAATATCAAATAAAAAATATTTTTATGACTATGATAATGAGGGAATAACTGGAATTTTTTCATAATTTCAAGTTAAGCGACTTCTGAACTCCGACAGGTACAAAAATTGTCAATGTGAGTCCCTTTGAGACACTAAGGGCCGGTTATATGTCGGTTTGTAAAGTCTTTGTTAAATTGACAGACGGTCAAACCTTAGTATTCACCATGTGCTCAGCAGGATGGCCAATCAGATGAAAATGCGTGTCATTTGTAATGTTTTACTTTTATAATATCAATTTTTTAACAAAGTTAAAATATTTATATCATTTTTAAAGTCATTTTAAATAACTTTAAACACTTTTAATCTATATTATTAATAATTTAATTACAAATATCTAACATTGTTTCAAAATATCAAATTTTCTTAAATTAGATTAATCAATACAATTTTTCTAAATTTTTAGATTTCAGTTGAGAAAAATCATTAAAAGATGATCCGCTTGGTGATTATTTGTGATAATTAAGTGTGACAATTTATACTTATATTAGAACTTTTTTGAAAAAATAAACTTTAAGATACATTTTTAAACTTAAATTAAAATTTTTATATTTAAAATTGCCTTAGAAATTATATTAATGAATTTTATTTGTTCAAAGATAAATATTATAAAATTAAAATATACAAAATAAAAAAAATTAGAGTGCCGGTGAGTGTAGATATGAGGTAAAGTGAGTGAGTCAAATGGAAGTCAATAAACTGACTTTTGATAATGATAATGATATAAGAAATAAATATCCATATATCGTATACCATATAAAATAAAGTCCTTGAAGCAGTATTCTCTACAAAGTTGTGTTCTTTAATTATTTACTTATTTTAGCTTTCTACGTGCGTTTTCTCCAAGCCAGAACCAAGACCAAAGTTTTTACCCACCATTGTAGTGAAGGAGATATCAATAAATAAACAATTCTGATCCAACGATATTTAATCGATTAATACTTTCAATCCAATACCAAAGTTTTTTTTCCTAAGGCTTATTTTTCTTTCGGTTTTCCTACTGGAATTAATGAGTCGAGTTTGTATTAGGGACACATCAGATCCGTGACACTGCCTTTGGGCTAATACTCTTGAAATAGAGAGAGAGAGATAAAGTACAGGGTAACTGAGACCCAGGACATTTCGAGGCCCTAGAAGAGATCAGCTGCTGGCCACCCTCAGTGCCCCAGGTCATCAAAGTCACTCCAAAAGACCACTACGAAATGAAAAACATTGGCGACATTACATATATATTGCGGTCCTTCCATTATATCATTCATATTAATCAATAATATATTAATAAAAAAATAAATAAAAAAGTCACATATAAAAACTTGTCCTTATTTCTTTATTATAAACTTTCAAAAACAAAAATAAATTAATAGTATAAATACATTAATTAATAATGAAAAAAAATTGTATAATTGTAAAATAATCATGTTAATGGATATGTAAATAGATGTAAATACTAAATTTGTAATCTAAATACTTGTCGAACTTTTTTAAGATTCATGATGAAAAAATAAATAAATATATAAAAAATTTATAAGAAGTTTGTATATATATGTACCTAATATAAAGTGTAATTAAAACAGAATACACATGTTTTACTGTATAAGTTAAATAATTATGCGCAATATCGCTGGACGCACGTTTTATCTGGGAGAGGATTTGGCTATTTGGATTTATTATATATTTTTATATCAAAATTGCAAATTAATACTACACTATAGTTCTGTTGAGAATGAAATACGATATATTATTGTCACTGCTACTGAAAGAGGAATTTCGCATTGGAATTCCTTCACTGACTTTTCAAAGTGAGTAGAATATTTTGAATAAAAAAATGTATATTATATGTATTAATTATATTAAAAAAATGTGATAATCTTAATTGTAATGATACCCAATTCCCATTTTAATTGATTACAGACCCTGAAGAAGGAGGGAATAATCCTCCTAAACGTCGGTTTATTAATTAATGGATAGTCTAAATTCTAAATTTTCTTCTTTTTTTGGACTGCCTCATCAATTCCCACTCAATTAATAATATCATATTGAAGCCGCTTTCATTCTTTGTTAGATGTATAAATTACAAATATAATAACTTCTAGGGATGGGGGGGGGGGATTGGCTTTTACTTTTGAAAAAAGCGCACAACTGAATAAATGAGAATTGTATTCAATTTTAAAATAATTAAACATTTTTAAAAGGATATTTTTCCTTTTATTATTTTTTTTCGATTATTTATTTATTTTAGAAGTGAATAAAAAATTTGTCACAAGTTCTTTCTCTGGCCATTTGATGTTTTTTTTTTTTTTTTATTTTTTTTTTTTTTTTTGTTCGAAACTCCAAGTCATTAATAGAAGATCAATCGAAATGGACTAGCACTCTGCCTCAGGGCCCGGAGGAACACAGGAATGAGATAAAATAAATGAAAAATAATCAATTCCAATAAAAAAGAAAAAACCTAAACTTAGAAAACAACAAATTTCTTTACTTTCTTTTTTGTCGCCCAGAGTTTATTTATTTTACTTTCACTAATATCTATTTCATTATATATATCATATGTAATATTGCCGGTATAAATAGACTTAAATATTATTTTATAATTGATAGAGTTTTTCTTTAGGAGACGGACTGGTATAAATATGCAATTTGATGTTGATGAAGGCAGTCCACGGTGGTTGTAAAAAAATAAGACTATAGTGGTTTTATTATTTTACATTTATTTGTTAAACCGACGTTTCGGAGATTTATTCTCTCCTTCTTCAGTTGTTACCTTGAAGAAGGAGAGAATAAATCTCCGAAACATCGGTTTAACAAATAAATGTAAAATAATAAAATAATAAAACTAAAGATACGAGGTAGGTGTTAAACCTACCTCGTATCTTAGTTTTATTATTATATTAAAATGTTTCACCTAGAACCAACACCGAACTCCTTAAAAGTTATTGTAAAGTAATAAAACCATTATAGTCTTATTTTTTTACAACCACCGTGGAATGCCTTCATCAACATCCAATTGATTATTTTATAAAGAGCAAAGTTGTAGGGGAGGTGATTGCTGACAACTTTTGTTTAAAAAAATTCCCCCCAAAAACCACCCAAAAAAGGGGGGGAGGGTGAAAAATATGTAAATTCTTGCACTTGGAGCAAACTCAACCAAATTTTGTATACATAATCTGTGAGCCTCTAGAGAGCTTGAAATGCAAAAACTAACCAACCAAAATGGGGGGGGGGGTCAAAAAATGAAAATTCTTGCTCTTGGAGCAAACTCAACCAAATTTTGTATACATAATCTGTGGGCCACTAGAAGACTAGAAATGCAAAAACTGGGTGCGGGGGTGGGGTGAGGGAGTAAGGCGGAGTAGGGGGGTCCAGGGGTTGAGCGGGGGTGGAGGGCGCGGGGGTGTGGCGTGGTTGTGCAGGGTTGGTGGAGTGGGGGTTCAGGTGAGGGTCCAGTGGCGTAGTGGGGTGGTAAGGAAGTGGGGGTCCGAGGTGGCTGGCGTGCAGGATGGAGTGTTGGGGGGGGGGGGGTTGAGGGTCCTAGGTGGATGGGGTTCGGGATGGTGTTGGCGTGGTGGTGTGGGGGCGGGGGTTGGGCACGGGTGCATGGGGCGGAGGGTAGGGGTGCTGGGTGGGTTTCGGGGGGGGGGGGGGAGTGGAGTGTGAGGGTGGGGTTCGTGGGTTGGGGGTCCAGGGGGTGTGCCCCATGGCTAGCAAGAGGACCGCCGAAGACTTGCAGCTAGTCAGTTATAAAGGAAACCAGGCGTCCTTACGTTATCTTGAAAATCTGAGAAAAAAAATGTATAGCAATAATTTTTCTCACGTTTTAGAAATTAGATGAAACGATAAAAAAAAATTCAGTGAATCCAATATTTCCACCGCCTCGCAAGCGTACTAAATAATTTAAGATTAAATTATGGTTCAACATTTAAGAGGGCCATAGATTGATGTACCGAAGATTTTTGACGTTTCGGGATTTAACTCTTCATGTGGTCTTCAAATATGTATAAACGTGATTAGATTCAACTCAACACATAAATGTTGATCCTCAGAGAAATTATACATCATAAAATTAAATAACTCTTTAAGTGGTTTTACCAATGGTGTCTAGCGCCAAAAATGTTTCGATCTAAAATTAGAGAAAAATAAGTGGCGCAGTCAACGGAAACAAAAACCCATAAGATTGCTTTGTTTACTTTTTACCAGTTAAGTAATGACTAAGCCTTTGGGCCTAAAGAGCGATTTTACATGTAAATATTGACTCAATATCCTCGAAAAGAGTTCACACTTTCGTGATTTTTCTAAATTAAAAATAATTTAACATTTAAAAAAGTATTGTATTCCTATTTCATTTCTCTTATTTTTCTCCCTCATTGTGAATGGCATTCTGACTTCAATTAATATTAATATTATTATTTGAAAAGTAAAGTATATAATCTCAAAAATTAAATTGTTCATCCGGCTCAGGTTATTCCTTCTCTCCTCGCGGCTGCAAATTAATGTGCTGGGGTTTTTCTTTTTTAATAGCAGGGCAATTGTTCTCATTAAAGTAAATCTGCTACACCATCTGAAGCCTTATTTAAACGAAATAGAAAATTTACTCTGAGTCAACACCCCTCAACCAACAGTCGATTTAAACATAAAACAAACTTTGGTTTCCATTTAATTTTCTACCCACATCATATGGAATTCGTGTACCTACATTAAAAAGACACTTCTCAATTATTATCAACATCTGTTTACAAGATTTGTATGAAAAAATACCCCGATACGGAATGATCTTTTTGAATTAATCTTTAATGATGAAAAGGTTGGCCGAGTGGTTAAAGTGCATGCCTTCTAATCAAGCTAGCGCCGGTTGAAGACCGACTCGCTGCAAATATTTGACCGGCTATAATCTGATTCCTTCAGGCGAAGGCAATTAGAAACCACCTTTGTAAAAAAAATTTCCCAGGAAAATTACAATGGAGTTGATACTCTCGATAGTAATCGAGCCGACGCTCGTAATCAAGTATGGCATTTGAAGAAGAGGGAAAGTAATTTTAAAGTACCTTTCTACTCTGAGTTAAATTAATTACATAACCCTACAAATATAAATCTGATTGTAGATCTTTTAGGCCTTTTTCTCGAACTATTTGTAGCACTAACTTTGAAAATTACATTGGATAGACGCCTCAGTTCTAGTTTTTTAAATCCATTTGGTTAAATCTCCGAAAAAAGCATTTTTTACCTTTTTAAGGCATACCTATTGATTCATAACAGTAATACTTGAATTCAAAATACTTAGTTTTATTAATTTAAAAAATCCTCATCCTTTATTTCTAATTTCCTTATGTTTTGAGCTCAATGAGAATTCGAGTTATAAACTAAATTAAGTTGAATCTCTTATTAGCCGTAAAGACTCTAAATGTCTAAATTCTATCCATGTTGCAAAAATATTTTTGGAGGTCTCTCTTTGAGATAGTTGCAGATTTGAGCATAGAACTGTGAAGTGGAAGAAAATATAGCTCAGAAAAAAAAGTGGAAATTTAAAAGACCAATTTATAGTCAGTCCCTAGTAGAACAAAGTTTTAAACTACATAGAAACTAAATTGAAAGGTTTTTTGCCGAGAGTAGCAGAATTTTTATAATTTAAAGGAGTAAAAATAAAAGAGTGTGTCTTCTGCTGAAAAAATAAATTTTCAATTTATTTATAACGATGATATAACTATATTCCTGTGAATTAATTGTAATAGACTGATGAAGAGTGCAAAGCCCTCGAAAGTATAGTCTCGTTATAAATAAATTAAAAATTTATTTTTTCAGGAGAAGACACTCTTTTATTGTCTCCATTAATATATAGAAACTACATAGACTCTATATAGATCTCGAGTAACTATATAGACTCTCTATAGGTATTATATTGTAGTTTCGAACTTTGTGCCTCTAGGGGTCACTCAATATTCTTGTCAATAATTTGATTCTTTTCTAATCTTATTTGACAGTTCTACATTAATATCATCCAATATTTTCTTTTCTTTCTCATAATATTTGATGTTTACAATAGAGTAAGCAGATAGTTAAAATATTCCCATTGTTTTTCTTGAAAAAATCTTCCACTTTCCTATACAACAAACAAATGAAATAAAAGAGATCAAACTTGATTTTGCTGTTATTTTTTTTCTCTTTTTATTTTTAAATTATTTTTCCAATATGTGAATAAATAGATGACGAGAAACGGAGAGAAATCGAAAGAAATGGGCCCAGAGTCGAAATTCCTTTTTGTGATAAATGTACAGGAACAAACAGTTTTCTATAAGAGATGCGTCAAAGTGAAAAAGAAAGCAAGACTGAGAGGGAAATATCTACATTTGATCTCATTCTTTCTTGCTTTACATTGGGGAAAAAAATACTCTAGAGAAAGTAAGCTGGTACCGAAAGAGTTGGTGGACCGGTATGAGAATAGCGTGATAGTGTGGAGGGGGTCTTTAGGGTGTGTGGTGGGGGTGCTAATAGATACATAAAACACCCGGATAATGTAAGATGCCAACTCGCTAGAACACTATTGGAAAACATTCAGCCGATAGAAGAAAGTAAAGTAAAATATAAAAAAGAAACTGGAAATATTTTATAAAATTCAAATAAAAAGAAATTGAATAATTTTTTTAGGAATGTTTGGAATAACACACTTGGGTTTGTTCTTTGTCAAGCAATAAGCAGTAAATAAAATTATAGCTTTTAAGGAGATATGTGTTGGCTCAAGGTGAAACATTTTTTAATAATAAAAATTAAGTAAAATTACGAGGTGGGATTCACATAAAATAAAATAAAACAAAAATGAGTTTTGATATATTTCGGGTTGTCAGCCCATCTTCGGGAGTTGGAAAACTAACTCCTGGCTCAATACTCATTTTTGTTTTATTTTATTTTATGTGAAACCCACCTCGTAATTTTACTTAATTTTATATTATTAAAAATTATTGGGTTCGAAACAACAACAAAATATTCTGGTGTGGACCCCACAAGACTTTCGCTTCATGACTCAGTCCCCTCCCATTTTCATGAAAAGTAACTTCCTCTAGTTTCATGAAAAGTAACCCCCTAGTTTCATGAAAAGTAACCCCCATATTTTAATAAAAGTAACCCCTCTGTACATTATATTTTATTCACTTCTAAATAATGAGAAGAGGTTTTTATTACCTTGTATTCTTCTTCAAGTGCCATACTCGATTACGAGAGTCAGTGATTACTATGGAGAGTATCCACTTCTTTGTAATTTTCTTGGGATAAATTTTTTACAGGGGTGGTTTCCCATTGCCTTCCCCCTGAAGGAATCAGATTATAGCCGGTCAAATATTGGCATCGAGTCGGGCTAGCTTGATTAGAAGGCATGCATTTTAACCACTTGGCTAACCTGACTCCTTTTACCTTTTATTGAAGTTATTAATTTCACCGTTTTTATTTTTAGCATTATAATACTATTTTAGCAAAAAATTTCAACCCCCCCTTTCCAGAAATTTCAAAGGCGCACTCTGCTTCTAAACCCCCCCCTCCTTAAGGGCACCCCTGCATTAATAGTAAAATCACATTTAATAAAAAAATGATAAGTAAATAAATTCAAAGAAAAGTTAATTTGTTTGCATTTTGTTTTTGAAAGATACAGATTAAAAACAGAACTCAACTACAGTAAATCTTTTCAAGTAACATATATAATCTGGTTTAAATTATTTTTCAATTGAAAGGCTTTTTTAGTCACAAACTAATAAAAGACAATAATTTCAGTTAATTAATTAGTTTGTAACTAAAAAACCTTTCAATTTAAAAATAATTTAAAAAATTAAGTCATCTAAGTTTTGGAATAATCTGGTTTAGTCTTTGGGAATTAGAGTTATTATTTATTCCTTAGTAGTTCGATCATTTTTAAGATTAGTTCATAGAAGTTAATTCCGTTTCGGGTAGATAATTTGAGAGTATTTTTCTGTTGTTGTTGTTGTTTTGTTATTTTTTGGGTGGGGGAGGGGGGGGGTGGTAATTCTTAATAAAAAATTAAAAACATAATTATTTTTGATCCAGGATAAAAAACTTCCGGTCATAAGATTTAATAATTATACATGTGGAAATGGTTTAATTACAATGGGCAACAAAAAAATAATTTTTAAATGCTTCGAGCACTTGATGAGTCAATTCCTACCAATTTTGGGTTGAGAAAAACGAATATGACAATGAAAAATTTTTCTTAGCTCTAGTTTCTGTGAAATACAGTAGGTGGCGGATCAAGAGAAAAAGATACATTTTAATTACATATGCTAACAACATTGAAAGTGCATTTTATTTTTTTACAAATTGTAGTTACATTCTAAGAGTTCTACATTGCTGGAATAATACTTCACAGATGGTCGTGTCTGAAGAGATTTATGTGGTGCCTTCATCAGATCGTCGTTTTTTAGCTTGCCTCTTTTTTGTTGCCCAGTGTTATTAGTCCATCAGGAATTTACAGATTAGTTTTTAACCTGTAAACTCCTGATGATGGACTAATAATCCGAAATATATTGAGATTGTATACACCTCTTTGAGTTTTATTTCATTCACTCTGAAACTACACTCCCTTTACTTTATTAATGTTTATTATCCTTTATAATCACGTAGTTTTAGTTTTTTAGTTATAACTCGAGTTCTAATTGAGCTACAAACAAGTGGTAATTTGTAAATCCAAGAGGAAGCTGTTTTCTATTAGTTCAACAAAATATTGTGATCTCAAATATTGTTGTTTAATATCTAACGGAACTCGAAAATAGGTCAAAATGGTCTTTTTCACCGTTTTGATCGATTATATCTCCAAAACAAGAGCTAATCGGTAATCTTTATGGTGATTTTTGAATTCAGCAGGTGGAAATACATAAGAATCAGCTATTTTTGAGCCCGAAGCATTTTCATTGTTGGGCAGTGTTATTTATTATTTTAAAATTTATACATAGGGGGTTAGGTTTCTCGAGTAGGTAACGTAAGCAAGCCCGACTCGCTGCAAAACCACTTTAATCTGATACCTACATAATTGAGAAAAAATTTATTAATATATAGTATAAATGCGTAGAAGGCCAAAATAATAATAATAATAATATTAATTTATACACAACAATAAACATGCAAGTCTTGAAAATTTTAAAAAACAATACACAAAGCCGATTTTTAGAAGCTAATAGCTGAGTAAGTTTTTATGCATAAACATTTTCAATGCTAAAAAGGAATTGAATGATTTCCTTTTAAAGTGTTGATGAAATAGCTTTTGTTTTCTTTTTTAAAAAAGGGTAAAGGAAGGATTACGGTTTACCTGGATTATTCAGTATTTCAATCCTATTATATAAAAACTCTGTTTAAACGTTCTTCAAAGTTTGGATCTGATGAATACCTAGATGTGTACCAGAGCTCAATGAGGCATTATATTTATTCTAACGCATTGTTTCCTGTTCGTTCCTTTATACCAGGTTCGAATGAATTCATATAATAAATCAAATGACATTATTTTATATGAATCCAACTCTTTACTTTTTATCTCTGATAATGATTTTTTTCATAATTCTTGGAGCCATTTCTAAACGCCGCCGCCCACAGGTACAAATATCAAATTCAACTCTCCTCAAAATAATAATTCGATTAAAATTTAAATAGGATTTTTGATTTCGGGGAAAATTAATATAATTATTATATATTTAATATGAACATTTGAGTGTCTTATCTTTTTTGAAAAAGCGGGTTTTTCAAAAAAAGAACAACTTCCGGGTTTCATTCCTGTATTTTAATTATATCAGAATTTATATTTTAAGGACAATTTTATCAAAGATCTTAGTAGATTACTATGTATATATTATATATCAGAAGGTTTCGCCTACTCAGGGGTCGAAACCGAGAGCTAACTTGCTATCCGAGTCCAGAGAGGGCGAAACCTTCTGACATAATATATAAATAATAATCTACTAAGATCTTTGATAAAATTGTCCTTAAAATATAAATTCTCATATACCTAATTAAATAATAATTATTATAATATACTTTAAATTAATTTTAAAATTTTAAAGAAAACGTCAGATCACTGAATAATTTAATAATATCCTTATTTAGAAATATCTACATGTATATGTAATGATTGAGTAAGAAATGTATTTATAAAACCTAAGATTAGATTAGATAAGTAAATTTGAGAGCTTGAAAAATCTCTTTAAAAATACGAAAGGTTCCTTTCGGATTAATAGTAGTTGTTATGGATTTTACTCAGGTCCAAGTGCTTAAGAACTCTTTTTACTTTAACATACAGGGTATGGTCAAGTATTGTAATCGTGAAAGAAAAAAATGTTTTTTTTTTGCTTCTTTATTTCGAAATATCTTAAAAACGTCAGAAACTATTTTGATTAAAAAAATTGGGCAAAACCATGGGATTTCTGTCTACAAAAAAGCTCTTATAAGTGAACATCGAAAAAATTATATTTTTCGAGATAATAACTTTTTTGTCAAAATGTCTGTTATTCTGTTAGTCTGTTAGTCTGTGCGTTACCAAATTTTGTCGACGAGCTAGCTCAAAAATTAGTGTGAATATCAAAACTAAATTTCACACGTAGTAGCTGAATAGATTTTGGTGCATATCGACCCAAAATTAAGGGGGGAGGGGGGAGTTAAAATTTAAAATTAAAATATTTTCAAACTAAAAAAACAAGAAAAATGAAATATACTATAAAATGAACCTATAATAACGAAAATATTTTTTTTCTGAAACCAAAATTAGGGGGGGGGGGGTCAAAAAATAAAAATCAAGGCCATTTGAGCAAACTCAACCAAATTTTGTATACATAATCACTGGGCTACCAGAAAACTAAAAATGAAAAAACTAACCTCCCAAAATGGAGGGGGGGAGGCTGGGCTGTAGGATCAAAAAATTAAAATCTAGGCTTTTGTATCAAACTCAACCAGAAGTGTATGGTAAAGTCAAGTGGATGGCCACATGAGAACGCGTCAATTTATTTAATATTTGAAATTACATGGTCGCGAATCATTTAACATAATTTTCAATAGTTTCTTTTTATTTATTTATTTAAAGTAAATAGCTGGTCCTTCATTTTAATACTGGCATAAATATATCCGTATTGTCAGTCGGATTAGATTGCGAAATGAAAAAATAAATAAATAAAATAAAGGTATTGTGAAGTGGTGGTGGTAATTTAATTCTTGGAGATCTTATCAGCTATTTCGGTAAAAAGAAATGGTTCTGGTGATATCTGAGCTGAGAGGCTCCGCCCGGCCCTAGTCCCACCATTCGCTATTGATCGCAGCAGCAGCAGCAGCAACCGCTCTCTGGCCCACTCTCTCTTCAGCAGCTCTAACATCATGAGAACCCCCCATAACCACCCCCAAATGCCCATCCATCCCCCGACCACTGGCACCACTCCATCCCCCAAACCAGCCGAAGAAGGCACTTTCACTTTGCAGACTCCTTGACAAGATACCCAATCAACGGTGACAACCACCACCATACGCCAGCACATCACATTCGACGACAAAATCATTAACACCCTCAACAAAATAAAGAAAAGCCATTCCGAAATTAATTAGATATTTATATATATTATAAAAATTATGACCTTAGTTATCATCATTATCAAACTTTTTAAATAAGAAGCAAAAGTTTATCAAAAATCTTGATTATTATATTATTACCTTAGAAAAATATTGTCACCTAATGATATTAGTACTAATAAAAGAATAGAAAGTTCATGAAAAAGGAATGAACGGTTAAATTGTGTATTCTCAGATAGCATCTTATAGACATCTTAAAGACATTGTTTAACTTGCATGTGGTCTAAAAGAAGTCCGCCTATTGTAAATTTTTTATATGTACTTCTAAAGTTCTAGAAGATTGTCTTTTAGATCGATCTAGTCAAAGGTAAACAACTTATCTTAAATTTGAACAAAATTTTGAACTTATTATTAACCTTTTCTGCGATGCCTATAAAGCTTGTATTGATTGACAATGTGAAAAATTCGAGGGAGGCATTGTTGCAATATCTTGGGAGGAGATTGACTTAAATATGATAGAATATTGTATTATCATCAAAAAATACATTAGTACAATAACTTCATTGAGGTAAGGTGAGTCAAAAATTGATAATAATAAACAAACAGTGGCTGGTGTTTTTTTTTTTTGCAAATTTCAACGAAAATGGCTTCAGAGAATTTTTCAAATTTTGATTTTTTTATGACACGTTATAAAAAAAAATATTACTCTAAATTTTTTGAAATTTTAGGAATGCTCCGCATCAACAACATCCATGGTCCGCACGCCACTGTAAACAACATCTTAGTTAAATATTAAAATATAATAATAATACAAAGTAAATATGATATATAAAATTTTATATGATAATTTATCTTGTAGAGTAACCTTAAAGGCATCTCACCAAAATCTCTGGAAGACATTTCACATCGAGTGGCAAGAAAATAAGATCACAAGATTAGAAAAGAGCTGAATAAGACATCTTATAGAGCGTACTATTTGAGTTTTAATTATTATTAAGAGGAAGAGCAAGAAACTATTAATATTTATCTGAATAAACTTTTATATTCATTAAATTTTGGATTTTATTCAAGTGTAAAAATTTGGAGTGACTTGTGCAGCACACACCATTCATAGAGAAAAATCAAAGAGTCCTCTGCTTGATGCAAATAAACATAAAAATTGGGGTGGTCCTTATTTTGGATATTTTCGAATTTTTACGTGGACAAGGGCTCATATGATTCGAAATAAATAAAAAAAATATCCCCCAAGTTTCAAGTCTCTATCTCAATTATAACCTGTGCACCCAGCGATGTAAGTTTCTTATCTAAATATAACATGGGGGTTTTGCCATTGAAAGATCAATTTTTTATTCCGGCCAGAGTAATTGTTCGAAAAATTTGAAACTCTGTGAACTTTATCCTTATAACAGTAGCTATCGATCAGAATTATTACAGATTTTTAGCTATTATAATTTTGGAGTCTATAATTTAGTAACACTAAGATATAGCAGTATTTTATCTAGCTGTAACTCTAAAATTATAACCATTACTTTGGCCGGATATTTTAATACCAAAAACCCCATGTTATTTAGATGAGAAACTTATATCGCTGGGGGCGAATGTTATAATTGAGATAGAAACTTGAAACTTAGGGGATAATTTTTTTAATTATTTCGAACCATATGAGCCCTTGTCCGTGTAAAAATTCGAAAATACCCAAAATAAGGACCACCCTAATACACATATATATCAAATATAAAACTATATAATTTATTTGTTTGAGACTATAGTTTCGAAGGCTTAACCTTAATTATCAGTAACTATTAAAGAGATATGTCGGTTCAAGGTGAAATATTTTTTATTATTCATCATCAGTCTTTTTAATTATAAATATTTTTCCAAATTTGTCTCTACCTCCGAGGCCAGATTTTAGCCGGATGCCTTAAGTCGGATTCGAGCCCGGGTCCACTTGGTTAGCAGGCTGGCGCGCTAACTCCTAGTCTATCTGACCCCCATTAGCATTGGATATTGAAAATTCGTACTGTTATAATAGCAAGCCAGCCACATAAAGGAAAATAAACATTTATAAGTGGCTTTATAATATATCAATTACCTGAATTTTTTCTTTAGTTTATTAATACCACGATTAAAGTGGTACACCTTTTAATCTTTCCTGTAAAATTTGAGTTTTGTAGCATTTACCCTTTTTACAAATGTCAATTAATTAAAAATTTTTTTTACATCAAACATGATCTTTAAACGTTTATATTAGAGGGTTGGTTTTAGAATTTCAGCTAAGTGCAATCACTAAATATGTCTTTTATTTTTTAATTAGGGTCTTTTGTTGTGTATTTTAATGGAAATCTGCAACAAAAGTACGGAGTAGCTAAAGCTGTTAAGCTTTGTGTTTGATAATGATTGTGCTAAAACAATTTTAATTGATTAATTATTAATATTTCCTATTTAAAAATAAACCTCATATTATATAGTAAAATTCAATATCATATCATAGGCGTATAAAGGGAGTGTATTAGCAGGTATTCAGTTTATATAATAGATCAAGAGAAATTATGTGACTGTAGCTTATATAAATTCACAGGGTTCAGACATCCATAATATTTAAAAAATTATCTTCACAAGTTGAAGCTTCGATTTATATTCACATCTTCCTTAGGACTTCCGATTGTTAAAATGCAGGATGTACTTAAAAGAAAAAACTTTTATTCCATCAGTAATTAAATTTTTTGAAATGTTCTTTTATTTATCTAAAACCGTTTATGCAATTTACCTTTTATGAAGATCTTTCTATCTCATACATAATAACATTTAAAAATACAAAGTAATGAAAATATTCGAATATAAAACGAAACCTCGGCTTTTGTAGATCGTTTTATTTATTTTTTTATTTTTTTATTGTTAATGTTAATTGAGGCAAGAAGAAGTTACACCAACAAGGTGCAGCTCCTATTGAACTTAATTAACTCCAAACATTGCGAAAGAAGAGAAAATGAAAGAGATTTTAGGTGCTGGGTCGGAGTCCAAGGTACCTCTGGATGCTGATTTTGACAATTGAAGAAAGTAGAAAGAAGGTAGTAGCAAGTGAGTTCCAGTTTCTAAAGGTCATAGGGATACACGATATGGAGAATCAAATAAGGCTTTAGGGGTTTTCAGTGAATCGAACATGTTATTAACTACTACTACGAAGCCAAATGTCAAAATTAGCAATCCGGGCCAATTACATTCCATCAACGACTGGACTCGCCTAGCTCATACGCAGCTATCATTCTTTTGCGAGCAATGTGTTGCCTAAATACAGGCGCACCAACGTCATAAATCAAATTGAAATTCAGACTAGATTTTGAGGATTTTAATTAGTGCTGTTATTTATTTATATTTTATAATTCAATATTTTTCATATACGTGCAAAATAAATTGAATTATTTAAAAAATATAATTGAAAAAAATAATTCAAATTCACGTTCGATTTCGAACAAGAACTACAATATTAAAACATTTGTTCACTCGTGATTGTAAAAGATAAAAGAATTGACTATTGGCTGATAAAATTAATTGAAAAATTATTACTCATAAAAATTGGTTAAGTCATTTTCATGATATTTAAAAAAAAACTAAAAAATAATGTTATAAAGTTCATATGTTTGTAGGCCGGTATGTACCAAAAACTAATCAGGTCTTCATTTTGTTAAACTAATGGCAGGTTTTCAATTTCATTTCAATCTGTTGAATGCTCTGGAAAAAATCTTCGACCAAAAAAGGAGACATAAACATACATCCGCACGCAATAAATGAAAAAATCACACTTTTTGGCCTCTGGACGAGACCCCATATAGTTTTTATTCCAAAGCCTGCCTCCTTGACGTAGCGAGTAATTTGGTAAGTCTAATTACCTTTTACATGAAAGGGATGTCTAGACGATAAATAAATATTAAACAACATGCGATAATAGAATAGAAACTACACCTTACAACCCACCCCTCTCTATTTCCTATTTTATTTCTTTAGTAAGATTCAAACAAAATTCTTGTCTCTTTTTGTGCGTTACTATATATTATTACCATTTTTCTTTAGAATTCGTCTGTTTGCATTCAAACAATGTCCTCTGTTTTTGTCTTATCAGACATTAATAGAAGATGGCTGATATGAAAGAGAGAGAAATACAAATAAATACACTTTCGGATTATCTAACGCAATGCTGAGAATTCAAACAAAAGAATATCGAAGAGGGAGAAACAAAAACAAATTGTTTGAGGGTTGAGGTGGAAACAAGATATTCTATTACTGAAAAACAATGCGAATAATTTGCAGCTGCGAAAACGATCCGTTGTTAAAGAAGTGGTTCGATTTATGCTGTATAAAGATATCCAATTAAATGCGAATATTAATAAGGGAGATCTATTTCATTTCTTTTTTTCTTCCCTGGGTTGTTTCGAATTTCGTATAATCGTTTTATAAAATGAAATGAAATTAGACCAGGGCTGTTGAACCCGTGGCCTAAAAATGAGTGTGGCCCAACATAAACTTCTTTAACACATTGAGATTTGCACGTAGAGATATATTTATTCCCTTTTTCGAAATATGAATGTACATTTGTACAATTCGTGAAGCTTTTTTCAACATTAAAATTCACTAAAAGCAAAATGATAAGCTCAACTATATAAGATAAAAAAAATAATTAAGTTTCGAATATTTAAAAATTCTTTTTCATCTCATATTTTCATTTTCTAAAATATTTATTATTTCAGTAATTTATATGCTACGACACTTACCTTTCTATAGTTACAAGGAGACCAGGAATTGGGCTTTTCTAGAACAATCACAATTAATTGATAATTTCTCTCCTGAAATAAAACTTGTCAGGACTTGTCTTTAGATCTTTGCACGTTCTTAGATGTCAATAGATAATGGATAGTAAAGGGACTATTATATCCGTGACCCTTTTAAAAAAATAAATTATCATTCCTCATATCCTTTAATCCCATTGGATTTAAACCAGGGCTGGCCAGCCCGTCCAATGTAAAGTCATAAAATTCTTTAAAACATTGAGATTTATATGTAGATTCTGGAAAACACATAAGAATTTGCCCTGATAATTTTTTTTCTCTAAAATAAGAAATCTTAAAATCTACTGTGAAGTTTTCGAAAAATAAAAGGGCTAATCTTAAATTTTGAATCTGGAACTATATTTCAAGATGTTCCAAAAATCCATTATCATTTTGGTCTATTTTCGACTCCATTTTAATTAGAAATACCACAAGGCCCGTAAAGGAACTTCGTTCCAATAAATTTTCTACTTGCAAAATTTCGGATTGAATGTTCTAGAATAACAATTAGATACCGATCTGAAAGAAAAATTGAATATTGTCTCTTTATTAGAATTTTATATTAATTATCTACCCATGAAAAAATATAAACAAATAATAATACATAATATCACTTTTTGTAAGTATGTAGTTATGTAGGTATTTACATATTCGAGAAGCTATTTTCAAGTATAAAATTTACGAAAAGTAAAATTAGAAGCTCACTATGAGCTAAAAAAAATAATAAAGTTCTTATTTCTAGATTATTAGCTCTTTTTTGAATAACAAATATGAATAGAATTATAATATTTTATCCGCGGTCCGAGACATTTTTATTTCTTCAAATGTAACCCGTGTATGCCAAAAAGTTGGACACCCCTGAATTAGACGAAAAATACAAGAATTTTGAGAATTAGTGTCTTTTTTAACGCCCTTTTTTATGCTAGTGTTTTAATTATGCTATTTTATCTTACTCTAACCAATGGTCGTCAGCATATTTATTTATTTTATTAAAATTTGATTCGATGCACTGAGGTAATTTGCCTCATATGAATCATATGAGCAGTAAAAAATTACAATAAAATTATACAAATTTTTACAATTCAGGCCCTAACACTCACTACTGGACGATTTATGATTTCATACATATGATTTAGGTGTTCGTACACAGAGCCGGATCTAGGTCTTTTGTTAGGGTGGGGGGGGGGGCAAGCTTATATTCCCCCCCTTCCCCCAAATGCTATATAAAACAAGTAAAGTATGATAAAATATAATAAATTTGTTATAATAAACAACCATATGGTTTTATAGCGTCAAGAATAAAATCATTTAAATTTTAAAACCATTGTATTTGAAAATTAAGTTACAAAAAATTTCAGGCCAAAATGTGCTGCTTCTTAAAATTTGCCGAAGGGGCCACGTGCCCCCCTAGATCAGGTCCTGTTTGTACATTTTGTTCTCATTTTTTGTTCGTACTCCCGAGAGGTATGCTAACTAATAAAACGTGTTAACGTGTTTCTATTTTCAATGAGGAGAACTGGTTAAATTTTGGGCTCTCTATCTTTAGAATTTTCGGTTCATTTAAATATAATTAAAATATAAAAGTAAATTTATAGTAGTTTATTATAACAATAAAGTGTTTGGGGCTCGATAATGGCCTTCGTGGTCCGTTTTCAATAGCTTTATTCGTTTTGGATGCCTTGGGCGCCCTTATGTCAGCCTCAAGTCACTAACCCATATTCGTTTAGGAATACCAACCGACTTGGTGTGCAAACGAATAGGGCGGGGGCACACCAAGTCGGTTGGTATTCCTAAACGAATATGGGTTAGTGACTTGAGGCTGACATAAGGGCGCCCAAGGCATCCAAAACGAATAAAGCTAATGTTTCCGTATTAATTAATAGTAGAGATGGAACTTTTCTTTGAGGTGTTGCGGAAATTGATTATTTACTTGTTGGTGAGTAATAAGAAAACAGTCTTAAGTGTAGGACTTAAAACATCAATGTGTGATGGTCTTTATTGGTAAACAAAATATACATATTTTTGTTTCTGGCTGTTGGCCCTTCTTCAGCACCTAAGGAGTATAGAAATTGTGTGAGCAGGGAGGTGAGTGTTGAATGGGACTTGAGTTTTGAATTTTTAAATTTTTAAATTTGAAATCCGCGTTGATTAAGGAAAGGTTGACAGCACCTATTATGAAAATAAATAAAAAAATTATCATTATAATTGTCATTACTGAAAAGAAAAATGTCAAAAAAGTTCTCTTGTTTTGAACAATATGTTTTGAATTATATAAAGAAAAGGCATTGAATTGTATTGGTTAGGACCATTATAACTGTCAAAAGGTTTTATCTTAATGGTAAATTATCCTTTCTAATAATACACTATTTTAATCATTTTTAACAAAACTCAGTTTTATTACACTGAGAAAAACACTTTTATATTTGAAACAAGTGTGTGTTTGCACATTGTGTATTTGATATCAAAAATTGTCTTAACCTGTGGTGGATAGAATTCTACAAATAAGTGAGATCAATTGTAACAATACATAAAAAATAAAACAACAAAAAAAGGTACACATTATTGTAATACTATCAATTACAGGCCTAGCCTGATGTTATATTTTCAAACAATCTCCATTCATAAAAGTAAAATAATTGTGCTTTTCACACACAGGACCAAATTGTATACAATTACATCTCAGAAGTGTCAAAAATCAATTGGGGCTCCATGCTACCCAAATAGTTAATGAATTGCCTACATTTTCCAAGCCATGGACCTTTTCTATTTTCGAAAAGGCCAAAAATGTGTAACATAGAGTGCTGATAAGGTAGAATTAAATGTCATTTTGTGTTCTTCTCTCTTTTTTTCTCGTAATTAGAAACATGCCAAAGGCAATTTTGCTGAAAAATTGTTACCATGATAATTATAATGTAAAAAGACAACAGATCACACACTAAACAAATTTCTGTACTCCTTAGGTGCTGAAGAAGGGCCAATAGCCAGAAACAAAAATATGTATATTTTGTTCACCAATAAACACCATCACACATTGATGTTTTAAGTCCTTCACTTAATACTGTTTTCTTATTACTCACCAACAAGTAAATAATCAATTTCCGCAACTCCTCAAAGAAAAGTTCCATCTCTACTAGTAGTTTATTATATTTAGGTGTATTACAAGGGCTGCTCCAACTGGCCGAGTCTTGATAAAATTTCAACTTTTTCCTCCATTTATCTTATCGAAAATCATTGCTAACAACTTTGAGATTGACTTTTAGTAAAATAGGCTTTTGCAAATTACTTGTGAATTCCGCTCTAATGGGCCGATCTAAAACTTATGTATGCGGTCCTCTGGTATAACTAAACAAATTTACTTGCTACACCAGTGGAACGCTTATATTGCGTTTCAGAACCGACCCATAAACTTTAGAACTTATATAGGATGAAAAAATCAATATTATACGATTCGATAGTAGAGGACTCTTAAAAAGCCTGGCAAAAAAAACTAATGTCTCAGTTATATTCAAATACGTGAAATTATATTTAATTTGTAAATGCCTATTTCTATCTCATATCTTGTCGAATCTGGCTCTAGCAAAAGAAAGAACTGTTCAGATTTTTGTCCTTGAAGTTTCAGGACTCACGGTTCAAAAAATCAGAAAAAAATTATAATTATCATTTGGAAGTTATCAGACGGTCGTAGCTAACTAAAGAATTGCATGGTACTCTGTTAAAAAAAATGTAAATTTACTATACGTTTCAATGCAAAAAGATAGGAAATTTACAAGAATGCTTATAGCAAAAAAAAATACTATATTATATTGGTAAAATCACATTAAGGTAGTTGTTTCACCATATGAATTTTCTTAGGATTTTTTTTTAATTTAGACAAATTATTATTTAAATACTTCTGCATCGATTGATGGCAAAACGAAATTTTTTAATAATATAGTTTCGGAGATATTAAATACCAAAGATAAAGTTTTTCAGACTCTTATACATTGCACTATACCAGTGATTCTCAACCTGGGCGATCGAAAACTTACAGTGGGCGATTATTTGACTATACGCTTTTGGGGGGCGATAGTCATTTTGCGTGGGCGAAAGATGTAGAAAATATTCATATTCCTGATTGGGTTATTAATCCATTTAGTGCTGATCCTACTAATGCTCCTTCGCACATTCAAGAAATATTAATAGATTTGCAGGCAAATGTAGAAGCGAAACATTCATTTGAACATAGTAATTTAGAAGAATTTTGGATAAAAATTAGCAGTAGTAACACATTTCAGAGACTATGGATAGAAATAAGACTATTAATCATGGCATTTCCAACGTCATACCTAGTGGAAAAGGGTTTTAGTGCGGTTTCTCAAATGCTGACTAAGCAAAGAAATCGCCTCAACATTTGCCAACAAGGTGACTTACGATTATATCTGTCAAAATTAGAACCCAATATTATTAAACTTTGTCAAGATCACCAACCTCAAGGTTCTCATTAAAATTTCATTTAGTTTATTATTTCTTTGTTATGTTAAAATTAAAACACATTACTTTATGTATCTTACTTTTTTTGTAAATTAAATTAAATTTCTAACTAATAAATGTTATTCTACTATTGTTCCTTTCAAATTTCTTTGGATATATCTTACTAACGCCTAATGTAAGCCAAATCTACCTTATATTAGGGATTATCGTACAATTTTTATCTGTTAAAATTTATAGGGGGGCGAATTAAGAAGCGGGTCTTACAAAGGGGGCGTTGAGTCCAAAAAGGTTGAGAAACACTGCACTATACGGTATATCGAAAAGTTTACATACATATTTAATTATAATTAAAAAATCCTTCTTACCATTTTTATAAAAAACTAAACCAACATTAAACAATAACTAATACATTTTATTAAGAAAATTTTAATTCATAGTTACAACACAGTTTCTGAGATAAGAATGTATAAATAATGAAAAATTTACAATAAAAACAAGCTGGCAACAAAGCATTTATTTAACCTAAAAAATGGGTTAACTTTAGTAATTTTTGACGTTTTTTCGCTTCAGCCATTGTCGCAATAGCTTTCAATTGCTTTTTAAGAACTTTTTGTTTTATATAATAAATCTCCCTTTATAATGTACTCTATCTGAAATTTTTATGATAAAATATATACTAGTTCTGACAATGTTGCCAGATTTGTCAAACGAGCTCGGGATTAGCTAGTAGTAGTACATAAACAGGAAAAAGTTGTGGGGCTATTAATTATTAATCCTTATTGTATGTTCTTTATACTCTAGCATTAACTTTTTGCTAGTATTGTGGCGAATCAACTAACTTAACTCATTGCAAAAATACAAAAATAAATTGTAACTTTACTTTTTTCTTGTGTATATTAATTAGATACGTAATAGTAAAAAATATGTTTTAAGATTACATTACTGGTATGTATTATTATTAAAAGGTTATGAAGCCGGAGTTAAAATTATACACTGTTTGTATTTATGTACAGTACTTGTGGTAAATTTCAACTTTCTAGCTTTAAACTGTTCGCTTATAGAAATTCTAAATTCATTAAAATTTTGAGAAAGCGTAATGACTTTTCAAAAAGATTTCGGTTTATGTTTTGGTTTTAAAGTTCAAAATTTTTATAAATAGAAGGTTTGAGTTTAAAGCATATATGGTAGGTCTATTTCCTTTTTGACTTGTTATAATTTATTTAACTAATATTTATTACCAAGCACTTTAATGGTGTTTTATCAATCTTGCTCCCCCCCCCCCCACCTTTCCAAATTAACCAGACCTGAAAAATACATGCATTTATTTTCAAGCTCATTTTTTCATTACACTGTAAGGAAGCAAAATCTGTTTAAAATATGTAATGAAAAATTTCCGCTATTTTGGTGTCATTTTGCTCGAGAGAGAGACATCAATCAGCCTGTCCAAGACAAACGAGCCCCGCCGCCGGCTCGCTTTTGACAAACTTATATTCCGCCCCCTTTGGGTCTCCACACAGCCCCACCCACATACCTGTCTTCCAACTCCATATATGAAAAGTTGAAGAATAAAATGATGAATCTCCTCTATTATTTAATTAATGCATGATTATTCATCTTCGCTTAGCATGTAACGAAATTCAAAAGTTAATTAAAGAGGAAGAGAAATAATGCCGGCGCCGACGCTTTAATTAAGTTTTCAGCAAATAGAAAATTTTATAACAGATTAAAATATTCCTACTAAAACTTGTTGTAGTAGTTTTCATAATTATACATAGCAAAACAGCGAAAGAGAGAAGAAAAGATCAAAAGATAAGCAGCAATTTTCAAATTATGTTACAAGAGTGTACATCCACAATAGTGGACTTTTTCAAATCATAAGATTGGAGATTTTGTTATATGTTGGATATATAAATGAAGTGCATTTGCAGTGGCGTGTGGTCCATGGATGCTGTGGATGCGGCCCGTCCCTAAAATTTCAAATATTTAGAGTATTTTAATAAATGTGCCCATAATTATGAAAGTGGTCTAAGACATTGATATATTTAAAGTTTTATAAAATAAACAAGATTCGAATTCTGTATAATGGGACAACTAGAAATCCACTTATCGTACCGATGCGATATTTCAAAACCGACAACTTATTACTGTACTTTTTAATTGGATGGAACATAAAATATGAAAAAACTAATTTTTTAATTTTTTTGACTTAGTCCTCTTTCATAATTATTGGCACAAGTCGACTTCAAAATTTCAGGAAGATCTTTACATTTTCAAATTATTATATGTTATTTTAAATATTTCTATAAAAAATATTTTTTGTTTTGAAAAGTATATTGGTTTTAGAAATGAAATAAAATTGTTGCATAGTTTCAAGGAGATATTAAAATGAATGATTTTCCAGAAAAGGGCGCGAATAGAAGTTTTCAAGTCCCTGCCTGGTAGATATATCTTATGTTTGTTTGAGTCGAATGGAAATTATTCTCGCTACAGAACTATTATAACCTCCTTTTTTCAAAGTCGGTTAAAAATAGAAATAATACAAAAAAGGAATAAATAAAGAGGATACGAGAATTTCTAGACTAATCCATTTCTAACAACTCTCTCTCAATATTTAAGATCGGAAATAACTAAGAATGCTATAGACTAGTAATAGGGCTTGCTTATAGCAATAGAATTAGGAGAAATTTAAGATTTTCTTATAAGGCAGGCTCATTCATTGTGGATTATGATCGATTTCTATCTCATGGACTTTGGAGTTTATGTCACAAGATTTAATTTCTGACTCCTACCCTCACTCACACAAAGCAGTATCCATTTGGGTCTAAGATCCAAAAATATATTTTGAAACATCTAATGTTCAATTAAAAAAAAACTTACGGAACGTGGTGTAGGTTTATAGTGAAACAATTTTTAAATTTTAATAGTTTGATAAAGAGAAACAAAAAGGTTATCCTCTTCTTGATGCAAATAAACATACACACATATATATCGAAATTATATATTTTTTTTAATGCAATCGAATGCAAGAAGGGGTGCACCAGTAAAGATGCAGCCCCTATGGATCTCGAAAGACCCTTGCATTACCGAAGAGAAGAGAAAGTTGATTAAGTGAGAGGGTGTAGACGTAGGTGTCTATGCACTTCGGTTTTGAAGGTTTGAAGATTATAGGTGCTGGGAAAGATAGAGGCTGGAAGAGAGTTCCAGTTCCTTGAAGTCATGGGGATATATGTATTCGCGAATGAAGTGGTCCGGCACTTTTCTAATTTGACCGCGAGAGAGTGTTGGGAGTCGGCAAAACGCGTGCTACGTGCAAAGCATGCTTTGGGGGGAATTATTGATTTTATCTCATCAGAGCACCTGCCGTGATAGTATCTATAGAAAAGGGAAAGGGCAGAGACATCTCTTCGATGAGCCAGCGAGTCAAGGGAGTCGGTGAGTGTAGAATCGTCAATTAGCCTGACGGCTCGTTTCTGAATTGCATCAAGGGTAGCAAGAGAATATTTTGAGGCTCCTCTCCATAGATGAGAGCCGTATTCGAGACAGGGGCGGATTTGGGCCTTGTAGATGGTGAGAAGTTGTGGGGGTTTGTAAAATCGCTTGGACCTGAATAAGAAGCCAATCTTCCTTGCTGCAGATTTCGCCACAGAGGAGATGTGTTCATTCCAAGACAGGTCAGATGCGACAGAGACGCCCAACATGGATAGGCTGTCACACATTTTTAGGGTATTCGAATCGAAGTGAATATCAGGAAATCTTTATTTTCGCGCCTAGAAATTAGACAACATTGAGTCTTGTTTGAATTGAAGTTAACTAAATTTTGTGAGCCCCATTTATTCAGTTTGTCTAGGTCGAGAGTAATTGAGGAGGTAACATTGATTCGATTATTCGGGAGTGAGGGTTTACCGTGTAGAGTGCTATCGTCGGCGTAACAATGAGTGGGGATTGCCGTTTGATCGAAAAGGTCGTTTATATAAATTAGGAAGAGTGTGGAGGAGATTACGGAGCCTTGGGGAACACCAGAGTTTGTGGAGAACGATTCAGATGATGTTCCATCCACCACAACTTTTATACTTCGGTTTGTCAGAAAGCTTTCTATCCATTTGCGAAGAGTTGGTGTGAATCCGAAGGCTGGCAGTTTGGCAAGAAGATTTTTGTGCCAAACCTGGTCAAAAGCTTTGGAGATATATCTGTATATATATTATTTATTTTTTGAGACTATAGTTTCAAATACTTGGCCTTCATCATCAGTCTTTTTTAATCATAAATATTATTTTTCATGGAGTCACTATCGAATGGATATTGAAAACAAAAACTTTTCAATTTAATAGGTTATTTTATTTTATTTTTTTATTTTTCTTTATTGTGAAACACCATTTGCTCCAACCTATTAAAATTTAATGTTAAATTTGAAAAATAACGAAAATGAATCCGTATTCGACGAAATTTACATCATCAGGCGTCTAAAAAAGCAAAAAAGAGAGTTTTAGAGAGCGTATATATAATTATATAAGTTGCATCATTTTCTCTCTCCTTCACACCCATTTGACAAGGGAATTCACATAAACATACCTCAATGATAAAAAGACATTCGACTAATAATTCTTTTATCTTTGGCTCACTAATATGGCCTGAATATTATCTAATTTTTAAATAACCTTTGTATGACAAGATTATTATTAATACTTATTAGATTAAAAATTCACAGTTCTTTGGACAATGTTTTTTTATTGAAGCTCTTATTCAATTTTTGTACAACGTTTCGTCTCTCTCGAGATTTTTTCAAGCACTCAATTGGTTAGACCAACATTGGTTGAAATAAAGATAAAAATAACTGAGACATAGTAGAATTTTTTCTTTCTAGATTGATACAATAAAATAAGTCTGGATGGATTTGACAGATCACAGATATAAACACCAAAACTGTCTGTTTATATCTGTGATCTGTCAAATCCATCCAGACTTATTTTATTGTATCAATCTAGAAAGAAAAAATTCTACTATGTCTCAGTTATTTTTATCTTTATTTCAACCAATGTTGCTCTAACCAATTGAGAGCTTGAAAAAGTCTCGAGAGAGACGAAATGTTTTACAAAAATTGAATAAGAGCTTCAATAAAAAAACATTGTCCAAAGAACTGGGAGTTTTTAATCTACTAATTATAATGGACATTAATCAACATAATTAATACTTATTTCAATAAATATCGATAATTGGATATATATTTTTATTTCCACTTACATAACGAAATATGAAAGTTTTGTATTTTGCATTCGATTTCGGGAGGGTTTCGAAGATTTTTATCTTCAAAACTATAAAGGTTAATTTCCTTCGAACAACTCTAAGTGAGTAGTTGGTATCCGATTCACTTATGATAAAGAAGCTGAGTTAAAAAATAAAATAAAACTGATTGTGGGGTGGTTAGAGCCAAAAATTTGTCCCTGTGGGTCTGTCTGTCCACTGCTATTTATCTCAGCATTTATCAAGTCACAGAACAACGAAATTTAAAACTTAAGCTAGCTATTATCTGGTTACTATATGAAAAGCTTTTAACCAATATCGACATATTTCTTGTACCAAACGTTTATTGTGTTTTGTTTTGTTTTTTTCTGAAAAATGAATGCTACAATTTTTAAAAAATAGTTGTGCTTAACAAGAATCACAAGTTTTGGGATGAATTTTTTTTATCTTGACTGAAACAGTGTGATAGGTTATTAATTTGAAAAGGGAAAATTAGTAGGATTATTTCGAAGAGCATGTTGTAAATGAAAGTCACGTGGCGCATACATCAGTTGATTTCATTTGAAGTTCTTGATTAAATTTATTGAAATATATACAATGTAAATTCAAAATACCATATATAGATAATAGGATCATAAGAATTCGGCACACAGGGTCATTGTGACACTAGAAAATTCTGTGCAGATGGCGTCACAAGCATTTCATCCTTTGATGGCCTTTCTTATAAATTCAATATATCTCGGTGTACTACTCAGAACGCTGATTACCTCATATGTAGGCTCGGAGTTTGTAGTAGATAGTAAATGCTCAATTTCTGTAACCCAAAGCCATTTCCTTCATTTATACAAATCAACAATAGGTTGTTTCATTATTCGGACTAGCTCCGCTATCGAATCAAAGTCGAGTCATTAGTATAATACGATATCCTTTGTTTCAACAAAGGTATGCAAATCTTAATTTTGTGGGATCTCTAATGTTCCTAAGAATGCTGATTATTTATCTACACAGTCAGAGTCGTGGCGTACTATGTATGATACAGAGAGGCAACCTCATCAGGCGGCACCGTAAGCAGTGAAATCAAAATACAATTTGAACCATTCAATAATTAAAAATCTTTAAGCTACGTTTTTATGTTTTTTACTATAAAAAAAAAAAAAAATGAAAAATTGTGCCTGGCTGTATAGCTTTATTGGTTTATAATATATTTTTCAATAATTATATTTTTTTTATTAATTTATATCAGAATTTATAAAAATAAATAATAAATCAATTCTTTTTTACTGCTTTTATGTGTTTTTTACTATAAAAAATAAAAAATATTGGTTTATGTTATTTCGATATTGATGCATGTATACGATTGATTATTTATTGCACGACTCTACGCCCTTACGGTACTCTTTGATTTTGGTTGTAGTTAATAGTTGTTATCATTATTTTAAATTAGTTTATATTTTCAAAATAAAAATAGTATTTTGTGCATTTTTTTTAAATAACAATCGAAGGTTAGTTTAAAGAAAAAAATTGAATGGGCCGCATTTCGAAGACTTGCACTTTTTGAGAAAATCTACCGTACCGACCTGTACACAGTTTTCCTTCGAAACAAATAATATAAAAGACTACTAGGCATAAAATTTGTTCATGTTTTAGGGTTTTGTTAAATTTGAGGTTTAGGGAAATCCCAGTAAGCGACTATTACCGTTATTGGAAAAATATCCCTTCACCCTTAAAACGATTTAATTCAGCAACTTAAACTTTTCAAACTTAAAAATCGAATTATTAAATTTTCAAATATTCTAAGCCATAAAAAAAGTAAAGGTTTATTTCATGAATAAATATTTTGCCTATCATAAAAATAAATAAATTTGGTTTGCCTGGTTTTTTGGGGTTAGACCACCCGCCAACACATTTGCTCATAAATTGAAACTATAAATTATATGTAGAGAAAATATTGATTTTTAATATTTTATAAAATATGTGACAAAATAAATATTCAAATAAATAAAAGAAAACATGCTAGCGTGTTTTTTATTTTGAAAATGGGGGTTTCGGTTGCTAAATTGATGATCCCAGCTTTTTTTTGTGTTGCCCCATCCATAGAGAAATTAGAAAATTAATTAAGATCTTCTAGTAGTTACGGCTAGACTTCAGTGACGATGTTTTTTGTTGTTCCAGGGATTATTAGACGAGCTAACCACGAAACCAACATATGGAACATCTCTTCATCCTTAGAAGAGCCAACTATGCTGCTTAATCTATTTTTACCCATTGCTTCGTCAGGGCTTAGTCTTGGAAAGCCACAAAAAAACATTCCATAGGGAAGATTTGAAAATCTAGAATATTTCCTCTATTCAAGAAATGAAAGGATGCTTGTAGAAAGTCAGCCATGCCATTTTTGCGGTTAGATTAGTTTATTTGAAACATAAAGATAAAAACAAATTCTCCTCCAATGAACAATTGCAGAAAGTGTATAATGTACATTTTGGGGTTAGTTTATTGAAATTTCCCTATCCACTGAAAAACATTGCATTTGAGAAAAATATGTATAATTAAATGTAATTACTTTCATGAGGTTAAGAGTTAGGTTCGCGAGTTCTTAAAACATTTGAAGGAGGTGATTTCTCTAGAATTTTTAAATTTAAAAACAATTTGATCACAAGTAAATAACATTGAATTTTCCTAAACAAAATTACACTGATCGCCAAAAATTTGTAACCGTTAACCTAACAATGGCTTCCAGTAGAGTTTTATATGCTAATTATAATGCAATTTTCCGATTTTTACTTTACCATACAGGGTATGGTCAAGTATTGTAATCGTGCATGAAAAAAGTGGTTTTTTTCCTTCTTTTTTCAAAATATCTAAAAACGGCTGAAACTATTTCGTTTAAAAAAAATTTAGCGAAACTATGGTATTTAGGTCTACAAAAAAGCTCTAATAAGTGAACATCGAAAAAATTATATTTTTCGAGAAAATAATTGTTTTGTCAAAATGTCTGTTAGTTAGTTAGTCTGTGCGTTACCAAATTTGTGGACGAGCTAGCTCAAAAACTAGTGTGAATATCGAAACCAAATTTCACACGTATTTTTGGTCCATTGAGATTAAGAGCTGATTAGATTTTGGTGCATATCGACCCAAAATTAAGGGGGTTCGAGGGGGGTTAAAAATTAAAAATCTAGGTCGTTTGAGCAAACTCAACCAAATTTTGTATACATAATCAGTGGACCCCCAGAAGTCTAAAAATGCCAAATATAACCTCCAAAAATGGGGGGGGTCAAATAATGAAAATCTTGGCCATTTACTAAACTCAACCAAATTTTGTATACATAATCAGTGGGTCCCCAGAAGTCTAAAAATGCAAAAACTAACCGCCCGTAATGAGGGGGGGGGGGGGTGGCGGAGGGTAAAAAAATGAAAATATTGGCCATTTACCAAACTAAACCAAATTTTTTATACATAATCAGTGGGACCCAAGAAGTCTAAAAATGCAAAAACTAACCGCCCGAAATGGGGAGGGGAGGGTCAATAAATGAAACTCTTTGCTATTTACCAAACTCAACCAAATTTTGTATACATAATCAGTGAGTCACAGGAGTCTAAAAATGCAAAAACTAACCCCCCCCCCCCTACATGATTATATATAATTTTATTAAATATTAAATATAAGTGAGGGGCCAGGTTGTATGGTAAAGTCAAGTGGATGGCCACATCAGAACACGTCAGCTTATTTTTAAAACAGGTCAGAGTTTTGAGATATTATCCGTTAAAACGACGAAAAATGCTATTTTGACTTTATTTTCGAGTCCTATTAGATATTAAAGAGCAATATTTGAAATGAAAATATTTTGTTGACTTAATAGAAGCTTGCTCTTTGATTTTCAAATTACCATTTGTTTTTAGCTCAATTAGAACTCGAGTTAGAGCTAAAAAACTCCGACTCCGAATGGTCGAAACTTCCGGTTGATTTTACACCTTCGGCTTCTATAATTTTGAATCGGAGTTTATAACGAAGATCGAAAGATTCGACCGCGCCCAGCCAGAGCGCGAACCTACAAGTTTTGACTTGTCGCCGGAGAATTCCCTCACGTCAGCATACTTTTTTATTGTTGCATGTTACTTATATATGTGTATTATCACTTATTTTTGATTAAAGAGACTGATTACTGAATTATCATTAGGCTGCCCTTAGCTGTTAGTTAAATACATCTCTCTTAGACTACTTCGACTCAGCCTCCAACTCCGATTAATCAAATTTAAGATCTCCGGTTCCGGTAAATTCAACTCCGTAACATCCTTAATACGAATCGAAGATCAGAGTAGAATTGACTATTCCCTAGCCCAGTGTTTCTCAACCTTTTTAGGTTGACGGCACACTAAAAACATCTGGAATCATTTGCCGCACTCCTGAATAGAAAAAAATGTAAAATTTGTATGATGCACAAAAAAATAAAGTAATTACAAATACAATTTCAAAGTTACAAAACCCATACAGTTTTAATTATTTGTCAAAAACGCTCGCAGCACATTTGACAATCTCATGCGGCACACAGGTTGAGAAACACTGGCTTAGTGAGCCCGAAATCTAAACAGTTATCGGCATTGAAAATACAAAAGTTTTGCTACAGAACAAACTTTCTAAGACGATTTCTTTTAATGAATTTAATTTTTCTATTGAATGATAAAAATGAAGCAAAAAGTAAAACTTTTTCACGACCCAGTACGTTCGCCAGTTAGAACAAGTATTTTTTTCCCATTATTGTCTGAATTTTATTGAAGTTAAATGAAATATTTGCTCTCTCTTTAACGAGTATAATTTTGATCCAAGAGTAAAAGGCCATTCCTAGAATAATAGAATTTAAAAATTAAATCTTTAATAGTCAACTAAGACCCAACAAATAAATAAAAAAATATGGCTATTTAAGAGAGCCAACTTCGACGAGATGCGTAGCTTCTTTGGACAATTCCCGTGGAATGACGCATTAAAAAATAAAAATGCTACTGAATGTGCTTCCGTATTTGAAGATGTAATTCAGATGGGCATTGAACAGTGTGTTCCCTTTGTAAATGGGAAAAATTATTCAAAACCCTGGTTTAACAAGCGATGCGCCGAAGCTGTTCGTGAAAAAAATAAAGCATTCAAGGAATGGATTTTCTGCCAAACGGACATCAAACGAATCGCTTTTTCAAAATCACGCAACCATTGTAACAAAATTATTAATGAAACCAAGAAGTCTTTAGACGAAAAATGGGCTGACCGATTATCAGCATGCCCCGCTAATAAAAATCGATTCTGGCATCTCACGAAGAAATTAACTACGAACTCCTCCAAATCTGCGTTTCCCCCTTAATCTTCCCAGCGGCTCAATAGCCACTGACGCCCTCGCTAAAGCTGAAGCATTTACTTCATTCTTCGCGACCAATGCCACCCTAGACGACAAGGGACTTGACCCCCGCCCAATACCCCTAGCACCAATATTATGTCGGATATTAAATTCAGAATTCCAAAAATATTAAAGGTAATAAAAAACCTAATTGTTGATTCAGCCGCTGGCCCAGACAACATTCCCACCAATATAATCAAAAATTGCGCGCCTGAACTTGCTCCTATTCTCTCAAAAATTTTCAAACTTTCTTATACCACTGGCTCATTTCCGGGGAGCTGGAAAACTGCAAGAATTCAACCAATAAAAAAAGGAGATTCTTCAAATGTAGCCAATTATCGTCCGATTGCTATAACTTCGGTTCTTTCTAAAATCATGGAAAAAATAATTAATGAGCAAGTTCTTCACCATTTAGAATCTAATAAACTAATCCATGATAGTCAATACGGCTTTAGACAATCTCGGTCCACCGGCGATATTTTAGCATATATAACTCATATGTGGAATAAAGCACTAGAGACTGGTAAAGAGACTTTCGTAATAGGCTTAGACATTTCAAAGGCCTTCGATCAAGTCTGGCACAAAAATCTCTTTGCCAAATTACCTGCATTTGGCCTCCCCCCGAGCCTCTGCAAGTTGCTTGAGAGCTTTCTCTCAAACCGCTCTATAAAAGTCGAGGTTGACGGAATATCATCCTCGTCCTTTAATACTAATGCTGGAGCTCCTCAGGGCTCAGTCATCTCTCCCACGCTCTTTATTATCTATATTAATGACCTATTAAATCTGCCCTCCAATCCAATACATTGTTACGCTGACGATAGCACCCTCCATAACGCTCAATCCTTACTAGACAATCGTGCAAACATAGCCTCCTCAATAAATTCAGACTTAAGCATGCTAAAAAAATGGGGATCTCACAACTTGGTAAACTTTAATCCTGGCAAAACACAATGCTGCCTGATTTCTAGACGCGCAGATAGGAACCTTCCGGACATTTCATTTGATTCGAGCTCATTGGAATTTCGTAATAAAATATCATTTTTAGGTGTCACCTTAGGTTCTGACCTCTCTTGGAATGACCATATTATCTCAGTAGCAAAAGCTGCAGCATGTAAGCTAGGCTTTCTTTTCCGAACCAAACGATTTTTCACCCCCACTCAACTCCTTATATTATACAAGGCTCAAATTCGCCCCTGTCTTGAATATTGCTCGCATTTGTGGAGAGGGGCCCCCAAGTATTCTCTTAATACCCTAGACGTAATTCAGAGACGAGCTATCAGACTGATAGGCGATCCTACATTAACTGACACTCTCGACTCCCTAGCCCATCATAGATCTGTCCCCGCCCTTTCCCTTTATTATAGATATTACCATGGCTTTTGTTTTGACGAAATTAAATCGATAATCCTACCAAGGGCTTCATTTGCGCGAAATACACTATTTTCTAAAACTCAACACCCCTACGCGCTTAAACTTGATACTAATCGAACAAACGCATTCGCCAATTCATTTATCCCTATGACATCTAGAGACTGGAACTCTCTTCCCCCGACCGTCTTTCCAGCAACTTATAACCTTCAATCTTTCAAGACCAGCATCCAGAGATACCTTCGACTGCTACCCAATCACTAAATCTCTCCTTATCTTCACGTTACAAGGGTCCACCACGGACTACAGAGGTTGTACCTTCTTGGTGCAACTTCTTCATGTATCAGTATCATTATAAAAAAAAAGTCTGAACGGGTCTTGACTTGTATTTGCATCCTTGAAATTTCCTTCGCTATAAAGGAAGAAGTCAGATAATTCTATCCACACCCTTTTTAGTTATTTTTCTATATCGGATTCTAATTAAAGAAACGCCCTCCACACATTTATTACATAAGAAAAAAAGTGAAAAAATTTCCAATACTCGATATACCGTATTAATTAATAATCAACTTAAATATAAATTGTTTATATATGCCTATATTATTACTTCACTCATGTCAATAAAAAATTTTCTTTTTACTTTATTTCATTTTTGAACTGGTACTTTTAAAGCTATAGCACTAAAAATATCTGGAATCATTTGCAGCTCAAAAAAAATTGAAGTAATTACAAATACTATTTCAAAGTTACAAAACCCATGCAATCTTAATTATTTTTCTAAAAAGACTCGCAGCACATTTGATAATATCTCGCGGCCAACAGTTTGAGAAACACTGTCCTAACCGAACCGGACTGGCGACGACTTTCACATCTTCGAATTTATATGTAGGTGGGCAGAATGGAGGAACTCTAGACAGCGAACTTGGACACCATATTTTTCACAAAGAGAAACAAAGAGGTTGTCCTCTGCTTGATGCAAATAAACATACACATATATATATATCGAGATGATATATCTGTATATATATATATATATATATATATATATATATTATATTTATTTAAACAAAAACTTTTCAATTATACCATGTTTCAGTGTGACTTCATGACTACGCTTATTCAAATCTCCCGAAATTATTTTCTGCACATAAAACGTATGATAAAGTAAAAATAATCAAAATGGTATTTATTTATTTTATATTAAGGTATATACAATCTAGAAGTAAATATTAGGATATAATTTATAGTTTTCTTTTATGAGCGGATATAAATTTCCCCAGCCTATATCCAATAGGTCTATATACGGTAGTGGAGTATTATTTTTCGAGATGTCTTTATATAAATAGATGATGTATGATTCATTAAATTCCAAAATAAATATCCGATCATTTATTATCCATCGTCTGCCTCAACCAACCTTGTTCACCCCCTGCCACCGCCTTCGCTCTTTATTGAAAAGCTAATACCTAATGGCAATAAAATACTTTGTCAGAAAATTAAAGAATCATTAGATCATGTTATAAGGTGTTAATAAATTCAATTGAACAACCCCCACTCCTCCCCTACTACGACGTTTTAATAAAAAATTACTTTATCTCTGATGACAAAAAGTTTTATCAAGAAATATTCACTCTCAATCCTATTTGATTAATGGGAAAATATTGAAAAAAAACCTGGTGGGAGATAAAAAAAAACACCCTATATAATTTGTATATACACTTGCCTCCTAGTAGTATATTTATAAAATTTTGTTTAATTACTATGTACATAAGAAAAATACAGGGGGGATAAAGATCTACCACATTTTGAAGAGGTATAAAAAAATGAAAAAAATTTCCTAGAAAAAACAGAAATATTCACTCTCAATCCTATTTGATTAATGGAAATATTGAAAAAAACTATGATTGGGAGATAAAAAAACACCTATATAATTTGTATATACACTTGCCTCCTAGTAGTATATTTATAAAATTTTGTTTAATTACTATGTACATAAGAAAAATACAGGGGGATAAGGAGATCTACCACATTTGAAGAGGTATAAAAAAATGAAAAAATTTCTAAAACTGAATATATGAAAAAATAAAATAAATTACAATGATTTTAAACATTATATCAGAAGAAAAAAAAGGGGGGGGGAGTCAAAAATGAAAATTCTAGCCCTTTCGACCAAACTCAACCAAATTTTGTATACATATTCTGTGGACACTCAGAACGCTAGAAATGCAAAAACTAACCACCCAAAATGGAGGGAAGGCCAAAAAAGAAAATTCTAGCCCTTTCGACCAAACAATGAAGGTTTACAAAATTTGGTTAGTTTTTGCATTTCTAGCCTTCTGGGGGTCCAAAGTATATGTATATAAAATTTGGTTGAGTTTGGTCAAAAGGGCTAGAATTTTCATTTTTGACCCTACCCCCATTTTGGGTGGATAGTTTTTGCATTTCTAGCTTTTTTGGGGCCCGCAGAATATGTATACAAAATTTGATTGAGTTTGGTTGAAAGGGCTAATTTTTTTCTTTTTTGACCCCCCTACCCTGACTATTTTAAATCACGAAGAAGGAGAGATGATCAAACGAAACGCCATCTAAAAAGATGACCAAAATAACGTTGCAATAAATTTATTTTACTTGTAATTTTATTTTCATTATTAGATTAAAAATTCACAGTTTATTGGACAAATTTTTTTTATTGAAGCTCTTCTTCAATTTTTGTACAACGTTTCGTCTCTCTCGAGACTTTTTCAAGTACTCAATTGGTTAGAACAACATTGGTTGAAATAAAGATAAAAATAACTGAGACATAGTAGAATTTTTTCTTTCTAGATTGATACAATAAAACAATATAAGTCTAGATGGATTTTCCATCCAACGTTGTACAAAAATTGAAGAAGAGCTTCAATAAAAAAAATTTGTCCAATAAACTGTGAATTTTCAATCTACTAATTATAATGGACATTAATCAACATAATTTATATTGATCTTTCTGATTTAAATATATTTTCTGAGTTTAAAAATGTGTATTTTCAAAATGCTTATATGTTTTTTAATGAAATGCCCATCGATAAGTTGCAGCACTTTGTATCTGTGTTAATTGATTTTTATACCATACTTTTTGAATAATATTTATGAAATCTCGAATAAAGAGATTTTGACTAATATTAGGGTCATCTGATGTTTACATTTTTTTTCGGAATTTCTTAAAAAGGACAAAAAAATTAGTTTAAAGCAGGGCTCTGAATCTTAAAATAAAATGTAATATATAGTTAAGACAATTTCTAAATATTTTAAAGGATAGTAAGTATTTTTAGAGTGACAGTACCCCCAAATGTCAAGTTAACGGGATTCAATTTCCGCCAAAGTACAATCTTGAAAGCTTTTATAATCTCATTTTAGAAGTACTAATATACAATTTCCTTGAGAAACTTTTATAGATTTTTGAGACAGAACTCACACAAATTCGACGATACAGGGACAAAATAACGAACCGATTCATAATGATCCAAAAATATTAATTCTATTAAAGTAATATTATTTTTCAATCGGTATAAACTAACACATATTACTTATAATATATAAATCAGTATGTATATTTTAAGAGCCGTAGAGAGAGATAAAGATACACAAACATCGTTAGAACATTAATCAGGTCCAGTTTTACGGAACCCTAAAAATAACAATTTTTGAAATCAATGGCCCCTAAAACGCAAATATATATAAAAATTTGAATTTTTTTTCACCACTATAATATTTTTTTATTCTAAGAATGGTAAAGAAATAAAGAACCAAAGAAATGATATATGATATTATATCGAAGGGTAGTAAGGGGTTATTAAATCAAATGATACATGATCTTCGAAAAAAGACAAAAAATATTTATTTCCAATGTCTATCAGATGAAATTTTTTTTGGTTTTATGTTCTTTTTATAGAGATGAAATTTACAACTTGGAAATTTTTTGACAAATCTATTTTATTGCTCGATTGGTGAAACATAACCTAGAAGATTTTGTCTTTTCGAAATTTTCCTATCAAATTTCATGATTTAATTTCAAATTAAAGGTTGCATGATAATATTTATAGTCAATTTTAAAAATGATGTAAAGAAGAATGGGCGTTTTTGACTTGAAAGTTTTCTTTTTGTATGTTCATTAATGAAACTTAAGCCATTAATTAGGATGAAATATAAAGACTAGAAGAAAATGTAATATTTTATGATCTTGTCGGAGAAAAGGATTCTCTTGTTGCTTTAATCTTTAACATAATAATTATATACCGTTATTCACCATGTGCTTAGTACCTGTATCTACATATATTCATTCGCTCCCTTAAAAACGAATGAAAAGCTTAATAAAGCTTTTAAAGTAGGTATTCGTATTCATATTTGCATATGATGGAATTCATTAAATTATGTTATCTATCTATATCTATACTTATTATAATCGGCTTGTGCGACGACAGCGACAAGATTTTTTAATTTTAAAAATTTTAAAAATTTTAAAATCCACTGGTAATGGGTTCATGACAAATAAACTTTATTAAAATTAGGAAATTTAAATTATTAATTTATTTATGAGACGACAAGATAGATTGAATAATGGAATTGAAATAATTATCGGAAAAGAGGTTTTTTTATTTAATTAATGTTTTCACCTTATTAAAAACAAGGACTAAAAGATGATCAAGGACATTCGATAGTGGAGAAGTAATCTCCGAACTCGAAGCTCAAAAACAATGTATGCATAAATTCATGTAAAATAAATGGTTTAATAAAATTTATAAAAAAAAAAAAAAAAAAAAAAAATATTTATTTAAAACCCACTTTGGATGGATTTTATTATGATGAATGGAATCCAGACCAATATAAATAGAAAAAACAAATTCTGTATAAAATTATTCATAAGATCGTCATTTTCAATATTTAGTTTGGTATTGGTATGAGGACAAAAATTGGTCAGTCGTTAATGCATCGCCTTGGTAGTGCAAAGGTCCCGGATTCGAGCCCCTTTTTTCTCTGATATTTTATTCTCAAATTTTAAGTTATTTTCAATCTTTTATAAACTGACGTTTCAGAGGATTTTCTCTACTTCGTCAGGGTTTACAAGGGTCAATGAAGGAAGTTTGTAAACACCTCCTTCTTCTCTCGATTCGTCTTTTTGATGTTAATGGCAAACTATAACATAAAGGAGATAAGTATAAGTTACAAGCCCTCATCATTGACCCTTTTAAATCGTGAAGGAGAAGGGAAGAGCCTACGAAAGGCCTGTTTTTAACACTAGAACGCCCGGACTTTCAGATCCCCTAGAACGCCCGGATGCCGTCAATTTGACGACTTGCATTTTTCAACACTCAAACTAAATAAAATCATTCTGTTTCCTTTTATTTAATATTTTTTTATTTTTTCTAATAATAAATATAATTATCAATTTATATATTAAAAATACATATTAATATATTACATTTTAATAATCATTATGATATAAAATGAAAAATTACCATGCTATATTTATAGAGTATTATCATTAACAAAACCAGTAGTTCTATATTATATGTTATTATTATAAATATTATATTATTATAAATAATATTGAAATAAAAAAACAAATATACGAAAAAAACTCACGAGAAATTGAGAGAGAAATTTGTTGTTGATAATTCTAAGGGCGGAACAAAAATGAAATGGCAAGACTAGGGGCTCGACATATATATATATGGATTTCAAAACAGTAGGTTCCCTCGAAATGTTGTAAAATAATAAAGTGAATCATCAAAAGATAAAAAAATTGACATAAAGAAACATAATTTTTTTATTTTACTCCAAGTTTTTCAAGGAAGATTGTAAATTAAAAAAAAAGTCAGAACAAATCCGAGGGTCAAAAAGGATGGAAATGTTCCAAAAAGAGAATCGTAATTATTCGTACTTGAAAAATTAATTTAAAATATAAAAATTGGAGTAAAAAAGTGTAACCGTCAAATTGACGGCTTTTGGGCGTTCTTGGTAAATCCATAATTTTCTCCTAAATAAAAATTCATAGGGTGCTATTTTTTTTATTAGAAAGCTATTCAAAAATTATTAAAAGTCAGCGAGTTTCAAAGTTCTAACTTAAATAGTAACGAAATGAAAGAGAAATGAAATGTGAAAACCGTCAATTCGTTCTATATTGTTAAAAGAGGAAAATGACTTTATTGTAAATTATTTTATTCTTTTTTTTTTAATTATTATTATTATCTTTAGGTATCAAAATTCTATTAAAATCTACAATTCCAACTAGAAAAAATACTTTTTTTTTTTTATAATTTCATAAATAATTAGAATAATGAATTTTATAATTATAATATAAAGAATTCGGCAATCCAAAATAAGGAGGTTGATAAAATAAAAAAATAAAATTGACTTACTATCTATCTACTGGTATTTCATTAAAGGAGGCTCAGTAATTACCTGAAACAAAACAGAAAAAATAATATTAGAAAACAAATAATCAGTTAATACTATTTAGTCTTAATAAAATATCTTTTATTCCAATATTTTAATTTTTTATTTTAATATATAGTAAGCACTTTATTTTTTTTAAATTCTGATTTTTTTTCCAAAAACATTTTGGGTCCCCGTTGAAATTTTTTTGAGTATGTACATGCCTGGATAATGAATATCAGGTAAAACAACACACATTTGGTAGGGAAATGTAATGGCATTAAATGAAAGATATGCTAGATTATCGTGCCCCTGTAGGGTAGGCTTCTGATATCCACCAAGGTAAATTTATTGCATATACCACAGGATTTAATGGATAATTAAGAAATTAAAGTTAGTTTGTTAGTAACATACAAGTGAAGCTAATAAAATCGTGTTACAAATCAAATCAAAAGAATGTTATCTGCTTGATTTAAAGTGTTATAGATAATTTCATTTTCATGTCAGAAAGGCTATAGCACTCACAATTTCTTTAATTCGATGATTTAAAATAATTCTGCTATTCTCTGCATAATCATCGTTCTAGGTTCAAATTTAAATTGTTTTAAATATTTATAGGGGAGTCGGGTAAAGCGCGCGTTAGACCTACTGCTTCACATATTGTTGATGACGATGTTGGAGCGGGATGCCTAAGATCAGGCCTTGCTCGAGGCAGAAAAAAAAGTGACCGGGGAAAACCCTGCTCGCTCACTACCTCTGATAAAAAAAGAATCATACTAAGTCCCCACTGGCTAAAGTTGACTATGTTTCCTAAGGCAACCAATTACTAACACTACTAATCCCAAATATTTATGAAATATACCTATTAAATACAGCTATATAGAGTATGTATATATATATATAAACAAAGCTCTGTTACGCCGAGTGTAACTCCAGGGTTGTATATAGGTGGTGCAATGTAATTATACTACCATTGATTAATCTGATAATCCTTATAAATCTCGCTTATTCTAATTATAATTTGAATATCTACAGTTGCTATAAATTTTCAGATAGTAGCTTTAAGATTGATACTATCACAATCAGAGTTCGTCAATTAGTTAAAAGATGGCAAATATTCTAGCTAAAAAAGTTTTGACATGTTTGTCCATCTTTCTGTTCAATTGTAAAAGAGATTAATCAAGAATTTTAAGGAATATCAAACAAAAGATATAATCTTTAATTTATTGTTTATATCTTTTTGCCCTCGGAAGTGGGGTCGAGACCCTCACGTATTCGTAATCCTCAAGTGGAGGTTAATTATTATTCGGGTGGTTTCCCATTGCCTTCTTTATTGTAGGAAGCGTGTTCTATCTGAGGTTATGGTCGCCACTATATAAGCCAAAGCTGTCCATGATCAGGACTTGAACAAAGCCCATCCCCATTAAGCTGATTCAGCCCTGCTCATTGAAATTGATAAGGGCTAAATTTAATAAAGTCATGATCTCACAATTATATATATAAATTATCTAGTCGCCATGCAATGGATGTAATCACTCTTCATAAATCCCAGGGCTTGCGGATAGCTCAAAAAGAAAGAGCGCTGTGAGCCTCTTAGAGCCGCATCATGTGATATAATGACATCACGTTTTTTCGTTCCTTTCCGGGGGTTCTTTCAAAGAGAAAAGGAGATTTTTCATATTTTACGTTTAAAACCGCACCGGAACACTAATAAATTTGCCTAAAATATCCCTTGCATAAAATTCGTGCCTTTTTTTACTGTGCATTTATGTCACAAAATGCTACTTTATTTGTTAATATAAACCCTTAGAAAAAGGGTAATATATTTATTTTTATACAGCCTAATGATATAATAGAAGAGAGATAGAATAGAATGCTAAACAAAATAGAGCTCCGTTTAAATATTCGAAAAAAAGAACATCACGATAGCGAGAAAATATAAAATAAGTTGAATTCAGATTACTCTCATTCAAGAGGAGAATTTTATATGAAAATATTTGTTTCATCTGAAACCTTATTTTCATTTAGGTATATGGAATAAATTAAACATGGAAATTAGCTAAAATCAGCAACAAATAAAATTATTATTCTTTCCCCAATAATTTTCTGCCAATAGATGTCTTCTGGATATTTTACACTCATTCGTATTTGATATGACATATTTTTTTATGAATTACAATAATTAATAGAGACAAATATAAGAACTCGGTAAGTAGGTATGCAGAAAATCTTCTGGGCAGCGATAGAATTAAATTCACTTAAAATTTTATTTTATTCTAATTAATGCTTGAAACGCAGGGAAAAATAATTTTAACAATGATTTTTTCTGTCTTTGTTCTTGATTCCATTACCCATGATAATTCAAGGACGGAAAATCGTATAAGGTTCATTCTAATGCCCAAAATGTTTGTATTTCTAGTGCTGAGAACTGAGTAGATTTTGAATTCTCTAGCTATACATCTTCCAGTTAAAAAATGCAGAACATTTCTATTTTTGATATTTCATGTGTTGTCAAGATAAACAAACGTTTATAACTCACAAACACGTACACGGCGTTTTGATTATTTTCAAGTGTGAAATACCCTGGCAAATGTATCATCATCATCATCCTCAGCCTGTCGATAGCGACAATCCACTGCTGAATATAGGCCTCTTCCATCAAATGGAAGGGAGTTGGCATTGAAGTCACCACGCTTGCCAGGCGGATTGGTGACAAGGAATCAGATTTTAGCCTGTCAAATATCAATTCAGGGACTCGGACTCGAACCCGGGACTCCTGCTTAGAAAGGCTAGTGTCTTTAAGCTCTCGACTAATCCGATTCCCGCAAATGTATACGAGCTTTCAACTCCCAAAACTTTATCCCAGTCGTCCACTGGAAGTTACAATGCGCTACGGAGATGAAGCGCGACAAATAGCAAATGGTGTAAAGTAATATTACTAGTAGTATTGAGTAAATAGAGTATTTGCTCATTGTCGTGCTTCATCTCCGTAGTTCGTTGTCGCTTCCAGTGGACGACCGGCCTTAATCAATTTATAAACGCTGATAGTTTATTAGAAATAATAATAATTTATTTATATAAAAATTAAGAAATTGATATTATGACAAGGTAATCAAATCAAAAATTAAATTTTAAATAGTTTAAAATATTTAAATGACTTTCAAAAAATTATTTTATAATTAAGAGTTTTTCCAATAGTCTTTGGGATAAGTGTTTTCTACCTAAAACGTATAACATAAAAATATACCAAAAAAATATTAAAACAATCAAACATTATTTTACTATTTCAAAACACAATGGTGAATATTTTAAAATTTGTGGGGTCGAAAATAAAATAATATTTTTTTCTCATGGTGTGTGAAGTTTCCCAGTAAATGTCTTCTTTGTAAAACTGATTTTTTTTATTTAATTCATTTTAAAAATGAGGGTCTGAGAGGTCTCTAAAGAGATTTTTGTACTAGCTGCCGTTAATAAGTGGCTAAACTTAATATTATGAAAAATACCCAGAATTAGTTCATTTTCTCATTTTTAACGACAAATAAGAATGAATTTGATATCTCAAGTATTTTGGAAGATTTAAGGTATTAGGGAATCCTTCGTGTGAGAGTCCGTCTCGCATTTGGCTGACTTTTTATTTTTAGTAAAGAAGGCATGAACATTTTTCGGTTAGGTAATGAAGAATAACACATTTTCCAATTTTTAGTTCATTTTGAAATAAAGTTTTTTTTTAATATATTACAATACTAAGGGTTGAAATTTTGTTTAAATCACACATAATTAATTATAATTATTTATTCATCACATACAACAAATAATTCAATATAATTACGAGGTTTCGATAGGATTACCTATTCTGCGATATTCATATACTTGAGAACAGTCGCAGAATAAGCCGATTGAAATGTGATAGTTATATTGGGTTATTTGTTATTTGTATTCAATAACTAATTATAGTTAATTATTTGGAATTTTAACAAAATTTCATTATAAGCATTGAATTAAACATGACCTCTGTAATTGAAAACCTAGAAAATAATGTTAAAAAATTTGAAATTAATACCAGGACAAGACCCCATAATAATGAACTATACCGGATATGACACTTCATTTTACATTTATGCACTTCATCTTCATCATCTAAGCCCAAAAAAATAGATTCCCAGCCTATAGACAAAAGTCAATGAACTTCTCATTTTACTTTATTTATCCATACCAATATCAATAAACTCTACCCTACCTAAATTTTCACTTAACAATAGTCTACATCTCTAAGAGAGATTATCTTTAAAAATAATTTAAAAAATGAAAACAATTTTTTGGCGGGGTCAGATAGGCTAGGCGGTAGCGTGACAGCGAGCTAACCAGGGGACCCGGGTTCGAATCCGACTCGAGGCAACCAGCTAAAATCTGACCCCCGGGGGTAGAGACAAATTTTCAAAAAAATATAACTAGTATCGTAATTAGGCTTATGGCTAGAAAGGCCGAAAAGCCAAAAAAAAAAAAAAAAAAAAAAAAAAAATTTCCTTTGTTGGCTAAATATATATATATATAGATACCCTAGCATTCAACAAGTTGAATTAGTTATTTTCTGTACTTCCTGAAGATGGGTTGATAACCCGAAATATATATATTGAAAAAATTTACATCTTTTAATTTTTTTAATTTTAATATGAAATAAGTGACCAAGAATCCTTAACTCATAGTAAATGAATATTACAAATAATCTATTCTCAAACGCCTCCCAATCCTGGCTGATCCTTTTGTCTATAATACAAAAACCTTTTCTTCGTTCGCTATTTTAATTACATATAATATTTATTTACTCTTATCTTTATTAAAGATGTTTCACTTTGCACCAACAACACAATCTCTAATAATTAGTTCTGCTACTGGAACGCCGCCACGCGAGCTTCTTCGAGAACTTCTACAATAAGCTCCGCCCACCGGAACGTGACAGTTTTTCGTGCGTGCATGAGGTGTTCATCGATTTATAAGACGTTATCACGTCAAAAAAAAAAAATTAAAAAAGGACATTCGTTGGTGAGATCTCGGGCCTCGAGGTATTTGAAATTGTTAAAAAAAATTTATTCATTAATAAAATTGTTATTTATTTATTTTTTTAAAACAAAATTTCAATCCTTAATAAATTTAATCACAAAAATACAAGCTTTAAGAACTACTACATATTTAATACTATAGTACTCTTACAAAGCAGATACTTTGGTTACTATATATATATATATATATTTTATAGTAATGAAAATAAAATCGAACAAGGCATGTCTCTTTTGGTCATTGATAGAAAATGAATCGATCAAAAGTTTCTAATTGACTTAAAGAGAGGAAAGTATATATTTAGCTTGAGTGGACGGCTGCCCGGGAGAGAGAAGAGTATTGCGTTACTTTCCCTGCTTCACTTTTCTTCTGTGAACATCGATTCGGGTGCTTTTGGAAATCCCTCGGGGCTCAAAGTCCGATACACAAAGCTCTACGTGAAAAAGGAGTGGCAATAAAGCAATTGGATCACGAAAAGAAGTGGACGAGACGAAATTGACCACAATAAATGATCATTATGGTCACTTTAGAAAGAAAGAAAGAAGAAATTGTAAAGAGGAAAAAAAGGAATCAAATTTCTTTTTTTAGTCTATCTAATTACGCAACAAAGGTTTCCGGTTACGACCAGACATTTGGTGTACAGAGAAACAATTAAATGATAAACAAAGCTTCAATTAGAAAATAAAGTATTTTTTAAGATTAAGGGCTTTAGGCTAAATTGTTTTGCTATTTATCTGGAAAGTTTTGCTTTGATTAAATACACTGATATTTGTCTACCTTCGGTCAAACCATCGGATATCTTCCACGGTCAGATATAGAATAAGCCGGTGCGAGTCGGACAGCATGCCGATAAATTGGTACCTTATATCTTTCAAAATACTTGAGATATCAAATTCGTTCATATTGGTCCTTGATAAGGAGAAAATTCGAAGAATATTTTTATAATTTTAAATTAAGCTATAAGTGAACTCAGGCCGGTATAATAATCATCTAAAAATGGCCAATTTAGCACTATCACACTGTAATTTTAAAATTAAAAAAAAAAATAACCTAATTCTTCACAATGAGATCTTTACAGGAATACCTCGTACTCTATCATAAAAAAATATTTTTTTTCTCCCCACAAAAAATTTGACCCTACTAAAATTAATCAATCAATTGAAATTTTAACACAATTTTTGATTTTCGGGAAAATTAATTAAATTTCAAGTTTTATTCTAAATCCTTTTTTTTTTGTTTTTACTATCGAATGGAACCCTAAAATTGAGGGGAACTGACAAAGTATTCCTATTAATTAGAAAAATATTAAAAAATAATTAGAAAAAAATAAAATTGAAAATAATATTTAATATAATCATTAATTCAAAATAGTTTCTAGTTCAGTGATAAACGTTTTTATAAATTGTTGCTATATATATGTATGTGTGTGATTGTAATGAATTGTGTGATGTATCTATGTTGAAGATTTAAGAATGAATGTTTCATGTGAAATGACAAATTCCGGTTCTTGAACGAGATGTATGTATGATTTCAAATTATTATAAAAATAAAAAAAAAAAAAATTTGTATTATATAATTCTCTATAAAAAGAAAAAATGTAAATAAATGTTTCATTTCAATTTTTAGAACTACTGAGGATGGTCGACCAGTGGTGACCGAAACTGTATAGTTATCAATTAAATAATTCTAATAGTTATTAAAATTATTGTTTTATTATATTTGTGACAAAACCAATCCTTCAATTTAATGAAAAATTTAAATCAAGTCACTTAAGTTCAGGAAGAAATTTAATAAACTGACAAAGTATATGACGAAGAAGTTTGATTGAAAATGGATAAACCGGCCTTTATACGTCCCTCGTTTATCCAAACATTTAAAATATACATATAGTACAAGTCACATTCGAGTTTAAATTAAATTCAAATCAAACATAATTATGAATATGTTCATTTTTTATCCCTATGACTTCTTTTTACAGAAATTCTTTTACATCTTCGCCGAGTTCTAAATCTTCAAAATATCTTAAGAGTCAGTTTCTAACTAACATCTTAAATGTCTCCAAATATTTCAAAAAATAACTATTATAAAATAGTTTAAACATTTTGCTTAAGTCATTAAATGTAGCAGTAAAAACTTTGTATTCAAATACTGGAAAAAATCTAAAGATGATAATTTATTAATAGATATTAATTTATTTAATACATAGACTGAGCATCTTCTGACCAGCTAACCAAACCATCTTTTATTTTCCGCCTAGTGCTTATACAACAAATGTATTCTTATGTACAGAAGAGGAATACCCTACAGAAGTTGAGTTTATTACTTTCACTTATCTAGAATTTCTTAATTATAATATTAAAAAAAAGTAATATGAAAATGAACTAATATTGTATTTTAAAATAAATAAACTGATTAATTAATAAATATATGTATGCATGTGCGCGAAATTTCAAGATAATTGGATCAGTAAAAATTGTTAACCCTTTAACGCCTACCGTGATCATATGATCAAGGAAAATTAAATGTTTTTAAAACAATTTTTATACACATTTCCGGTTTAAAAGTTTTACTTTGTAAGAGGATTTACACAAAAGAATACAGGAAGTTATTTATTTACTTATTTTTTAATGATATTTCATTTAATTAGTGTATAATAAATATATTCAAGTTGTTGTTTAAAAAAAAATAAAGAAAAAATTTATTCCGGCTTTAAAGAAAGGTTAATAACATGATTCTACCTATACAAAGAAACCAAATTAAATAAAGTGTTATAAATAAATACGGTTCTAAAAAATCTCAAAATTTTTATTTGAAATTTAAACAATTCAAAATTTCCATTGGTAAGGGAGAATTTCATTCGAAACGTTTGGATATCTAACATTTTGGGATTGTTTTATTTATTTTTTATTTATTTATTGTCACCGGGAACAAATCCCATTTAGACAGCACATCAGTAAAGTGTTAGTAAGGTTAGTGAGGGAGCCTTAGCTGGTAGAAATTTTATATATTAGCCAGGCTCGAACCCGGGCCTCCCGCTTGAACATCGTCATCAACGATGCTGAAGCGGAGCCAGAGCCTTAGCCAGCTCGGCCAACCCGACTCCCTGGGATTGTTTTATAAAAGAACTGTATTTCTTTATTACAATAAACAATCAATAAATTATTTAAAAGCATATTTGAAGTAATTTATTTTCTTGGATATCTTCTATAAATTTATTTGTACTAGCAGTAACATTTGGTACAGACGGCGCGGTTGGTCAGTGAGAGAAAAAGTGGGCGTAGCGAGAAAAACTTGAAAAGTTTCTTCATCTCCTCTATTAACAAATATATTACATTTAATAATAAATATAATATGAAGAAGCAGAGAGAAAGAGAAAAACTCGCATTATTTCTTTTTAAAAATAATTTCCATAATGTTTCAGTAGCCCTTGACAAATTGTGAAATATACTTTTTGTTTCACGGTCACTGGTGTAAATATTTATTTTTAACGAAATTATAATCTACGAGTTTTATTTAAATAAAACCTCTAGTTCAAATCACTTCTACTTACTTGACAAAGTAAATAGAGAATTTTTGTTTTTAATTCAACCTTCAAAGTAATTATTAAGCCGAGCTCGGGTTAATAAAAGACGCATAGTATTATATTACTTTTTCTAAAATTAATATCCTTTCCCATTTGACATAAAAATATACTATATAAATACTTATGTAAATACGAGAATATGTTAGGTAAACGGTAAACTCAAAATTAAAATAAAAAAATATGAAAAAAAATAGAATCTAGGACCAGCTCAGACCAGCTCTGTCTAGTATTAATGCCATGAAAATAAATAAATAAAATAATTTAAAAACTTCACAGAGACTTCTGCGGGAGCGATTTAACATTGGGAACTATGTAGCTCAATTTGTCACGATAGATTCGTGAGGACCCAGAATTCAACTTGCAAAATCCTTGCTTTACCATATGAAGTATAGGGAAGTATTGTAATCCTGCATGAAAAAACTAATGTTTTTTTTTTTTTTTTTTTAATTTCTCAAAAATTGCTCATTCGATTTCGTAAAAATACTATATATTGAATACACGTCATTAAGGCGTTTAAAAAGTATAGTGAATTAGGTACTTAAAAGTAATATTTTAGGAGCTATTAATTATTATTTGAATATCAATTTGAGCCGCGAAAGTTTAAAATAAAATATTCAATAATTTCTTATGTTAATTCTACATACAATAGAGCGTCGATAATCCGGACGTCAAAAATCCGGATCCAAATCCGGCGAAAAAAGTTGAAGTGAATACATACATATTTGGCAAACAAAAGCGAACCACTAATGCAGTTCAAAAATCAATAACATATTTTTTAAGAGATTTGACAAAGTATAAACTGTACAGTATTCTGTAAATACATATGTATGTACATATAAGTTTAAGCATTATAAGTTCATATTAATTAATGGTTCTATTTATCTGCTCCAATTATTTAACCACTAAAGTGAATTATTAATGGTTTTAGTAAGTTTTGTTATTAACTCAAACGACCTTTTTTTGGTTCTTTTCAAAAATCCGTACATTTCGATATTCCGGTCAGCGTTCGGTCACAATAAATCCGGATTATTGACGCTCTACTGTATTTAGGAAAATTATTTTATTATTTTTTGAAAAGAAAAAATGTATTGACCACTAGGCCACTAATCGGCTATAGGAGAGAGAACGCGGGTTTGAGTCCTGCCGGGTGTTGTTCAATTCATTTTCTTTTCAAAAAATAATAAAATAATTTTCTAAATATATAGAATTAACCTAAGAAATTATTGAATATATTATTTAAACATTCGCAGTTCAAATTGCTTAAAAAAACAAAAAAACTAAACTAATGTTTAAAAAAAATGTAATTTGTCTATTATTTGAAAATGTTTGTTAATGGGTAGGTGAGTCTAGGGTCAAAATCTTGTGTGCGCTCTATCTCAAAAACTATAGTATATTTTGTATAGCAAAGGCGTAAAGTGAGGAATATAATTATGACAAGCGAGAGTTGTGGCATGAGCTGAGAGTTTGTGTGCATTCACCTGAGTACAAATGTTGACCTTTATTCAAAATATATGTATGGCATGCTATGTATTTTAAATTAGAATCATTAAACCAGGAAATTTTACAAATGAGGGTTACATCTTTGAGTGAAATATTTATTTAGCACGATATATATGTCAAAAGTATCTCCCTTACAGGATAGCCAATTGACCCGGATTACTATTTTTGGGACTCAAGTTCGATACCGAAGGAATAGAGGTTTGAAAATAACAATTAACCTTTCTGACATCTAATAAATATATTAGGTATTATCCATCACAGCTCGGATTTAGTAGATGACAATCTCCCGTGATTTAGGAAAAATAAAAAAAATTAAATTAAAATAATAATATTACATCAAAATCATTATCAGAACAAATAGAGAACATTACTTTGTGAGAGTTGTAATATATATTTAAATTTTCTGAAAAATCTATTATAGCCATTGGAGTTGAATTCCCAATGGTTAAAATCAACCCCTTTTGTCATGTAATTAAAAATAATTCATTCAATCTCGGATCTAATAGATGGCACCCTCTTGGGATTTTCTCAGAACGTTACTTTGACTCATAGGTTTCTTTGTAATTTCAACATGATAAAGTCCTCTTCATTGTACCGGGTGATTCAATAAGGGTGACGAGGTACCGTATCTCAGGAACTAATAATCGTAGAAGTTTGGGAAAAAAATCCTTCAGAGGAAATCGACCAAGAAAAATTGCTGGAAATATTTTTTAAGTTCATACGTCCACCGCTAGGTGGCTAAATAGCTTCGATCGTATAAAAAATGCAATTTTCTCAAAAATTTTCCAATATAAGTTTAGAAATGAATACTCTCACGTTAATGCCACCATAATAGTCCATCTTTTTGATAAATGAATTTTTATTGTAGGACGTAAAATAAAGGCGGAGGGGATGTTAAACTTTTATGGACTCTAGTGTCTATAACTTAAGTTTGACTTAACGGAAATTTGTTAACAAGGTCTGGTTCAAGAAAGGAAGGTTTGGTGAATGAAATACCAAAGCATCCATGCCATTCTAGTTCTTGCCGTCCTCGCTAAGGGGCGTGTTTTATAAAGTTAAACGTTTTATTAATTTTGCTCCGAAATCTTAAATGGAACCGTATAATTGTTTTATTAAATTCAGAAAGTAAATCAAATTCGTAACAAAATATGTTCAAACCGCATGTCGATATCTCCATTCGTTTAACAGTTATTGCTTAAAGAATATTTTATTAACTAATTTATTAAAGAAACAAAATAGGTAATTGAATTTTCAATTTTTTTAAGTTTCGTAGTCAAGCATGCCATGGACAAATAAAAAAACAGTTTAAAACTTTGTTCTTATCTTCATTTAATCACAAAAATAATGATATAACATAACAAACAATAAAATAACAATTACAACATTAACATCTATTTGTGAAAAATGCCGTTTCCATAGAAACTGTCAACCAAGTCTTTCACAGCCTTCTAAGAAATTAGGCATTTTTGAAATTTAATACCTACTCACAGGCGACAGAAAAGCATTAGGAAAAAAGCGTTATTATCATTATTTTTGTGATTAAATGAAAATAAGAACAAAGTTTTAAACTGTTTTTTTTATTTGTCCATGGCATGCTTGACTACGAAACTTAAAAAAAATTGTAAACTCAATTACCTATTTTGTTTCTTTAATAAATTAGTTAATAAAATATTCTTTAAGCAATAACTGTTAAACGAATGGAGATATCGACATGAGGTTTGAACAAATTTTATTGCAAATTTGATCTACTTTCTGAATCTAATAAAATAATTATACGGTTCCATTTAAGATTTCGGAGCAAAATTAATAAAACGTTTAACTTTATAAAACACGCCACTTAGCGAGGGCGGCAAGAACTAGAATGGCATGGATGTTTTTTTATTTTATTTACCAAACCTTCCTTTCTTGAACCAGACCTTGTTAACAAATTTCCGTTAAGTCAAACTTAAGTTATAGACACTAGAGTCCATAAAAGTTTAGCATCCCCTCCCGCCTTTATTTTACGTCCTACAATAAAAATTCATTTATCATAAAAGATGGACTATTATGGTGGCATCAACGTGAGAGTATTCATTTTTAAACTTATATTGGAAAATTTTCGAGAAAATTGCATTTTTTATACGATTGAAGCTATTTAGCCACCTAGCGGTGGATGTATGAACTTAAAAAATATTTCCAGCAATTTTTCTTGGTCGATTTCCTCTGAAGGATTTTTTCCCAAACTTCTACGATTATTAGTTCCTGAGATACGGTACCTCGTCACCCTTATTGAATCACCCGGTACTGTGAGAAAAACTATTTGACATCATCATCTCCTGATCTTAACAGTGTTATTATTATTTATTTTTTTATATTTATTTCTATTGGCTTGTTTTCTCTTCTCCATAATGGTCTGAAGGACAATAGAAAAATGAGAAAGCAGTGAAAGTTAGGGAGTTATTGAACCATCCCGTGGCTACTTTTCAAACATTTAATTGTTCTAATCAGAAACAGGCTCCAAAATGAATGATAAAGGCGGAAACTCCTTTTCTTCCGACTCCCTCTGTCATTCCGGACAGAGAGAGATAAACTGGACGACATCAAAGAATTTAATTAGATTAGCTGATAACTTTTACTTCTATTGTTTTCATTAATCTCATTCATTATCGTGGTATATATATATTTTTTTAATTCTCTAGAATTCAGAGAAAGTCGAAATCTTTCTTCGCCATCTCCATCACCACAAAGTCTGCGATTTCGTTCGTTATCAGATGGGTAATATTATGATAACGATATCGAAGTAGATGGGTTCCAAGAGGTTTGGTGTTCAGGTCAAAGGATGATATTCTAAGTCAAGGGTTGAAAACGAAAAAAGAAAGGATGAATATTATTTTAATAAATTCTGACTCGATCTTTAAAAACCTGTGTCAATATTAAAGGTCAAGTAGAAAGAAACTCTTCAAAATTAAGTGATGAAAATATCCTCGAATATATAAAATTGAGAAATTTTTTTACTGTTGAAAAACTCTTGTTGAAAATATGATAAAAATACAATATAATATATTAAAGTAACAATACATTGGTCTAAAGCAGCGCTTCTTAAACTTTTTAAATTTATGATCCCCATTATTATCATCATATTTTTTCGCGACCCCATATTTTAAATATAAAATAAAGATATAAAAAATTAATATTCCATAGATAATTTATTTTTTCTAAGACAATAGGTATACTACAACATATGAAAAGAAACAGTTTTGAGATTTGTTTCAAATATACAAAGGACGTTAAATACTGTGCGTTTGAGGCATTTTTTGATTATGAAATAACTTTATGCTAAAATTGCAAGGCAACACAGCTATTATGATGTGATTAAATGGTATCTTTCAATATGTAAATATAAATTACGCTTGGCCAGTATTACAATTTTTTAATTGTACTGTACATAAAATGTAATATATAAAAAAAAATAAGGCGATTTTGACTGTTTCTTCAAATTTATGTATCTGAATTAAATTTTCGCGAACCCATTTAATAAACGCTGGTCTAAAAAATCCCTGGAAAATATCATTTTAAGTTTATAATAGGGAAATAATATATACTATAAATATAAATAAACTTTCAAATTAATACAAATTATGGACTGAAATGATAATAATAATTATCATTTTAAGGATATTTTTTATTTCATGTCAGAAATGTTGTGTTTCCTCTTTGGGAATTGAACCCGAGTGTCAAAAAAAACAATTGGGGCTATTAGCTGCCCTTCAAAGTGAATCCAATTGATAAATGGTATATATCGGTCTAGATATTTCATTCGAAGATTTCATCTTCAAATATCAATGTGAAAAATTTCGAAACACTCAAGAATCTTTATTCAAACTAGATGATAAGTAGAGACCGGATTTTTATGCAGTAAAAACTGCCAAAATATGCAGTTAAAATGCTGAAATATGCAAGTAATATGCAAAATAAGTTGAAATATGCAAATTTAAGCAGCAAAAAATGGCAAAATAAATTTGTTAATGAACTACAAAATTAAAATTGAAGGCAAAAAGATTATATATGGTATTTGAAGAAGTGCAATGAAAGGAATAAAATGATAAAGTACCTAAGCTATAGACACCAAGGGTCAAAATAAAATTCTCATTACATTTAATATATTAAAAAATCTTTAAACACAAAGAAATAATAGGTGCACTTGAATAAAATCAACATTATAAATATAATAATTTTTCAAAAATGTGATCCAAAAATACTGGGGGGAAGGGGCGGGGGTAGTTTTATTTCGCAGACACGATTGTGTATTGTATTGCTTTTATTTTTTTATATTAACAAGCTTTTCTTATTAACGTACAAATAATAAACTAATAAAATCATTCAAATTGTTTCAATAAAATAACCTAGTAGCACAATGTTTCAAACAATAAAGTTACTATAAATTGTGCTACTAGGGAATGCAAATATTTGACAGGCTATAATCTAATCCCTTCAATAATTTACACACACTTTAACACATACACACACGAACACTTGGCCAAAATGGGATATAGTTCCAGAAAGCCATTAAAAAAAATAAAAAAAGAATTAAATAATTAACAAAGGATTACAAAAATAATTAAAATTTTATTGTATTTGTGAATAATTTATGTTTACTAGTAGTTTTCTAAATTATCTTCAGGTTGTATGTCTACGGTCACATAAAATTGATTTATACGATGAAAAAGAGCGCTCTACATCCACAGACGTAATGGGGGCGAATTTAAAAGGAACTTAAACCCCCCACTTTTATTTGGTAAGAAAAATATTGCAAACTTTTCGTCATTTTCGTCTAGAATATAGTATCTAGTACAACTGAATAATAAGAAAAATGAGTGATTTTTGTTTTGTACCTCACGAGGGGTGGGGGGTTATCAAGGGGCGAGGGGGGGCAATGTAACTCATGTACTAGGGAAATTGGGCTTTATTTTATTACGTTAATGTTAAATTAATATCGATAATTATGAAATATTTAATCTGCTTCGCTATTTTTTTGTTGATGGGGTGGGTGTATCCCTCAGTGTCCGATCCAAGTGGCGCGTCCCTAAAATGGAGAATGAAATGTTATGTGGTGAGTGAAGGATGTAGGGAAATGGACTTCCTGGTACTAATTCTATAAATAATTATATACAGACCAGCGGTTAACGAGAGACAATGAGATGTGTTTATTCAGGGACTGTTACAATGAGCTCGACTAGATGTATAGATGTCTTCTTCGGTGTCCAGCTCCGGTGGCGTTATTGTGTGGGTATGTGTGCTCTCTCTTGTGATATGCTTAGCAATAGATGGTATGTGTATTGCAAGCGAAGACCTGGAGAGGAGCCGTGGATGTGTGTACTCGCTGTATGTTCCCTTTGAATAGATGAATAAGTGTTTAGGTGTGTGCAACTCAGCCGTATGTATATGTATGTATGTATATGTGAAGAAGACTCTCCTCTGTGTGTTCTCATATAAGAAGCAGTTTGAGCTCTGTGTGTATTCAACTCTCTCTCTGCAGTATGTATGTGTATGTATGTATAAGAAGAAGTCTGTACTCTCTGTTCAACTCACTGCGGAACTTGAATAGAAGTATGTGTATGTGTATATCTGTTCAACTCCAATAGCAGAAGTGTTCTTCACTCGCTCACTCTCCCTGAAGTCAATGCTCTCTTATTATTCGTAATCACTGGTCATTTGTCTAGCTTTCCCGGAACTCATCAGTTTTCCTTGTTCTATTAACTAATAGCTTGCCTTAATGTAAACTTAATTCTGAAGAAAAATAAGATGTTAATTAATTTATTTGAATAAATTCTTGCTCACCCGCAAGACCATTGCAACCTTTTGTTTACATCCTTTGTAATCCAACTTCCTATTTCGTAGTCCAACAGTACACTTCGTGTCTTTGAGGCCTTTTCAGATTTCTTCGAATTTAAATTAGTGCCATCTCTCATGTTTCATTTAATCTTTTTTTTTACTTTATTTTATTCTTTCTCCGAAAAATTACTTTTAAAACCTCTGAATTTGTCTCGAAATATGCAATTAGCAATATCCTTCAAATATGCAATTTTATGCAATATTACTCAAATATGCAATGCATAAAAATTTAACCCCCAGTATCCTAGATGCATGATTCAGATAGATAATTGATCTCCTTGGTCGTAAGTGGCGGCAAACAAAATATGCAATTGCATAGGAATCCAATCTCTAATAATAAGGCTACGTTATTTAAATTTAGAATCACTGGATAGCGAAATTTCACAAATGAAGATTAAATCTTTTAGTGAAATATTTTATCACGATATAAATGTCAGATGGGTTCACCGCGAAATCAGAGTTGTTTTTCGGCTCTCGGGTTTAATATTAGATACAGCCCTTCGGATGTGTAATAAAAATTATCCATGACAGTTCAGATTTTGTAGATGATTTTTTGATAGACATTTTGAGTCTGCTACCCTTGTTACTATCGGCAGTATGAACCTGTAAAATGCTTATGTCCGCCTCGATGGATATATTAAACTCCTGATAATGGCTTCAGAAATAGCTGATTTAAAAAAAGACTCATGTGAGTGGGACTCGCACAGCGAAAAACAGTTTTTAATCCAATTATTTATTTTATAGCTAGTAAAATAATTTTCATAGAAGGTACTGAAACCAAGTTTTATAGGTTTTAAATACAAGAGATATAAAATTAAACGGGAACACTCTCTCTGCATAATTGGAGCTACAAAATAACTTATTTAATAGAAGAAGGGTCAACGCAAGGGACACCTGATGCCCACAAGCCTAAGCCAAAAAAACTTATGCGCATATATACCTAAATTAAATACCAATATCTTACTAAAATAAGCTGACGTGTTCTGATGTGGCCATCCACTTGACTTTACCATACAACCTGGCCCCTCACTTATATTTAATATTTAATAAAATTATTTATAATCATGTAGGGGGGGGGTTAGTTTTTGCATTTTTAGACTCCTGGGACCCACTGATTATGTATACAAAATTTGGTTGAGTTTGGTAAATGGAAAAGATTTTCATTTTTTGAGCCTCCCCCCCCATTTCGGGCGGTTAGTTTTTGCATTTTTAGACTTCTTGGGTCCCACTGATTATGTATACAAAATTTGGTTTAGTTTGGAAAATGGCCAAGATTTTCATTTTTTGACCCTCCGCCACCCCCCCCCCCATTCGGGCGGTTAGTTTTTGCATTTTTAGACTTCTGGGGACCCACTGATTATGTATACAAAATTTGGGTGAGTTTGGTAAATGGCCAAGATTTTCATTTTTTGACCCTCCGCCCCCCATTTTGGGCGGTTAGATTTTGCATTTTTAGACTTCTGGGGGTCCACTGATTATGTATACAAAATTTGGTTGAGTTTGCTCAAATGACCTAGATTTTTAATTTTTAACCCCCCTCGACCCCCTTAATTTTGGGTCGATATGCACCAAAATCTAATCAGCTCTTAATCTCAATGGACCAAAACTACGTGTGAAATTTGGTTTCGATATTCACACTAGTTTTTGAGCTAGCTCGTCCACAAATTTGGTAACGCACAGACTAACTCACTAACTAACAGACATTTTGACAAAACAATTATTATCTCAAAAAAAATAATTTTTTCGATGTTCACTTATTAGAGCTTTTTTGTAGACCTAAATGCCATGGTTTCGCTCAATTTTTTAATCGAAATAGTTTCCGCCGTTTTTTAGATATTTTGAAAAAAAGAAGGAAAATAACACTTTTTTCATGCACGATTACAATACTTGACCATAGCTATGGTAAGTGACAGTATTGACCATTCGAATGAATGTTCTAAATGTAATTTAAGGAAAAAATTTGAAATTTTGAAAATTAATTTAAAAATAAGGAAATATAAAATTTCACTTAAATATTCTTTTTACTTTATTTTCATTAAATTATTTATTTATGTATTTATTTTTATTTCATCCATTTTTTTTTTTTTTTTTTCTGAACTTTTCGATATCCATTTAGGGATAAAAAATTTAATAGACAGGTCAAACTTTATCTTTAAAAGAACTAAAATTAAATTAAATACAAACCCAATTTATTTAATCTATTACTCTTATCAGGTTCCAAACTACCCAAGTTTCAACTTGAATTCAGAAAAGGTTTAACCTTCTTTAGCCCCATCCACCCTTCCCATACCCCTTATATACACCCTCATCTTCTCACTCTTTCTCTATCTTTATCTTTTCTGTTTTTTTTTCTTTCATTGAATTTTCGTTTTTCTTTTCTCATTTTCCACACTAAGCATTATTACTTACATAATAAAAAACTTAAAAATCTTGAATTGTTTAGTAATTGCATTAACCTAGTAAAAGAGTGAATTCAAATTCTTACTTTGTCTGACTACCGGTTAATTGATTTTTTTTAATTATAAAAAATAAATATAGATTATAGATATTTGGATAATTTATTAATAGAGACATAGTGAATTTAAAATGATTAAATACATATTATTTTTCATTAATAAAGAAAATATTCAATCACGAAAAAGGTTTTACTTTTTCCACCATGTTTATTGATTTAAAATTTTGATTTTAATGCATTAAACTTTAATTTATTTTTAATTTTTTTCAGGAGCCACTCATTTGTAATAATGATTTAAAAGTTAATCGCATATGATAATTTAACTCAAAACCAAATTATGGAATTATCCTTGCGGAAATTTATTTTGTAATCATGATTTTGATTTTTACCCCTCCTTTTCTCTTTTTTCTAATCAATGAACAAAATTGCAGCTGCAACTAATTTTAATAATCTACAAGGTTTTTTGAATTTCCGCTATTATAAAACAATAATGTATAAAACTTAAAAAGATTTTATTTTGCTGAGAAAAGATGTCGGTTGTTGATTGATAAAGAGAAATCAATGAGGCTGTCCTATGCTTGATGCAACTAAACATATAAGTACCTATATATAACGAATATAAATAATTTATTTGTTAGAGACTATAGTTTTGAAGGTTTGACTTTCATCAACAATATTTTTAATTATAAATATTTTATCTGTTATTTCTCAACAAATCGAATTTACCTCCTTGGATGGAGATCCAATCAAGTATTTGAACCCATGAAAAACAACAGATAAAAAATTTCTAATTGAAAAGAGTGATGGTGACGTTCAACTTTCGATATATTCTCTAAAAAATAAATTATTCGTTATATATAGGTATATGTTTTTTGAAACAATCAGAGGACAATCTCAGTGATTTCTCTTTATAAATAACTTGATCAATTTTTCGATTCTTTATGGATCACGTTAATTATTGTTCAATTTTACTCACAGAAGTTCTAACCAAAGCAAATTCGAGAAAATAGAAGTTTTATGGATTCAGTACAAAAAGAGCTTTGGCCATTACTCGCCTTAAGTATTTACTAGTGAAAATCGGGCCTAAATATGGGTACCTATATATCTAATTCGATCCTTGTTGGTATCGATCCTTTCTACTCCCAGAGATTAAATGTCAGCTCTGGAGACAATTTCAAATGTAAAAGAATGTTCATTAAATATTAATTTAAGAAGCCTCACGAATGCCTAGTCCATCCATCGTCTCTTGTTTACTACAATCCATTTCGTGTTTATAATGTTGATTTATTGAATTACACAGACATTTTGGTCAAACAATGTCGATCCATTTTCATTTCATGTCGAGCCCGTTGAATATGGATTGTAATTGGAAGAATAATGAATAAATTAAAAAATATTTATTAAAGTTCAATTGATTAGGGGAATCGAAATGTTAATCAATTGTAGACCGGTTTTTGATGTTGAATTTATCACAGAATTCAACTTCTAAGTCAAACAAAGCATATATCAAATAAATATTCTAAGTCTTGTTCGAAATGTTATTTTCTGCAATTAAAGAATATAAAAAAATATATGTAATCATATATGTAGATATATAATATGTAAGTTAATGCTTCTTTTTAAAGAATTTTGCTTAAGTTTTAATATGATTTATGTACAAAGAGAAACAAAGAGGTTGTCCTCTGCTTGATGCAAATAAACATACACACATATATATCGAGATGATATATCTGTATATATATATATATATATATATATATTGTTTGAGGCTATAGTTTCGAAGAGTTGGTCTTCATCATCAGACTTTTTAATTATAAATGTTGTTTTTCATGGGGTCAATATCCATACGATATTGACTCCATGAAAAACAACATTTATAATTAAAAAGACTGATGATGAAGACCAAGTCTTCGAAACTATAGTCTCAAACAAATAAATAATATTTATATATACAGATATATCATCTTGATATATATGTGTGTATGTTTATTTGTATCAAGCAGAGGACAACCTTTGTTTCTCTTTGTGAATCAACAACTCTGCTACTCTCGGCAAAACAAAAACTTTTCAATGATTTATGTAGTTTTTCACAGGGCTGATCATTTCCATCACTGTTTTGGAACTAGATACTAGGTACTTATATTTTAAAAAACTAAAATTAATTAATAGTACTAGTTCTTTTCATTTTGAGAAAATCTTTTTGATAATTCTACGAATTATTTTTTAAATTAATCCAAGTGCATTCATTCAAGCATTCAATTAATGATTTAATTTTTAAAGTAATGAACTTCTGATTATCAGAATCATCACTTCATTTGTAAGCATGACATTTTAAATATCATAATGGGTTGTAGAAAAACGTTTTTCTTTTTTGAAACATGATATCGTGGTGAAATGATATAATCGATACATTTACTCTTTTAGAGTGCCATGGTTAAGTTACAGAGTGTGAAAAAAGCTAAATTTTTTGTACACCAAGAAAAGTAATTTAAAAAATAATTCTTAACCAATTAAGCTAATAATTAAATCTTTCGCTAATTTTTACGTCATTTATACAATAAAGTCATATTTATACTCTCTCCCTCTATTTCGAGTAACTTATTTTCACCCTATTCATCTCGCAGAATCCCATGTATATAGTAATTTTACAAAACATTGCGCAGAGGAGGTCCACGCACACACACTGATTAATGGATTTTTGATCACCTTTGGGATTTGGGGTCCACAAAACCCTTTTTTTTATTTTGTTGCAAATCCGCTTTTCATCTATTGATAGAATCCTTTATTAAATCTAGAAGTGATAAAGTATAGTGTAACAGCTTTTAAAACCTTGGAGATACAATTTCTTAAATCAGGGGTTCCTAAACATTACCGAGTCGCGGCGCCTTTTTTCAATTAAAATTTTTCCATGGCGCCATATTATATAATATTTATTTTGGCCACGCAGGAGGGACCTCCTCTTACAATAGATAAATAGATGACAAAATTGGGTTATACAAGTGGTGGTAATATTTACAGTTCTCTCTCTCTCCTTCTCTATTTTCAGTAGTACCTTGTTAAAATTGTATACATATCATATCAAATCAATAAAAACAAAAATGAACAATATGAATAGAAAATAAATAAATAAAATAAACAAAAATATGAACAAAAATAAAACAAAACAAATAAAATATATGTATAGGCTAAAATTTCATAGAGTGGCTCATTGAGTGACTTCGGATAAATCCTAGGTCACTTCAATATTATTATTATTTTTTTTTTAATATGCAATTAACATTCGTTATGACCTGCTCTATACGTTCTTTTATTAAAACTGTAAAAGTTTAAGAGAGAGTAAAAGTATGTCTAATCATAAGTAAGAGATAAAAAAAAATAAAACCGACTTCAAAAAACTTAAATGCAACAAATAAAATAATAATAACTTAAAAATAAAATAAAATGCACTAAAATGTATAAAATAATTATTGTCTTATTTAGTTACAACTAAACAAAGAAATATTAACATGAAATTACTTTTTAAAGTCGGTGTCAAACAAACTATACCTATAAGCGAGCGTACCCGCCAAACGTACTAAATAAGATCCATCAAGTGCGATTCATAAAATGTATATGTTTGGCACCGACTTCAAAAAGTAATTTCATGTTAATATTTCGTCGTTTAGTTGTAACTAAATAAGATAATAATTATTTTATACCTTTTAGTGAATTTTATTTTATTTTTAAGTTATATATTATTTTATTTGATGCATTTAAGTTTTTTGAAGTCGGTTTTATTTTTTTCTTATGAAAATTATTTTTATTTTTCTTTTTAGTGATGTTATTAATAGTGACTTAATATAATACTTTAAAAGATTTTATTTATCATAATTTCGATTATTTGCTCATAAGAATTGGAGATTTACATTATTTCGTCGTTGATCCTATCATCAGAACTTGACCAAATTAATATGGCACCATCCCTAAGATACCCCCTTTCCAATAAAAAAAGAATCATTGAAATCGGTTTATAAACAAAGAAGTTAGGCCTGAACAAACCTAACAAAAAAGGTCTAATACCAATGAAAAAAAACGGGACCAATCGGAAGCTATTAGAATGAACCCAATGCAAAAAAATTTCAAAATCGGTTCACAATTGGTGGAGATATGAGGTAACATAGACAAAAAAAAAAAAAATCAGTCGAATAGAGAACCTCCTCCTTTTTTGAAGTCGGTTAAAAATAAATAAATTTATAGCTTCTTACTTTGTTTTTTGTTTAGTTAAGCCATATTAATGCCTTGCTTCAATTAATTATCAAGCTTCGCGGCGCACAGTTTGGGAATCTCTGTCTTAAATTGTCAAGGCCTAAGAAAATGAATATACCTATTGTATGATAATGATCATTTAAATTCAATAAATATAAAATTAAAATATTAACCAAATTAAAACGCCTCTCAATCAATATCGTAGCCAAAGCGAGTCACACTATTTATTACCAACCGAGACCCACCCCTTTTCTTTTCTTAGAAATTCATTTCCATGTATAAATATTTAACAAGATTCATTGATTGGTATACTTATTAAATAACATAATATACATACATTATGTAAAGGTATTGATTGATATCAGCGAAAATAAAAATTGTTCTATATCACGAAATGAAGAGACTTAAATCGGATTATTGCACCAAAACAATTGATTTAAAACTGATTATAGCGCTACCCCTGGCTTTTGTCCCGGAATAAAAATCCTTGATTTTCCTGAGAAAAGATATTTATTTTTGTTGAGGCGGGCGGGAATGAGGTTGGGCGGTGCTTTAAGCGATTTCGATCAAGAATTCATCGATGGTGTCGTCAGAAAGGCAATCACTTTTGCATGTCAATGCTCTATAAGAGAAAGCTGTTGTTGTTTGCCAGATTTAGGAATATCACGGCATTTTAAGGGATTGATCTACGACAAAATTCTCTCTGATGGCATAATGGAAACGGTTTCTTTTTAAAGAAAATTCTCAGATTTGATTCCATAGAAAAATGTCGAATAATATTTGATACTAAAATTCTATTAAACCAATAATACAGGGGTTCCCACAGAAGGGGAGGGGTTAAGAGGCAGAGTGCGTCATTGAAATTTATGGGGAGGGGGGGATTGTAGCGTTATATGCTAAAAATAAAAAAAGTTTAAATCTTATAACTTCAAAAAAGGCAATAAAAAGCTCTTCTAATTCTTTAGAACTGAATAAGTGGGGGGTGATTTTCTTGAAACTGTGGGGGGAGATAATTTTCATGAAACTGGGAGGCTGAGTCATGAAGCTCCCACTAGCCCCCCTGCTGGTCATGAAACTATGGGGGAGGCACTTCTGAATAATATATATAAATGAGATATTTCTTTTAGTATATTCCCAATGGTAGATAGAATATTTATTATATCCAGGAGATAATCTATACCAGAACCGTGTTTCTTAACCTTTACAGTTTTATCTACCCTAGGACCAATCCAGAAGTGTATCTTTAACTCTTCTTATAAAAAATATTTAGAAAATAAAACTAAACATTTATTAGGATTATTGACTTTTTATCATTTGTTTTTCTACTAGAAACAATCAATATTTTCTCAGTTTCAATTTTTAGAACTTTGATGGTGTAATTACTGTTTAAATATAAAAATTATCTATACCTATGACAATAAAATCAAATAAACTTTGAGAACTAGAAAATTTTTATGAATTACTATATTACCAATCAAATAGCTATTATAACCCAGGGCGTAATTACCCCTAGGCTAGGAACCACGGTACTAGAAAATTGAAATAATATATAGTCAAATTGAAAGTTTCTTTTTGCCGAGAGTAGCAGAATTTTTATAAATTAAAGGAGACAATAAAAGAGTGTGTTTTCTGCTGGAAAAATAATTTTTTAAATTTACTTATAACGAGACTATAGTTTCGAGGGATTTGCCCTCTTCATCACTCTATTACAATTGATTCACAGGATTTTAGAGTTTCACACATCTATTCCTGTGAATCAATTGTAATAGACTAATGAAGAGGACAAAGCGCTCGAAACTATAGTCTGGTCAAAAATAAATTAAAAAATTTATTTCTCCAGCAGAAGACACACTTTTTTATTGTCTCCTTTAATTTACCATATATATAGTCCTTGAATCGTTCGTTTCACATTTTCATATAAAACTTTTATTGCTCCTCCCACAATAAAAATGTAAGTCAACGTTTTAATTCTTTTAAAAGTCCCGGATCGATGCTTGGCAATTTTGGCAGTCCTAGTTATGTGTATAGTGTATACATTTTCAGCTATATTTTGAATTTAGCTATGTAAGAACTGAAAATTAACTATATAAATCTCAAACCTAAATAAAAAAAAAAAAAAACTATAAAAATCAGTTAATAAAGTAAAGGGTGTGTAGTTTCACAGTGAATGAAATAAAACTCAAAGAGGTTTATACAAACTCAATATATTTCGGATTATCATCATCGGAGTTTACAGCTTGTTTTAAGCTGTAAACTCCTGATAATGGACTAATAATCCGAAATATATTTAGTTTGTATAAACCTCTTTGAGTTTTATTTCATTCACTTGAAACTACACACCTTTACTTTATTAATTAATATCATGTTTCACCTAAAACCTACACCACTTTCTCTAAGTAAAATATAAAAATCAGGTCTATTCAAAACTATAATATGCGGCTTTATTGGGAAATGGGCATTATCAATGTGGCCTTTAAAACAAAAAAATTGTTTCCCACCACTGGTTTAGTCACTCAAGTGCGATATTACCTCAGAAACGAACGGCCTTAGACTATTTCTGATAGATCCTTGGTAAATAAAAGTCATAGAGAGTGCGAAATTTGAGAGATACTACATATTTTATAGAAAACTTAAGTTAGTGTTTATTTTATTTTATTTTTAAAAAAGGTAGTGGTGTTTCACAAGTAAAAATAAAAATTAAAAGTCTTTTGTAAAACTCCTGATGATGGGCTAAAAATCCGAAATATTTATATAGTATATAAAATAAAACTCCAAAAATATAATTAATTTTTATTTTTTTTAATTTTTATTTTTACTTCTGAAACATATAACCTTTTTTTTAAAAAAACTCCTGTGTTTAATATGTTTCACTATAAAACAACATCGCTTTCCTTAAATGTTATTTATTTATTTATTTATCGATCGAATTGTTAACTCTTTTTCACATATTATAGGCTCAAATTTACGACTCTGAGTCGCATATTCTAATTAAAGAATCACATTAAATATATTTGCCTTAGCTTTATCGTTGCTGGGTGAATTAAAGACCACGAATCTTTCTTTCGAGATTCCCGTTTATTTATTTCCCGTCTCTTGAACCTTTTGATTAGAATTCTGACTGTGCGTTGATCGGTCGGAATTAAGAGGGCGGAACCAGGCGAAAGTAATTATATTTACCAGAATAATTACATCCCAATTTATGCAGATTATCTGTTGTTGGCTCGTTTTGCGTTTGGATCCAGTAAATCACGAGCGGGGGTGACATATTTATTCGACCCTTTAATAGAGGCCGGGAGAGTAAACAGCCCCGATATTTCTTATCGCAGCCGGCTTGTCCCCTCTGCGTTTTCTTTTTCATTTCCCACGCAGCTTCTGTGCCCTTTTATTTTTTTATCTAGCTTCGATTATTTTTGTTTTCAAAAACATTTCGGTTTAAGAAGATATTAAATGACTTTGATTATATCTTCCAATAAATATAATTAGTTATAAAGTCATTAGTCTCATGGTCTTAATTAAAAATAGCGCTTATTTTCGTGTCTTCATAATTACAGATTAAACTAGTTAAGTCACAATCGATTTTGAGTAATCTAATATAAATGAAAACGAGATTACCTTAGATGAATAAATTTATGATTCTCAACCTTTTTAAGCAAATTCAAAAATATAAATATCACATTGAAATTTATAATTAATTTTGTGTCTATGACTTAAATTTGTAATTTTATTTTCTAATTTAATTCTAAAAAATTTTATGTTTATACTTGTAATTAAGGGTTTTTATTTATATTAATATTCATATTTACCTAGATTTCTTATATTTATATTTATATATTTTTATGTATAATTAAAGTTTTGAGCATCCTTTTTTTTTGAAAATAGTTGGTAGTTTTTTCAAAAAATCAGCTCGGGTTCAGATTAATCAAGATGTATTTTAAAAGTGAAAGAATTGAATTTGTCCGAAAAGATTGATTCAATTCTTTCACTTTTAAAATATATTTTTATATTTAAAAAAAGAAAAATCTTTGTAACAATTTTTTTAAATTTTAATTTTATTGATGTTTTTTCTTGTGTTATGTTGGTATGTAAGATTTGAATGTTATATTTTGTTATATTGGTACATATGATTTAGATGTTAAAAATTGTGATCACTCGTTCAATTATTATTAGTTTTCACTTGTAAACTCCTCATGATGGACTAATAATCCGAAATATATTGAGTTTGTATAAACCTCTGAGTTTTATTTCATTCACTGTGAAACTACACACCCTTTACTTTATTAATTAATATCATGTTTCACCTAAAACCTACACCACTTTCCCTAAGTAAAAAAAATAAATAAATAAATATCACCAACAAAAAATGTTATCTACTAGTTATTAGTAATTTAAGGTTAATTACCCTCCAGTGAAGATGGATAATGTTTCTTTTTTCAATTTAGAACACTCATTTGCTTTTGTTCATAATATTTTATAAGGAAGTGTTTTTGACGGCACACTAAAAATATTTGGAATCATTTGCGCCATACCTAAATATACTGGTAAAAAAAGTAAAAGTTGTATGATACAAAAAAATGAAGTAATTATAAATACTATTTCAAAGTTACAAAACCCATTCAATTTTAATTAATTGTCAAAAACACGCGCATCGCACTGGATGAGAAACACTGGCGTAGAGAACCCAAAATCTAAACAGTTCTCCGTATTGAAAATATAAAAATTTTGCTACAGAACAAATTTTCTAAGACGATTTCTTTTTATGAATTTAATTTTTCTATTGAATGATAAAAATGAAGAAAAAAGTAAAACTTTTTCACGACCCAGTACGTTCGCCAGTTAGAATAAGTATTGTTTTCACATTATTGTCTGAATTTTATTGAAGTTCAATTAAATATTTGCTCTCTCTATAAGTATAATTTTGATACAAAAGCAAAAGGCCATTCCTAGAATAATAGAAATTAAAAATTAAATATTTAATAGTCTGAACGGGTCTTGGCTTGAATTTGCATTTTCTTCTCTATAAAGGAAGAATTTAGATAATTCTATCCACACCTTTTTTAGTCATTTTCCTTGATCGGATTCTAATGAAAGAATCAGCTAGAAAATCCTCCCGGCACATTTGACAATCTCTTGCAGCACACAGGTTGAGAAACACTGCTATAAGGTCTTACATTGAAAATTTGTTTCGATAACCGGCAAAATTTTACATTTAAATTTTCTATAATTTAGTAAAAAATGTTGAATGCAAGTTTGGCATTTGATTTCGACCCACGAGGGGGCAATATCTTCTGACATGAAACAAAACTATCCCATTTGAATTAAATTGAAAGTTTCTTTGTGCCGAGAGTGGCAGCATTTTTATAAATTAAAGGAGACAATAAAAAAGTGTGTCTTCTGTTGGAAAAATAAATTTTTTAATTTATTTTTCACGAGACTATAGTTTCGAGGGCTTTTTAATTAAAAATATATTTTTCCAGCAAAAGATACACTCTTTTATTGTCTCCTTTAAAAATATCTCTGTTTAATAAGATAATTAATTTCTCCTTTAAATTCTTACATTTAAAACTAATTTATTGTTATTGGTAACTAAATGTTCTAATGAGTAAGGTTAAATAATTTTATTAAAATATCGAATTTTCAAACCACATTTCTATTTTGAAAATATAAATTTATTTTAAAATTCTAAAATTAAACAATATGAATTTGCATCCACCGAAAAAAATAATTAATTTAGGAAAACTCGAAGGGTGAACCGCGATTGGAATTAGGTGTACACAATCTTTGGAATTATGTGGAATTATTTTGGAATTCATTAGATAATGATGCCCCTTCATCTATTGTCTTCTACTTGGAAATGAAAGTGGAAGTGGAAGTAGGTGTACACGATATTAGGTCGCGGTTCAACCCTCGCTAATACTTAAAACAAGCTAAAGAAAAAAATTCAAAGAATCAGTAAAATTACACATTTTCTTTTTTACTTCGATCTACGAAAAATTTGAAATATTTCCGAAGCCTTCATCTTTAATCTAATAGAAATATGTCCAATAGAATTTAATAAGTTTTATTCGGAATTGATTTCATATTACACTGACTATAAAGAAAAGCCTTTATATTCTCAAATAAATGATAGAACATGCACTCATGTCGGTGCAATTAGATCTCCCACGTACCACTGGTTGAAATACGGTGGCCTTTAGAAATCAATCCATTAATCAAAATTCAACAACTACTTAATTCCACATACATATAAGCTTAGTTTACACTGTAAACTTAATATGCGGATCAAAACTTTAGGACAAGTTTGAAAAAAAAAACTGATGTGAAAGCAAAAATTAAATTATTGAAACTTCGATATTATAATTATAATAAATATTAAACGATAATCTATAGCGCCTGAGCAAGGGCGGATTCAGTTCTTACACAACAACTACTCCGAACAACCGAAATGAGGATTGTAAGAAACATACACGGGAAGACGTTATGCGATAGAATCTACAGTGATATAAAAGATATATTTGAATGGGTTAATGTGTAAAAGCGATATTGGGTCAATCATGTGGAAAGAATGTCAGAAGACCCTCTCCCGTAGATCGTTCTGCATAACCGTCCAGGGGGTATAGAAGCAGAAAGAGACCAAAGAAAAGATGGAAGAAAAGCTACGACATTGAAGGCTGAAACAAATTGGAAGAACAATAAGTTGTCTAATTGGAAGATTAGGGGCCATCCATAAATTAAGTCACACGAATTTCATGATTTTTGGACCCCCCCCCCCCCGTCCTTTTCATAAATGTTCACATTTGTGTGACCCCCTCCGTTGGTGTGACGTCACATATTTTGCAAATTTAATTTTAGAAATTATTAAATTAAAACAGCACTTCCAAAATTATTTTTTTAAAACAGTGGCATGCGGTCCATGGATGCGGCGGTGGAAGCGGCGCATCTCTAAAATTTAAAACATTTAGAGTATTTTCATAAATACATTTACATATAAGGTCAATTTCAAAATTACAGAAGGATCTTTAATTTTTAAATTATTATCTGTTATTTCAAATATTTCTATAAAAATGTTTTTTGTTTTTAAAAGTAATATATTAGTTCTCGAAATGAAATAAAATTATTGCATAGTTTCAAGGGGCAATTAAAATGAATGATTTTTTCCCAAAAGGCTGCAGATAGAAGGTTTGAATTCTCTGCCTGGTATATCTTGCAGTTCAAGCATTTCAAAAACGAGTTTTTGTCGAATAAAAATTGTTCTCGCTGAGTAACTATTATTACAAAAACAATTATTATAAAAAAGAGAATCTTTGGACTAATCCATTTAAGAACTCTCAATAAATAAGATCGGAAATAATTACGAATGCAATAGACAATAAGTCATAGCTTGCTAGAATTAATTTCTGACTCCTATACTAACTCATATAAAGCAGTGTCCCAAAATTTGTTTTTTAAAAATCTAATGTTAAATTTGAAAAATAACGAAAATGATTCAATTTTAGAGGAATTTCCTTCCTCTCCTAATTGAGAAAGTACTGTTAAAAAATTACGTAATTTCTTCTGGGCCCCGAAGCCATATATAAAAATAAAAATAAAAATAATAATAATAATAATTTCTTCTTATAATGTTAGACAATTTCCCATGAGTTCAATTACCCGATTGAATATAAAACATTCGTTTTGTTGTAAACCATAAGCAAAAATAGATTTTAATATTCATGAATAAAAATGTAATTATTAATTAAAAATTACACATAATGTTCCAACTTTAGGTATCCAAGTCACACTTTTTATTATCAAACAAAAGACATTTCTTTACTCAGAAATTCATTACCTACCTATGTAATATTATATCGTTTTTTTTTATTTTATCCAATGCGAAGCATCGGTAAAGTATTGTAATCGGTCTCGTGGCAAGCGCGACTTCAAAGGGTCCTCAGGTAAAGAATACGGAACCAATGGTCTCAATTAAAGTCACAAATTGTAGTATTCATTTAGGTTACATTTTAGAACGTGACGGTTTTGCCAAAAATTACATGGGGTCTCGTCCAGAGGCCAAAAAGTGCGATTTTTTCAGGAAATGCGTGCGGATGGATGGATGTTATCGTTTATTTCGTCCATGATTTTTCCCCACCGTTGCAGTGATTGAAATGAAATTGAAAACCTACCATTAGTTTAAGAAAATGAAGCGCTGATTAGTTTTTGGTACATATCGGCCCACAAACATTAGTACTTTATTTCAGTACTTTTTAGTTTTTACTAAATATTTTGAAAATGACTAAACCAATTTTGATGAAATTTAATATTGTAATTAAGTAACTTGAGGACCACAAAAAAGGTCATATAAAGTTTTGTGTAAAAGTATATTTTAAAGTACTTTACCCTAGAATAAGATAGTACAATTGGATAAAGTTTAGCAACGATCCGTTGCAGTTTATTTTCAATGCAACCGAATGCAAAAAGGGCGCACCAAGAGCAAGATGTAGCCCTATGGATCACAAAAGACCCTTGCATTGTATAATAAGATTAATTGATTGGTATACTTATTAATTAGCATAAATATCTTATAATCCAGTAGTCCATGCTGGATAGAAAGAGGGGGGGGGTCTTAATGCGATTGGACATGTAAGTGGTAAGTGAGAGAGGGAGGTAGAGATCGATATGCAAGTGCGATCGATCCACTTACGGGATGGAATTAATATGACGCCGCAACTGTCAGTTGAGTAATTCGGATGCTCAGTGACAAATTGTGTGGCCCAAATCTCTCAGGTTCAAGAGAGAGGACGGATCACCATGACAGCTATTATGGCATACATCAGGATTATCAATTAAAAAGAGACGCCGGAGGGAAAAAAATAACGAACTAGAAAAAAAACAGGGCATGGGAATTGCCTTGGCTTGAAAAATATGTTCTAATGAGGCGAAGAAGATTTGAAGATGGGATCTCTAATGATGAGCGAGTGAAGGATGCTGTTTAAGATATGTTCAATTTGCAACTAAAAAATTATAAGAAAAAGTGAAAACTTTTTCATGACTAGTTACAATTTTTAATTGAATTGGTTATTTTACAACAGAGGATGGTTTTAACTTAATTAAGGTGGCCATTTTTTCTCTAGGGTTTCGGGAATAATGGATTTTTATTTTACCATACAGGGAATGGTCAAGTATTGTAATCGTGCATGAAAAAAGTGTTTTTTTGCTTCTTTTTTTTGAAATATCTAAAAAACGGGTGAAACTATTTTGATTGAAAAAATTGGGCGAAATCATGGCATTTCGGTCTATAAAAAGCCCTAATAAGTAAACATTTAAAAAAAATAGATTTTTTGAGATAATAACTGTTTTGTCAAAATGTCTGTTAGTATGTTAGATAGTCTGTGCGTTATCAAATTTTTGTGGACGAACTAGCTCAAAAACTAGAGTGAATATCAAAACCAAATTTCACATGTAATTTTGGTGCATTTAAATTAAGTTCTGATTAGATTTTTGTGCATATCGACACAAAATTAGGGGGAGGGAGGGGGGGGGGGTTAAAAATTAAAATTGTAATATTTTCAAACTAAAAAAAAAACAAGATAAAATGAACCTATAATAACGAAAATATTTTTTTTTCTGGGGCCAAAATTGGGTGGGGGTGTCAAAAAATGAAAATCTAGGTCTTGGACCAAACTCCCAAATTTTGTATAGATAATCAGTGGACCCCCAGAAGTCTAAAAGTGCAAAAACTAACCGCCCAAAATGAAAATCTAGGCCCTTGTACCAAACTCATCCAAATTTTGTATACATAATCAATGGGACCCCAATAGTATAAAAATGCACAAACTAACTCCCATACATTATTATAAATAATTTTATTAAATAGTAAATATAAGAGAGGGGCCAGGGTGTATGGTAAAGTCAAGTGAATGGCCACATCAGAACGTATCAATTTATTTTTATGTTCTACTCATTTTCGACTATATTAAGGTACTCAATAATAATAATAATTTCATTTTAATAATAAATATTTTATCTTTCTATATTTTAAAATCATATGTTAACAACTATAATATATGTACTATATAATTGGATACATGAATTTTCCTTAATATACGAGTATATAAGGTTTTATTGAAATTTCGTTAAAAGCCCCGGAAAAATATTAATATTTATTTATTTTATTTTTGCTAAATTAGAGTCATGTAGGTCAGGTATCATTTTTATTAATTTTTATTTTATAAGTTCTGAATCAGGGGCAAATTGCGGAACTAAAAAGCAAGGATGCAAGTCTTGAGGCGAGGACTGTCTCCGGAAACCGGGGACGAATAATCACCTTATTTAATTTAAACTTGCGCTTGGCAGAAGGATAAGGTTTATTAATACAAACCTTTGTGTTAAATTTCAGTAAACAATAAAATCTAAATTAATGAAGAGGTCTGAATAAATCGACGAAACGTTCAAAGCTGATTATTATTATTTTATTTTTTAATTTATTTTACAAATTATCAATTAAATTTATAAATCATGGACATGATAATTCTAGAAATCACTTAATATTTTAATTAATATTATATTTTCAATGTGTTGTCTAACCAGAAAAAACTTTTTATTATATTTAAAATTTATCAAACGGAATGGTCTTCACTTATAAACATAATAAATTAATTAAAAGAAAAAAGTAAATGTTTTTAGCTAAAAACTGGGAAATTTAATTACACAATTAGACAGCTCCTTCCTAAATTTGATTTTTTTTAACTTTCTGTATTTTTAACCGGAAGTTCTAAAGGTAAAAAATCTAAAATATAATAGATTCTTCGACCGTGTTCCCAGCAACTTATAACCTTCAATCTTTCAAGACCCGCATCCACAGATACCTTCAACTTCTACCCAATCCCTAAATTACGATAGAAGGATCCATCGCGAACTACAGAGATTGTACCTTTTTGGTGCAAGTTTTTTCTTGTATCAATATCATTAAAAAAATAAACTGCAACGGATCATTGCTAAACTTTATCCAAATTCATTTGAAATTTTGATATTTATATTCCTTTATTATTAATCAGATACAATTCTACATTGGATTTTAAACGTTTCGGCTATTATTGGTAACCATTGCTGAAGAAGCTTATCTATTTTGACTTAAGAAAGGTTAATTAAATGAGCTAATATAAACCGATCAAATGAATAAATTTAAATGAATTTTAAATAAAGAATTAAACAAAAAGTACTATCTTACTCTAGAGTAAAGTACTTTAAAATATAATTTTACTAAAAACTTTATTTAACCTTTTTTGTGGTTCCCAAGGTACTTAATTAGGATATCAAATTTCATCAAAATTGGTTTAGTTATTTTCAAGATATTTAGAAAAAACTAAAAAAGTACTGAAATAAAGTACTAATGTTTGTGGGCCGATATGTACTAAAAACTAATCAGCGCTTCATTTTGTTAAAAGAATTGTAGGTTTTCAATTTAATTTCAATCGGTGCAACGGTGTGGAAAAAATCGTGGGCCAAATAAACGATAACCATCCATCCATCCATCCGCTCGCACTAAATGAAAAATCGCACTTTTTGGCCTCTCGACGAGACCCCATGAAATTTTTGGCAAAACAGTCACGTGCTAAAATTCAACCTAATTGAATACTACAATTTGTGACTTTAATTGAGTCCATGGGTTCCGTAGTCTTTACCTGAGGGCCCTTTGAAGCCACGCTTGCCGCGAGACCAATTACAATACTTTACCCATGCTTCGCATTGGATAAAATAAAATCTAATCAATCAAGTCATATTTCTAGAAATTATACAAGTTTTAGAAGTTCTTTATAACCCATGTTGTTATTTTTATTCACCTGGGAAGACAGACTATCTTAACATTATTATTTCAAAAATAATTATTCCAAAAACCATATGATGGATATATTTTCTTTTATTTTCATATTAGAATATTATTTTATCAAACTTTGAGAACGAACAGATGAAGGGGCTGAAGGAGGATTAATTTAAGTTTTGTTTAAGTTTTAATATTATTCGTCCCCCTTCATACTCTTGTTCTATCATTTTTCCTTTCCTCCTATCTCCGTCTCTCTATCTCAACTGAGATTGTTAGTCCCTAATGGATTTTTATGTCAAGAGTGAGAAACAGAGAGCGAGACACAAAGAATGAGAAACTACACTTTCAAGCATTTGTTCAAATTGTTTCTTCTCAAATAGCATTTTTTTCTTATTCCCATTATATATTATACAATTTGAGGGTGGGTGAAAAAGATGATCCCATTCTAACAACATTATAGCTCAACAAAAAACAAAGAAAGTGGTAAACAGTTGTTTTCTCCAAGGAGTAATCCTCATTGTCATATAATTCAAAAGAAAAAAAAATTATAAATTCTTGCTTGATAGTTCTTTTACATTATGAAGCTTTAGTGGTTGAAGTTATTTATTAGCATTCATCATGATTGACAAAAGTAAGGCTGGTTTGACGCAACCACCCGTCTTCACTAACTCTTTTCAAGGCCAACTCAGACGGAGGCCTAGTGATTTTTTAGAAATAACATATCCTTTAATTTTTTTAATTTTAAAATTAAATTTTCTTCTTTATTTTCTAATTTTAATTTAATTTATAATTGTCTTTTGACGAGACCTCGTCGTGATAACTCCTCAAGACTGATGAAAATATAATTTTATAATTTTTTTGCAAGAAATTTACTCTGGAGAGAGACAGACTTAAGAAAAAGAAGAAAAAAAAATTGTTTTTTATGCTTCTGCTAAGGAAGAAGAAAGTTTTAAACACTCGGTGGAGAGAGGAAGGAAGCATTTTAATTGCTTATATCATTAACCCTTTAAAACCCTGAAGAAGGAGGGAAGAATCCTCGAAACGTCGGTTTGAAAAGACAGAAAGAAGGAATCCAATAAATTTCACCTTATTTGGATATGTGTTAATTTTTTCTTTACTCACTACCCCTGGGCTGCCTTCCATTATACTTTGAATTATAATTTTATAACTTCGGAATATGTGATTAATTGGAAGGTGTTTAAATATATTTTCAAAGTCAAAATAAGAATTTTGTAATTTTTCATGATCCTTCAAAAATTACCTGTCAAAAGTTTTGCTGGGATTTTTTTTTTTAATTTAAAAAAAAATATTAATAATTAAACAAGTATGTTAGTAGGTATTTGGGCGGGAAAGTAGCAAATCAAAAAATTCTCATCGATTTACTCGACGGTTCGCCAATTTTTTTCGGCTTCATCAGGCGTCTCAATGATTAAAATTAATAAGTTTTTAAATTTAATGGGGTAATTTTCTCGATGTAGGGGTTCAGCTTTACTAAAAACAATCCACCCTAACGCGGTTTTTCGTGCCACTAGGCTGATTATCGTTTTTAACAATATTTACTATATTTATCGTAATTATTTCTTCTTATTATTCTTATTTTTAAACCTATAGGTTTGTTTCTTCCAGATCGTCATGGCATCTTTTCTTGGGACGACCTCTACTTCTTATTCCAACCGGCTTGTTCGTCATCACTTTCTTTACCATTCGGTCTTCTGGCATTCTTCCCACATGCGCGTACCATTCTGTTCTTCTCTTGATCCATTCTCCCAGCTTTTGTATTCCAGATTTTTCTCTAATATCTTCACTCTTCATTCTATCGAGCCTGGTCACGTTCATTGTCCTTCGTAATGTCTTCATTTTAGTTGTTTCCAATAATTGAGAAGTTTTTGCAGTGTCGGGTCTTGTCTCCGCTGCGTGTGTTAATATTGGACGTACCACGGTTTTGTAGACTCGTACCTTGCCCTCCGTTCTTAAATATTGGTTTGACCAGATTGCACTGTTAAGGCAACCCGATATTTTCGAAGCCTTTATTGCTTGATGTTTTACCTCTGATTCTAGGTCTCGATGAGAGGTCACTTGGATTCCAAGGTACGTGAAGGACATGACTTGTTCGACAATCGGATCGTATAGTTGTAGTTAACATCGGAGCGGTATTTTAGAGATTGTGAGAGTTTTGGTCTTCTTGGTTGATAGGGTTAGACCGAATTTATGTGCAACACAACTGAATTTATACAGGAGGCGCTGGAGGGAATCTTCATCTTCTGCATAGCAAACGCATGTTAAATTCTCGTCACCTAGGGAATATCCTTTAAGTTTTTTTATTTCTCCAATTATTTGTAAGATAAAATAGATATCCAGATATTTCTGAATTAACTCAATTGTATCTGATTCTTTTTATGTCGCGAACAATTATTGTGCAAGATATAATAGACTATAACAATTATTGTTCGGGCCATAAAAAGAATCAGATACAATTGAGTTAATTCAGAAATATGTTCATATCTATTATATCTTAAAATTAATTATATAATTGAGACGTCTGATGAAGCCGAAATAAAATTGGCGAAATGTCGCGTAAATCGATGAGAATTTTTTGATTTGCTACTTTCCTGTCTAAATACCTGCTAACATACTTGATTAATTAAATAATATGGATACTATGGACTTTAATAATATTATATATAGTATTAGAACCAGTTTGATATTAAACTTCTACACAATATAGATATTTAATCTTCTTCAGATAAGCAAAAGTACTATAGGTACATCAAGAGCATTGTCATCAAACGTTCTGGCATGAAATCAACCTTTACTTAGTGATTTACAGAATTGAAAAAAAATCAATTTTTCTTTTGGTTAACTACGGAAATTTTCAAGGCTCACCTTTAACTGGACACCAGCAGCTGGTGATGATGATCTTCCTGTAACAAGATCAAAAAGCAATCGTTATCCTTTGATATTACAAATCTAATAAATAAATACTATGTTTTAGATATAAAATCTAAAAAAATTCTAATAAATAATGTATTTTTTTCTACCTAAACCAATACACTATCCATATATATATCATATTATATAGAATTTCAATATTTTATAGGAATATTCAACGAACCGTATCCCAAAGGATGACCGAAATAAATAAACCTGTGGCGTAAAGTAGATAAAGTTCATAGATACAGAATCTAGATACATTTTGAGTATTTGGATAGTTGTGTATTTAGATATTTAGATAGAACTTTAAACTGGACATTGAAAAAAAAATAAAAAATACTCGCACATCTTTAGATTCATATTTTGTAAAATGGTAATTTTTATTTGAACCCGATTGTGTGTGGTTTGTCATGTATCAGAATTTTTCATTCAAAAACAAGATGTTGGAATATTTTATTTAAATTGACCACAGAGAGCTGGCTAAGCCATGAAAATATTTACAAAAATATATCTCAAAGCCAAAAACCTTTTATTAGGCTATTTTATTATTCATTAAACATCATGTATATTCTAATTCTAGTATTTATTTCTCATGGAGTTTGATTTAATTTAAGCATTTTGAATTAATTTTATTTGTAATGAAAAATAATTAAGTTTTGTTCCAAATATAGGGTCTAAAAAAGTTTATATTTGCACATGTATCTAGTATTTTACAAAAAACATATGAGTATCTATAGATAACTAGATGTTTTTAGAAATTTTTGTCTGTATCTAAATACATTTTCACAAGTTAATTTATTTGTATCTGTATATACTAGTAGATGCTTTTAAAAATATATCTTTTACAACACTGCCTTCCCAATCCATATCGTATTGGAATTGATTGGAAAGGCCTAAAGGTAGACTTATCATAATATTTTTTTCTCAAACCGAGACAATTTCAAAAATTTATTCGAAATAAAAAAATGAGTAACTTTTTACAATGAATTCCGAAACCCACGACAGTCCAAGAAAGGAAAGTCAATAAGTTCTTTTGTATGAAAGATATTAATTTGCCGATGGTAATAGATTCAAATTTACTTGAAAATCATAAGATGATGTCATCTATTAAATCCGATGGAATGGAATATTTTTAATTATATGTCAGAGGGGTTGTTTTTCACCCCTTTTCAAGTTCTTTTGTATCAATACATGGTAGATTTTGGAATATCTGCTTAAAAAGGCAGAAAATATATTTTGAATTATTGTATTGAGATTTTAAAAGGATATTATAGTATATCCATAAATGAAAAATGTATATTTAAGTTTATTAATAATTACTAGGGCAGCTCTGGTGTACCGAGTCTTTAAAAAGTTTTCACTTTTTATTATTTAATGCGCGGGTGAGCGATTCTTTCAATAGAATCTGATCGATGAAAATAACTATAAAGGGCGCAGATAGAACATCTCTCATTCTTTCAATCTAAGGTGTATTACAAGGATACCAAATACAAGTTGAGACCTGTTTCAAATCATTAGAGATTAATTTCTTAATTTCTATTATTCTAGGAATGCCCCTTTGCACTCGGGCTAAAACGATACTCGTTATATATAGAGAGAATATGCAAATTGGACTTGATTAAAATTCAGATAAAAATGGACAAAAGAAATTACTTGTTGCAGCTCCAACTAGCTAAATACTTTTTAATTTTTCTTCTATTTCTTTGTATTTTTAATCGAGTCGAGAAATTAACTTTAAAATTTAATCCATTTTGCCGAGACAGCATTTAATTTTTTTTTCCAAAAAACCGGGACACCTGAACCAAACCTTTAAACCGGGACATTCCCGTATGGTAAACGGAGATATTGAGAATTGCTATCTTAAATCTTCTCGATAAATGAAAAAGCTTCATAAGATTATATGATATTGATTCCATTATTCACCATTTTTGAAGAAAATTTTACATTTTTTTAGAATGATATAAAAAATATACTTTCTTAAAATGTATTCATAAAATATATTTATATAGGAAAAGAGAGAAAGTGGTAGTCTAGATCAAGAGGAAGAATAAAAGATCCCAAGCCTACAACAAATAATGCCGTTAACTAAATACACAGAATCCCATTTAAATAATCCCAACGTTTTCTTCATTCCCTGAATTGTTTTTTCTTCTAAACAACTGGAATTGGATAAAGCAAAGGACAACGGTCATTTAAATAAAATTAATAGGCATAGAACGAGAAAGAAATGGAGAATTTTAGGACTGAATTGAAATCGGAGAAATTTAGAAGTTAAGGGTTAAAAAATTCATTTTGTATAATTCGAAAATTATTTGGACGGCTTTCGATGACTTAGGCTTATCCACATTTATTTTTTTAACGGACTTCAAAAAAGGAGGAGGTTCTCAATTCGACTGATTTTTTTTTGTGTCTATGTTACCTGATATCTTCACCAATTATGAACCTATTTTGATGATTTTTTTGCATTAGGTTCATTATAGTTTCCGATTGGTCCCGTTTTTTTTCATTGATATTGGACCTTTTTTGTTATGTTTGTTCAGGCATAACTTCTTTGTTTATGAACCAATGTTAATGATTCTTTCTGCGTTTGGATCAGTATAGCTCCAAGATACTCAAGATACCTAACTATTTATTTTATGTATGTTCACCGAAAACTTTTTGCCACGTTGATCGATTTTGTTGATTCTTTTTTTATTGGAAAGGGGTACCTTAGGGGTGATCCCATATTAATTTGGCCAAGTTCTAAGGATATGATCAATGACGAAATAACGTAAATCTCCAATTCTTATGAGCAAATAATCGAAATTATAATAAATAAAATCTTTTATCAAAAAAATATTAAAACATTCATTTAAAACCCGCAAACGTTTCGAGAGAATTTATATATTTATGAATTAATTTTTATTATCATTTTCTGATGAGGCCTTGAATTGAGAGAGGATGGGGAGAGGAACCAATCGACTTGATTGGGGAATAATGGAATTAAAATAATTATCGGAAAAGAGGTTTTTTTATCTAATTAGATTTTTCCTCTTATTAAAAACAAGGACTAAAGATGAATAAGGACACTCGATGGTGGAGAAGTAATCTCCGGAATCGAAGCAAAAAATACAATGTATACATTAATTAATGTAAAATAATTGGTTTAATAAATTTATCATTTTCTGATTCATTCGCCCGACGTTTTCTCTCACGAGATGCATGCAATGCATGCACTATTATATTAAGTCACTTTTAATAACATCTCTAAAAAATAATAATAATTTTTATAAAAAAAATAAAACCGACTTCAAAAAAATTAAATGCAACAAATAAAATAATAATAACTCAAAAATCAAATTAAATGCACTAAAAGGTATAAAATATTTATTTAATTTAGTTACAACTAAACGACGAAATATTAACATGAAATCACTTTTTGATGTCGGTGATAAACAAACCATATAAGCGAGCGTACCCGCCAAACGTATTAAGTAAAATCCGTCGAGTTCGATTCATAAAATGTATATTTTAGGCACCGACTTCAAAAAGTGATTTCATGTTAATATTTCGTCGTTTAGTTGTAACTAAATTAGATAATTAATTTATACCTTTTAGTGCATTTTATTTGATTTGTGAGTTATTATTATTTTATTTGTTGCATTTAATTTTTTTGAAGTCGGTTTTAGTTTTTATATAAAAATTATTTTTTTAATAAGACAATACAAAACGAGATAATTTTATTATATATTAAAAAAAATTTGCATTCTATGTTTTCAACAACAAAACTGAAAGGCAAAATCTCGTAACATATTGTCTATACCGAAACGTTGTGCTTAGTGAAGGTATAAATTATTAATTACTTTTGTGCACAGATGTTCACAATGGACGCGATAATTCATTTGAAATAAAAATATGTAGTTAATAGTGCCATTGCTAACTTATAAAATACTAATGGAAAATGTCTTGTTGTAACGTCCAAACCAAATTTCGAAGGGAAAAATTGAAATGTCCTAGTTATGCTGCTATGGTAACCACTATCTAAATATTATTATAATAATCAAATTGATAAAGAGAGTATTTCTCCCGAAACGTTGTGATTTTTTATAATATTTATTAAGTTTGTTTTTATATAGAATATTATTATATTATGGTTTTAAGGATGAATTTTTTAAAAGAATGATGTTGTTATTCGCAAAGTTCACCTTGCTCTGAATAAATTTTTTTAAGATTCAAGACTAAAATTTTAAAAAAAATTTCGAAAATTCCAAAATTTCAAGAGGCCGTTATTTATAAGATGTTAACGATATAGTTTTTAATCATATTATATTATGTTGTTTTACATTTCTGATTGTATTTATTGTATTCCTATATAATATATATATATTGCAGTAACAACCCGTTTTTTTAGTAAGAACGTGTTCTTACTAGTTAAAAGGCGTTTCGCTGAATACCTTTATGGCAACTAGAGTTTACTGATGTTGGTTGAGTTTGGTCCAAAGGTCTAGAATCTTCATTTTCGACCTTCCGTCTCATTTCGTGTGTTTATTTATTATTATTTTTTATTAAAATTTTAAAAGAAAATATCAAAAATCACATTATCTACAACTTTTCTTCTAATTTTTAGCATTTTCGTTTAAAAAATTTTTGAAAATAAATACACGAAATGATGCGGAAGGCCAAAAAAGAAGATTCAAGATCTTTGAACTAAACTCAAACAAAATCACTAAACTCTAAAATAAAAGTAAATGAAATATTCATTTGCTAAGAGTTAAGTTTTCTAGGTCACTTGTATCACATTAAAAATTTATTATTAGTAAACTCTAGTTTAGTTTATTATTAGTAAACTCGAGTTGCCATAAAGGTATTCAGCGAGACGCGTTTTAACTAGTAAGAAGGGGTTCTTACTAAAAAACGGGTTTTTACTGCAACATATATAAATCAGTGGCGGACGTTGACTTTTCAATCAGGAGATAGATGCTGTCAAAAAAAATTCATTAATTTTTTTTTTCATTTATTTTCACTTCAAATTTCAACCAATACACTATCAGAGAATTTTTCGTTATTTTTCAACAATAATTTAACAATATATTTTTTTATGACACACCGTATGAAAATACTGTTTTGAAATTTTAGGGATGCCCGGCATCCACAGCATCCATGGACCGCAGGCCACTGATATAAATACATTTTTTTAATCCGTAAAAACGTTTTAAATATATTTCAAATGTTTCGGGACAAATTCTTCCACGTTTTAAAAAAACCATACCTAAAGTGTTAAATGGAAAAACTTTTTTGAACGATTACGGCTAACGAATAGAAATTCGTCACAAAAGTTTGTTTTAATAAGATACACCTCTCTGTCAATTTTCATCTTTCAAGTTTCATTTAGTACAAACAAAAGTTGGCAAATCACCTAAACCGAAGCTAAAAAAGTTTTCAGTTTTTCCTTCATCTATTTGTGAGAACAATAGCAAATTAAAAAAAAAAAATCAGGATCAATAAAATAATCCAAGCTACCTTTTTATCTCTATTAAAAAAAAAATCACTTGCTGAATCCTTATGAAGAGCATATATTCTTTTGATCAAGCCAATCAATGCTTGTCACTCAAAGGAAGCTGATGTCAAATGATTATTATCATTTCAACATGTTTCTATCCAAGAGTTGTTTTTTGCAATTGGAAAGTAACTTTTATAAATCGTACAGAGGGCTGTAATTGAAATTATCAGTTTTTTCTTTATATGGATCTCATGGATTGAAATGATCAAAAGTATTGTATGTTAATTATAAGTGAGAACTTAACTGGTTTCATGATATAATGCATGTAAAATAGAGGCTTATGAATGTTAGATTGAAAATCAAAGAAAAAATTAAACAAATTTAGGAAGGAGTACCTTCTCTTTAGCGTTTTTTTTTTTAATGAAAATGATGAGAGAAGGAGTTACACCAAATCGGTGTATCCCCTAAAGGCCTGGGTTGGCTCCTCCATCGTGAAAAAGAAGAAGAGGGAATTTTACGGGCTGCGCAGGGGTCGAAGGTATCTGTGGATACGGGTCTTGAACAGCTGAAGGTTATAAGTCGCGTGAAAGATGGTGGCAGGGAGCGAGTTCCAGTCTCTGGCGGTCATAGGGATAAAAGAATTGGCAAAAGCGCTTGTTCGATTTTTATCCAATTTGACAGCGAAGGGGTGCTGAGCGTTGGAAAACCGCGAAATTCTTGTAAAGAGGGCTTTAGGGGGGATAATTGATTTCAGCTCAACTGAACAGACACCATGATAGTATCTGTAGTACAGGTAAAGGGCAGAAACGGTTTTTCGGTGAGCCCCCTAGTCGAGTGAGCTGGTTAAAGCCGGGTCTCCTATTAGTTTTTCAACAAGTCTGTATAAAATTTGTGAAAATAATGTTAAAGTTCCAGCGGAAAACATTCGAGTCTCCAACGTAACTATTTCGAATAGGTGGGTGTCGGATTGATGATTTTAATTATTATAGAAGTACAATAACAAATCACTCTTTATTAATTCCCCAGTTTAGTTCAGCTATTTTTTATTCAAAACTTACCTAAGTAACTAGTTCTTCAAAATGTATTTGTTACACCATTGTAATAAATTTAGTAAATTATAATTATTTATTTATAAAACTAATTTTGAGTTAAGATTATTTATGAAAATTTAAAATTTTTCAAAAAGTGGTCTTATACGCATTGGCTTCTGATTGACTGAGAGGTTAGAAAAAGTACCTCGAGATTTTGCATAAAATCGAAGAATCGGAAGTACATGTTTACTTGAAGATTTTTGGAATTTTGCGATTTCGTCTTTTTTCCGATTTTCTCAAAACGTCTTGTGGAGAAACTCAAATTGAAGTAATTTGAATTAAGAAAATGTGTATGATAATATAATTCAAATTGATCTTAAATATAAAAACCGTCATTTTGATGTTATTTTATGAAAAATGAAACATCATTACCTAATCCGAATTCTGTAGTTATAACGTTTTTAATACTATTTTTTGTTCCACAATGAGAATTTTATTAATTTTTCTATTATAAAACTTTATTATTTTTTTTTAATAAAGATATCAAGTAAATCTCTAGTGAAAGATATATAAATTTTATAATAGGAAACTTTTCTTAAAATGCAAAAATTTGTTATTCATTGACTAATGACTAGTACATAATTATATCATTAACTCGTCTTAATTTTGGGATAATTCAATCATTCCTTTACAAGTAATTTTTTATTTATAATAAAATTATTGAATTAAAATTATCTGTTTTTAATGATAACCCAAAATATCACATTAAATAAAAATTAAAAGATTTTTGGGGTCTTTAATTATTTCTCAAGTTGTTGAAAATGTTGGAATAATTAATCCAGCCAGACTGATTAGAAAGCCGCAGCGTCGGCGTCGCCTGCATTCTCTAGGGTATGCATTCGAATAGAACGTTCTGTGCTTCGGGTTGCATCAGCAGGTGGCGTTCAATATTAATTATTATAATTCGAAGCTTATAGTAAAAACGTTTTTTATTTTAATCGTTCATATCTCGTCTACGCTAAGTCGCAGAGGCTAGGGATTTGAAACTTAAGCTATCTAGAGGCTAGAAGTAATACCTCTAGATTTTGGCTAAAATCGAAGAACTGGAAGTTGATGTTTACTTAAAGATTTTTGGTATTTTGCAATTCGTCTTTTTTCCAGTTTTCTCAAAACGGCTTGGAGGAAACCCTAAGTGAAGTAATTTGAATGGAGAAAATTGGTATGATGTTTTCAAATGAGGGATAAACTTAATTGATAAGTTTTTGTTTTGCCGAGAGTAGCAGAGTTGTTGATTCACAAAGAGAATCAAAGAGATTGTCCTCTGCTTGATGCAAATAAACATACACACATATATATCGAGAGATGATATATCTCTCTCTCTATATATATATATATATTATTTATTTGTTTGAGACTATAGTTTCGAAAGCTTGGTCTTCATCATCAGTCTTTTTTAATTATAAATGTTGTTTTTCATGGAGTCAATATGGTATTGGATATTGAAAATTTGATGTTCCTTCTTCACTGGTGGTCAGCTTAGAACTAGTCTTCGAAACTATAGTCTCAAACAAATAAATAATATATATATACAGATATATCATCTCGATGTATATGTGTGTATGTTTATTTGCATCAAGCAGAGGACAACCTCTATGTTTCTCTTTGTGAGGGATAAACAAATGTGAAAGTCGTGTAGTTCCCAGTTGATTTTTTCTAGTGTTATATGAATTTAAAAAAAATGGCAATTTAAATAATAAATAATTATGATTTATTTAGAAACATAATCTAACAAGGGGGTTTTCCTTTGAAGAGGGTTGCCTGCTCACACACACAAACAGAGAAATATCAATCCTTTGAATAAATAAATGAGTTCATTTAGATGCATTCACTTATAAAATTTATCTTCCAATACCTAAATATATTACAACGAAAATTAAAAACAAATATCGCATGGAAATTTATTTTATCGAATTTCTCTGGAATCCACCAAAAGATAACTGATTATTAAAAAATCCGTAAAAATATAGAAAACGAATGCTCATTATTTGTCTTCTTATCTAGGTAGGATAAGATAAATTTATTTCAAATGAAATTAAATATTTTATATAAAATAATTTTTAAAACCCATCATATACATATTATATAAATTATTAAGATAATATTTTGATTAAAATTTTTCTATTCTATCGATGGAACAAACTTATTCCAATGTTAAATAAATAAATAAATAAATGATACTAATAGAAATCGAAAAAAATATTTTTTGAGAGTAAAATTCAATTAATCAAATATTATATGCTATAATTTTATTTATAAATTTATAGAAAATTCGAGATATTTCGCTTTAAGAAAATATATATCCAAAATATAATATAAATTATACATAAATAATATTCAAGATTCAAAAAATAAAAACATGAAAATATTATAATAATCTAAGACAACGGCTTGCTTATCCATATAGTAAGTATATATTCAAATTCATAAATTTCAGTCCCCTCAAGAAATATATTGATATTTTCTCTTGGGTGTAATTTAATAAGCTCGATAGTGAATATGTGTGCTCACATACCCCAAAATTATTCAAGGTAGATAAAAAAGATGTACAAAGCAAGTGGTCAAGTGTAAAATTTGTCTATCCGGCTAATAACCGGTCTCTTTCCAATTTATACACACACATACATAATCGCCTATATGGTAAAATATAAAAATCATATAGTGTCAGTTTAAATAGATTTCACACGAAGTTATTTTATATATATATTATATATATATATAAAATATCAAATAAATTATAAGTATAAGAATTTAATACATTTTTTTAATATAAAATTTAAATCGATCTTATAAAAAAAATTCCAAATACAGGTTGAGTCATAAAGATATACCACATTTTGAAGAGGTATAAAAAATGAAAAAAATTAACTAGAAAAAAACTGAATTGATTTTTGAAAAGAACATAATTTTTTTTTTAATTTGTTTTAAATCTTATCAGACGAAAGGGGGTCGGGGGGGGGGGGTCAAAAATGAAAATTCTAGCATTTCGACAAAACTATGTATACAAAATTTGGTTAGTTTTTGAATTTCTACCCTTCTGAGGGTCTACAGAATATTCATACAAAATTTGGTTGAGTTTGGTCAAAAGGGCTAGAATTTTCGTTTTTGACCCTCCCCCATTTTGGGTGGTTAGTTTTTAAATTTCTAGCCTTTTTAGGGCCCACAGAATATGTAAACAAAATTTGGTTGAGTTTGGTCGAAAGGGCTAGAATTTTCATTCTTGACCCCCCCCCCCCCTCTTTTTTTGTCTGATAATGTTTAAAACACATTAAAAAAAATATATATTTTATGTTCAATAATATATTCAGTTTTTTCTAGTTAAATTTTTTCATTTTTTTATACCTCCTCAAAATGTGGCGGATCTTTATGCTCCACCCTGTACCATCAAAAAATATTAATTTTTACACTCGATTTAAAGAAAAAAAATTTCGAAACGTATTATACTCAAATAAACATTTCATCAAATATTTTAAATATATTATATAAAAATTATTATACTGAATAAGAATAATTTTGGATTTAGAGTTCGAATAGAACATTAAATGGGTTTTTACAAAGTAAATATAAGAAGTGAACTCACCCTGAAGATAAAAATGAAGAAGACAATGAAGTAAAGAGACACAATAAAAAAACATCACTAAACTATAAGTTCATTCATCAAAATATTAATTTAGGACAAAAATGGTGAAAATGTACCAAGCTGGCGCGTTGACCTTCAGGGAGAAGCTTCCTGTTGCGCGCCTACTAGCGAAATGATCGGACGAAGCCGCGCGAGCTCTGACAGGCAGGCGCCCGGCCGGCTGGTGGGGGCAAATTCCAAGTTAAGCTCGCTCTCACTCACAAGCCAATGAATATAGAAATTAATAAAATTTGACAATGTTTTAGGATTTTTTAAAGAGAGCGGAGGGATAGAATTATTTATTTTTATTAAGTACTTAAATATTCTCGAAATTTTTTCTTTATAACGGTAAATCACTCGTATCCATAATAAGCATTAATTAACAGGAATAGCAGGGAATTGGACAATAATTAAAAACAGAGTTTTTATTGAATGAGCCAGACGTTTCGTCGATTAATTTCGACTTCCTCAGTGGCTCATTCTATCACTCTTTGTCTAAAGACAATTCCAAAAGTAAAAACAACATATTTTTTGTGAGAATTTTGATTTAAAGTTTTTAATTGAAAAGTTTGTGTTTTGCCGAGAGTAGCAGAGTTGTTGATTCACAAAGAGAAACAAAGAGGTTGTCCTCTGCTTGATGCAAATAAACATACACACATATATATCGAGATGATATATGTGTGTATGTTTATTTGCATCAAGCAGAGGACAACCTCTTTGTTTCTCTTTGTTAAAGTTTTTAATTGTTCAAGTGTAAAAAAGTTCAAGATTGTTGAGCAATTGAGGCCTAAGCCAACAATGTATTGTAGTTAAAATAATAAAAAAGATTAAAGGATGTTTCGTCGCGTAGTGGAATTGTCTTTTGACAAAGAGTGATAGAATGAGCCACTGAGGAAGTCGAAATTAATCGACGAAACGTCTGGCCCATTCAATAAAAACTCTGTTTTTAATTTTTGTCCAATTCCCTGCTATTCCTGTTAATTTTTTCTTTATTTTTTTATTATTTTTAGAGGTAGTTGTTTCTAATAATTTGTACCTCGTTTATAATATGAAATTTTATAATTATTATGAATATAAATAAATTATTTCATTATTCTATATTTTTACACTGCTGATAATGGGCTACTTGCATGGAATTTTTGTTTATCCAAAAGCTAAAAAAGTATATTTTTAACTTCATATATCCAGCTAATAATATTTTTCTTTAATTATTTCTAGTCAAATTTAACATTTAAAATTCTGCTACGGCTCTGAAAAAGTTTCATGAATTCTTGTGACGACACCAAGTGTCTCTGGACTACGTTCCTTTATGTGTTATTTTTTCGCCTTTGATCATCTCCTTAATGTAATTGTTTCGCGACAATATAGAGTATATAGAACAGACAATAAGGATTCATAATTCATAAGCCCAAAACTTTTTGCTGTTTATGTACCACTATTCCCGTGCTCGTTTGACAAATCTGGCAACACTGTCCAAGCTTGTATATATTTTATCATAGAATTGTCCGATAAAGTACATTATAAAGGATGATTTATAAAACAAAAAGTTCTTAATAAGCAATTGAAAGCTGTTGAGACAATGGCTGAAGCGAAAAACGTCAAAAAAGTACTAAAGTTAACCCACTTTTTAGGTTAAATAAATGCTTTGTTGCCAGCTTGTTTTTAGTGGAAATTTTTCATTATTTATTCATTATTATCTCAAAAACTGTGTTGTAACTATGAATTAAAATTTTCTTAAAAAATGTATTAGTTATTGTTTAATGCTGGTTTAGTTTTTTATAACAATGAGAAATTATAATTAAATATGTATGTAAACTTTCCGATATCCCATATAGTGGTATGTATAAGAGTCTGAAAAACTCTATCTTTGGAATTTAATATCTTCGGAACTATATTGTTCATAAATTTCGTTTTGCCACCCATCGATGCAGAAGTATTTAATTAATAATCTATCTAAATTAAACAAAATCCTAAGAAAACCCATATGGTGAAACAACTACCTTAATTTTATTATTTTTTAACATTTAAGTAGACTAGCTGAATATACCTAGACTGCTCTTACTTAACATACTAAAAAACAATAATATTCAAACATTATTATTTTTTTTCTAAAATTTAATTTTTCATATAAAATAAAAACTCAATACAATAATTATAATACACCAATACCTCACTTTGCTTCGAGGTTACGTTCCAAAAAAACACGACGCAAAGTGACTTAAGATTTTCTATAGCAAACCATGTAAAGATCAAAGATAGGTTCCAGGTTACGAAAATACTACTTTTTAAAAAGAAAATTGAACAAAGTAAACATTTAAAAAACAAAAATAATATAAAATTTTATTACATACATACAAAAAACAAATAAACTGCAACGGATCGTTGCTAAACTTTATCCAAATTCATTTGAAATATTAATATGTTCTAGAGTAAAGTACTTTAAAATATAATTTTACTAAAAACTTTATTTAACCTTTTTTGTGGGTCCAAAGGTACTTAATTAGGATATTAAATTTCATCAAAATTGGTTAAGTCATTTTCAAGATATTTAGAAAAAACTAAAAAAGTACTGAAATAAAGTACTAATGTTTGTGGACCGATATGTACCAAAAACTAATCAGCGCTTCATTTTGTTAAAATACTGGTAGGTTTTCAATTTCAATTCATTCGGTGCAACGGTGTGGAAAAATTCGTGGACGAAAAAAACGATAACATCACATCCATCCATCCATCCGCACGCACTTCCAAAAAAATGGCACTTTCGGCCTCTCGGCGAGATCCCAGGTAATTTTTGGCAAAACCGTCACGTGCTAAAATTCAATCTCATTGAATACTTCAATTTGTGACCTTAATTGAGTCCATGGGTTCCGCAGTCTTTACCTGAGGACCCTTTGAAGTCGCGCTTGCCGCGAGAGCGATTCCAATACTTTCTCCCATGCTTCGCATTGGATAAAGTAAAAAAAACGTATTCAATTAAAACAAAATAAACTAGTAACTTATGATGTTTCACCTAGAACCGACACCTAAATCCTTAAAAATTACAAAATAAACTATTCAGTTAATTTATGAAAAAGAAAATTAAAATTAATCACTGTCGGATGAGTCCATAGTGGCTGTTGTCGTAAGTCGGCTTTCTTTCGCAAAAAATTGGTCCAATGCAATTGGATGTTGATGAAAGCAGTCCACGGTGGTTGTAAAAAATAAGACTATAGAGGTTTTATTATTTTACATTTATTTGTTAAACCGACGTTTCGGAGATTTATTCTCTCCTTCTTCAGGGTAACAAAAAAGTCAATGAAAGTAGTTCAAAACATAATTACTTTCACTACTACTTTCATTGACTTTTTGTTACCCTGAAGAAGGAGAGAATAAATCTCCGAAACGTCGGTTTAACAAATAAATGTAAAATAATAAAACCTCTATAGTCTTATTTTTTTTACAACCACCGTGGACTGCTTTCATCAACATCCAATTGCATATTTATACCAGTCCGTCTCCTAAAGAAAAACTCTATCAATTGGTCCAATGTTTGCTGAACAGCTTTTTTTTCAACGTAAAATAAATTTCATTTGCATTACCACCAAGAAGAAGAGTCAGTCTATCCTTGCTAGCTTTAAATCCTGGCGCAGATTTTTCTGTTTTAGATATGAAAGTTCTGTTAGGTAGACGTTTCCAAAATAACCCAGTCTCGTCAACATTAAATACTTGTTTCGGATCATAAGCACCTTCATGAATTAATGCCTTTAACTCTGTCGGGTAGCGTAGTGGTGCCATCTTTTAGAAAAAAAGAAAATTTCAAAAAAAAAATTAAAGACTCGAACCCAAAATAAAGCAACCTCGAAAATCTAACGACGCACAGTGAAAATTAGTACTAATTAAGCAGCGACGCAACTTCGAAAAAAACGCAAAACGAAACGACGCAGAGCTAGGTATTGGTGTATATGAGATTAGGGAAAAAAGTGAAAGACTCGGTACGGTCTTTCAAATCTTTTGTGAAATGGTCTTAAAATTTCATTAAAATTAATTTTGCATTGCATTTTTGCATTTTTGAACCGAAAGTTATAGAATTAGAAAACTCAAAAATCAAATCAGTTTTCACATTAAAAATATATACCTAGATTTTGGGACAATATTTTAGGATTTTTCGGTCTTGAGTTAACGTGCCTATCCAGATATACAGAAAGACACAAAAAATCATGGTTGAAAATTATTATTTATTCACGTTTCAGACATTTTTAAGAACAATTTTTTCTTGTCAATTAAATATGTACTTGTCTTCGTCTGCCTCCCAGTTTACCTCATATTAAAGATATGTGTTTTTATTTATTTATTTTTTATTACCTAATTTGGCTCCTGTAATAATATTATATAGTAAAGCAAGTATTATACTTATGTATTACAAGAAGCCAAATTAGCCAATAAAAATATACCTATGTTTACATAAATTTAAACTCGCAACATTAAAGTTATTTTTGGTGTTCTTAAACAACAATTCCTAACACAAAACAGCATTCATATTTTAATAAAATCAAACAAAGGACGGTCTAACTTGAAATTAATATTAGTTTTCCAAAATTACTCATCCGATAGAAAGCCTACCAAGCGGACCAAAGTATTTAATTCAAAAATTTGTATATTTTTTTTTTTGATTCTCGTGTTTATAAATTATTGAAATGTAAAGAAAATCGTTTTCCAGGAATGGTTTCTACTTCTTTGTTTTTATCTGGATTCTCTCACTATTAAAGAAGAGAAAATCGTAGAATATGCTTTTGTTGGCCAACCGTTTGTAAACAGAGAAGTGATTTCATATTCGGATTTCAAGCTTTTAGTTAAAAAAATGATAAAATTACAAAAAGTCGATGAGTTATCCAACGATTTGAGCTAATGATATTAAATTTAGCACACACGTTTGTATTGTTTGTACTATTTTCTACAATTTTCCAATTTTCGATTTACTAGATTCTCATTAAAAAGATCCATGATTGGATTCAATTTCCAACCTTAGAGATACAATGTTGATTTCTACGAATTCTACATGATTTTTCTAGAATACTCATGTATTTGGGCATATGTTAAGCAGACCCAAATATATATTTTTGCAAACCTCATGCAAGGCAAAATAAAGGGCAAGAGAAAGAGAAGAATTGACTGAATAAAATTTCATGTCACACATGAGTTCATCAACACTAGATTAAGTGGACCCGGGTTCGAATCCGACTCACGGCATCCGGCTAAATTCTGATCCCTAAATATAAGACAAAATTTTAAAAATAATAGTATAGTAAATTGGCTGAAGGCTAGAAAGGCCGAAAAGCAAAAAAAAATCACTAGATTCTGATCAAGACTTAATCCAGGTGAACTATTTAATTCAAATCCGATAGATAACCATACACCCGTTTAAATAAAAGCATACTTTCCGGTTATATTTTAGATATCATGATTTTATGGATTAGGTATTTCAATTTTTTTGAACTCCTCTTCTGACGATTTCAGGCTAACTCACACACTCGTTTAAATTATCATCCCTACTTATAAATTTCATAATCTTTCTTGCTATTCCAGTCTTGGAGATTTAATATTATTATTAGTAAACACGAAAGATTGTAATCTCTTAAATCTAAGCTGCCATGTATAATTTTAATTACATGCTGTCAGAAGAGTAGTATTCACTCATAGAACCCCTATAGTCCCAAAAAAAGTAATCCGGGCTTATAAGTGAATTCATCTAAGATATGTATCGTGCTAAATCTTTAACTTAAAAAATTAATCTTCATTTGAAAAATTTCGTAGTCTACAAAATTTAAATACATAGCTAACCCGTGTAGCTTAAATACGGTAAAGATTAGTGAGTATTTCAAATTTTAAATTTCTACAAAAATCGTCAGGCGGTGGAATGATTATTCCCAAATTGAATATAAAATTTCAAATTGACGATACTACTAAAATTAAGATTTCCAAAAATTTACGAGAGATTGTCATCGAATAATAATAATTTTTTTTTAATACCTCCCCCATATTTTTGAAACTGGAAGTTTTAGTTAAACCAAAACTTAACCTATAGGTTCTACATTGTTACTTAAAATGTGTTTAAAATTTCATTTACTTGGAATTTATTATTTTAGAGACATGGATAATTATTTGTTTTTTAATTAAATTTCGAAAAAATTTCTTTCTAGACGTAAGCTAAAGATAAAAAGATAAAACATACATTTTTATTTGCCAATCGACTTTCCCTTGTTGGAATATACTTTTTCTGATTTGCTCTAATTATACGCAAACATAAAATTTCAACTATATTTGAATGGAAAACGATTCGCCACTCTGAATATCTAAAATAGAAATACGGAATAATAATTTTGGCTCTCTCATTTTAAAATCAAATTTTAATAGTCATTTAAAATTATAAAATAATTCCGTGTGGTTGAGATTGGAAGCAAATATCAAATATAATGGTTGCGCTGAGCAATTTGCAGCTGCAGTTGAGTCAGATGCGAGTGGAATTCTAATCCGAGAACTTTTGACATGTTCCGAATTAATCTGACTGCGAGCGGGAGAGATTCATCAATTCAAGGAGAATTATCCAAGCCGAAGAGAGAGAAGAGAAAGAGATATGTGGAAAACCACGAGCAAGACAGAGGGGGCAACAAGGACAAGTGGTCATGTCACACCCAAACGATTCCATTCGCAGAACTTGCAAAACATTTCACATATCTCTATTTTGTACTATTTGAGTGCTGGAGGTGCAAATTAGGAGCCCAACGAGACCAAAGACAAAGGTACTCGAGTCGACCAAGATACAGCCTGAATAATAATAGAACCAAAAAGTTTGCTAATTAAACAACCCACGTTATTTCAGAAAAAAGGAAAAAAATGTAAGTCAGAAACATTTTTAAAATGCAATAAATATATCGTCGCCTTAGAGCAGTGGTGCCCAGCCCTTTTTTGTCCGCGGGCCGGATTCAACATGACATAGGATCTCGCGGGCCGGATTCTTTATAATTGTATATCTTAGCGGCACCTTTAATTAAAAAAACGCAACATTTTCAATGAATTCATGAATATTTTTGTGGTTATTCATTTTTTTTTCAAAATATTTGTAAATTTAATGAAAATATTACGTTTTTAAATTAATGGTGGGGCTAAAATATAGTAATATAGGTTAGAACTAAATTAAACAAAACAAATAGCTGCACTTGCAGTCCGCTTTACATTAGGCTAGGAGAGTGGTGATGAATTTTAATAATAAATATATATATTTTTAATATATTATTAAATAATATATTAAAAATAATAAATTAAATAATAATTATTTAATTTATCGATAAGTAAATATTTTAAAATAAAATTTCTGTACTTGTCTGATTTGTCCTCGCATTTAAATAAACGTCAAATTATCTGACAAGACCGCACTGCGGCGCGATTTGAACTATATTTTTACAAGATTGTCAGTGACACTAAAAATATTGATGTACATAAGAAAATGTAGAAATTTTTTATTTTAATTATCAATATGATTTATAATTTTTTTTTAGATATTTTACAAAAAATACATATTTAGTGTCAACTCGCTCGCGGGCCGGATTGAGCCTCTTCGCGGGCCGGATTCGGATGGGCACCGCTGCCTTAGAGTGTAAACTTGTTAAATCCATTTTACTTTACCATACAGGGTATGGTCAAGTATTGTAATCGTGCATGAAAAAAGTGGGGTTTTTTTCCTTCATTTTTTCAAAATATCTCAAAAATGGCTGAAACTATTTTGATTAAAAAAATTGAGCGAAACCAGGGCATTTCGGTCTGCAAAAAAGTCCAAATAAGTGAACATCGAAAAAAACTATATTTTTTGAGATAATAATTGTTTTGTCAAAATGTCTGTTAGTTAGTTAGTCTGTCCGTCTGGTTGGGTGTTAACAAATTTTTGTGGACAAGCTAGCTCAAAAACTAGTGTGAATATCAAAACCAAATTTCACACGAAGTTTTGGTCCATTGAGATTAAGAGCTGATTAGATATTAGTGTATAATGACCCAAAATTAAGGAGGGTGGAGGGGGGTTAAAAATTAAAAATCTAGGCTATTTGAGCAAACGCAACCAAATTTTGTATACATAATCAAGTGGAACCCCAGAAGTCTAAAAATGCAAAAACTAACCGCCCAAAATTGGTGGGGGGAGGGGGGGTGTAAGGTCAAAAAATGAAAATATAGGCTCTTGTACCAAACTCAACCAAATTTTGTATACATAATCAGTGCGAGCCCAGAAGTCTAAAAATGGAAAAACTAACCGCCCAAAATGGGTGGGGCTGGGGGTGCAGGGTCAAAAAATGAAAATATAGGCTCTTGTTCTAAACTCAACCAAATTTTTTATACATAATCAGTGGGCACACAGTAATCTAAAAATGCAAAAACTAACCCCCCCCTACATGATTATAAATAATTTTATTAAATATTAAATATAAGTGAGAGGCCAGGTTGTATGGTAAAGTCAAGTGGATGGCCACATCAGAACACGTCAGCTTATTTTATCATACGACATATTAATAGCGTTCGAAAGAAAAAGAGATGCAGCATGGTCGAAGTAAAACTCCTACTTAAAATTAGGATCGTAAGTTTAGAAAAATCAACTGGTATTTTCACCACACGACTTTCACATTTTCATTTATTTGAAACCATCGCGACACTACTAATTTACACCCCCTTCCTTTATTTCGTTTTTTTGATTTTCTCGAAAACGGCTATAACGATTTTTTTAAAAATTAGTGTATTTATCAAGTGCCATGGGTTAATAGTTGTGTCAAATTTTTATTTCCGATTGTAAAAAAAGGAAGGGGTCGTAAAATAAATATTTTAATCGTTCATATCTCGTCTTCAGAAAATCATAGAGCCTTGAAATTTGAAACTTAGCTATCTAGAGGCTACAAGAAGTATCACAAGATTTTGGCTAAAATAGAAAAACCCGAAGTTGATGTTTACGTACGCAAGAATGTATGTTTCGCAACCATAAGTCTCGGAGATACGAAATTCGAAACTTAAGCTTGATATAGAGTAGAAGGAGTACATCTAGATTTTGGTTGAAATCGGAATACCGGAAGTGGACATGAAATATTTTTTTTTTTGATTTTCTCAAAAACGGCTTTAACGATTTTTTTAAAGATTAGTGTATTTATCAAGTGTCATGAGTTATTAGTTATGTCAAATTTTTAATCCGATTGAAATAATATTATTTCCATATGGAAGGAGGTGTAAAGTAGTGTAAAGTGTCTCAGAGACCATTTGGCTCGCCCCTCTGCTAGTGGCGCCCGGGGCATGTATTACCCCCTTGCACCCTCTCTCGCTACGCCACTGCGACTTGGAAAAAATAAATTGATGCTTTCAACACTCGTTCAGGTGTCTTTATTTTTAACACAAAACCCATTACTAGTGAATAATAAAGATTTTAATGACGAACAATTAATTACCATTAAAAAATCTGAAATTTCGTAAGTGGTCCACTTCAATTTGTGAGCAGTTTATGTCATTGAATTCAAAAGATTTACTATGAATAAAAAAAAATCAAGAGCTAAAGATGGCACCATATCACAATAAATATATTTTAATACCGATTTTACTTGAGTCTAATCCTCAACTTTTAAACGCTTTTATATTAGCTTCACATGTCTAGATGTAAGGGATTCTAGAAAGTCGATTTTATCCTACTTCAATTGACGTATCAATTCGAAACTTTAAAAGTAGGTATATGTAATTCAGGTGACAATACAATAATTTTGTGCAATCGAACTATTTGATTTGAGGAGTCGGGTTAGCTGAGCCGGCTAACGCACTGGTCTCGCTTCGGCATCGATCGATTATGACGATGTTGGAGTGGAAGGCCGTGGTTCGATCCTGGCTGGCAAATAAAAATTTCTACCCTCTAAAAACTCGGCTCCCTCACTAACCATACTAACACTTTACTTATGTGCTGTCTAAATGGGCTTTGTTCCTGGTGACAATAAATAAATAAATAAAAAAAAACTATTTGTTCATATGTTGTAAATTGATAATAAAATAAAAATCAACCCTAAATATTAATATTTTAAGGTCTCTCGAAAAAGTAAAAAATGAATCACTAAAATATTTTGAAAATTCTTGAGCGATCTTTAAAAATTCATATTCTGAGATAAAATCTCCAAGGAATTATATTTATTATACATATAGAAAGAATTTCTTTAGAAGAAATAAAAATGTTCAGTTCACTTTCAAACCAGGTATAATCTAATTATACTGAACTTCGATTTTTAAATCTTAAAATAAATGATCTGACTGTATGTCAAGGACGTAGCTAAAAGTGAGAAGGGGCAAGGGGGGATTCCCACCCTAAAAAACTCATTGCCCCCCCCCCCCCCGCTAGAAAAATCGAAACTCCATTATTACGAGGCATCACTTATCTATTTCTCATTAAATTATTTCGTTACTTCCAAAACTGGTCAATTTTATTAAAAAGTTAGTTTTGATGTCTAATCGGATTACCGAAATTGAAACCTTGTGGTGGGTAATCAGCTGGGACTCCCTAACTACGTCAATACCCTGTATGTTTAGATTTAGAATTACGTAATCGTTACATTTTTTATGGAAGATTAAATATTTGAATAAAAATTGTTTACGTATGTTATATATCTACCATATATCAAACGTGATACTGCCTCGATGGCCAAGCTAATTACTAAGATAGCATTTTCGCATTCGGGTTTGATTCCTCAAAAGGGTGAATACACACCTTCTGATATATAATGAAAAATTATACCCATCATTTTGAATTAATTAGTTGACAACCTCTCGAGACTTTCTTTTGATATGCCTCTAATTTTTTGTCATTATTGTAGCACAGATACATTCGACCACAACATACATCTGTAACCTCATCCGTTGGGCTAATATCTAAACTAATTGAATTCATTTATATATCTATTTTAATATATTTTGATAATTTTTTTAAATTTCATTAAAATGAAAAACTAGATATTATTTTTTAGCTTGCTAATTGGAGAGTAACTTTATTCGTCTAATTAGAGAAAGAGAACGGAGATATATATCAAGATACCAATTCTCGAAACGCTTTTCAATGGGAATATGGAAGCGATTCAAATGCAAAGTCTTTTGGGGACAAAAGGTGGAATGTCATTAGCACTGGAATTAGAGTTGACTCGCTTTCTATTTCCTCTACTTCAATTAAATTGTTACTTGAACTAAAGTACGGCTGGCGTTTAACATACAATACCTGCTCTACTTGTGGAAACTCCCAAGTATAAATAAATATATATGAGACGCTATTTTAACTGATTAGATAATGAAGGAAGAGAACTTAATGAAAGTGAACATAATAAAATTAGAATCAATGTCTATCAGGAAAGTCGTTCGTTTCGAATATGCAAAGATATACAGGGTTTTCAAAAAATAGAGATCACGGATTTAAAGGTTTATAAAACATCTCAAAACAATAATAAACTGCATCGTTGCTAAACTTTATCCAAATTCATTTGATATATTAGTATATCAAGATTTTTTAATTTTTAGAGAATTTCGAGAAATTTTAGGAAACTACCGAAATGAAGACCTTAAGAAAAATTATTAATAAAACTAGGTTGGACAAAATAAGAAATAAGGATATCCGGGAGAAATGAGGGGGTGAGATGGGTCCAAATGAGAAGAAGAATAGAATGGAACGCAAACATCTCAAGGATGAATGAAGACAGAATTGTCAGAAGGGTGAGAGACAATGTACCAATAGATAGAAGAAGTCGAGGAGGTCCAATGAAAAGTAATACACTCTGGAAAATACAAATCCCCGACCTATATAAAAAGAAGAAGAAAAAGGAGAATTTCTGAAATAAAAGTGTAATTTCTAAAACCCATTTTTAATATATATATATATATATATATATTAATGATAAAGTTCAAAATAAAATAAATATATATAGCAGATATGTATATTAGATAAAAGTTTAATAAGTTTTTCTTCCTCAACCAAGAGATTATCCAATTATCCAAAATATATATAGAAAGAAAAATCGTGGAAAAAAAACGGAATTATAATTTATATTAAACATTATTTATTCAAAATAATTTTTAATAAACGTAAAATATGTTCCATCTCTGGTGTACTGGTCGATCTCGTTTAATAGCATCAAATATTCATGAAATTAAATTAGCTTTTTTTTGCATAAACAGTAGAAGAGTGAATTCCCGCCCATTCCCCTTGATAATCATATGTTAATTATCAACGGGGACAATTATTCAATTTCGGTGTTTAATTTTATAAAATGAAATTATATATATAGCTAAATTGCCATTATTTAGGAAAATAAATATAAAATAAAATGATATCAGGGTCACATGGAAAAAAAATTCAACAATTTTCGCTAAGCCTTAAAAATATCAAAACATGAGTATTTTTTTTTTCAATAAAAGGAATTGTTTGACCCGATTGGAGTGATGACGGGTCTCTTTCAATTTTTCGGCTTCTGTCTATCAGATTTAAATCAATTTTTATATTCATAAAGATTCAAGAAGATGTAACATGAATAAAGTTTAAATGTTGTGTACTGGAAGTTGAGAAGAGCTATAAAAAAGTTCAAATTATCATTGTCAGGCGTAAGATTTCTAAAGAAAATCTCGGAAAATTATCACCTACTACATCCGAGGTGAATTTAAGTGTTGATTACAAATAAATGCAATAAGAATTTTTTTTAGAGTTTTCCCATCGATGGCTCTTTTTTTAAGAAAAAGTAAAATACCAGTACCATATAAATCAGTTGAGAAATTTGAAAAATGATCTTGGTAGTATGCCATTACTTTCCAAGAGGAGGCAACTGCAAATATCTGCCGAGACTCAGTCTCGAACCAGCATACTTCAGGACATCGGCCTCACACTCTAACCACTGACCCACAGTTGCCTCTCCTCTATGACTATTAGTATATAATTATATAAACCAAGTATTTCTATTTGAAATAATTTTAAATTGAAAGTTTTTGCCAAAGGTAGCAGAATTTTTATATATTGAAGGAGACAATAAAAGACTTTCTCTTTCTTTCTTTATCCACCGCCCGTCCGTGGCTGGTCAGCCATTAGACGCCGTGCTGCCCAACAAAGCCTTGCCCGTCCCTCTAAAGTCGTCGTCGACCACCTCCGGGGGCACCGCATCTCCTGAGATGATCAGCCGTTCCCTCCTCCCCTCTGTACATAAGGGGCAGAGAGGAGAGTCAGCAAGACCAATGCGGTGCAGATGGCTCTGGAGGTAACTCGCGGCCGGTAGCCATTCTAAAAGGTGGCAACCGCGACCATAAAAGAGAGTTTCTTGTGCTGGAATTATAAATTTTATTTATAACGAGACATCAGTATATTAATTTATCCAAGCATTAATTCCTGTGAATCAATTGTAATAGACTGTATGAAGAGGGCAAAGCCCTCGAAACTATAGTCTCGTTAAATTGAAAGTTTTTGCGCCGAGGGTAGCAGAATTTTTTATATATTGAAGGAGACAATAATTTTGTTAATTCAAGTAAAAATAGCCACTATTATAAACGTAAGTCGCTAAAAAAATAGTAAAAAATAGTCTAAAAATAACTTCCAGAAGGATCTATATTAGACCTATGTACATTACAATAAATAAATAAAATGTTTGTTTTTTTTTGGCTTTTCGGCCTTTCTAGCCAATTTACGATACTTATTATTATTTTTTTTCATTTGTCTCTAACTAGAGATCAGATTTTAGCCGGATGCCTACAGTCGGATTCGAACCCGGAGTCCACTTGGTTAGCAGGCTGGTAAGCCAACCCCTAGCCCAAAACACCGATTTTTTTTTTCATTCGACTCAAATAAAATAAATAAAAATCTTTTTTGAAGGCAACAATAGACACTCCAAAGCTGTTCTACTTAATTAAATAAACACACTTTCAAAGCTATACTCGACATTCGACATCAGTCTTTTTAATTAGAATAATTTTATCTGTTATTTCACATGGGTTCACTTAACCAATACTTTGCTATTTGGCTATTTTAGTATAACAAAAAACGTTTATCTATATCCAATCGGGTATTTGAACCCAAGAGAAATAACATATGAAATATTTACAATGAAAAATATTGATGATGAATGATCAAACCTTCGAAATATAGTCTCTAACAAATCAATAATTATTTTACATATTTATATTCGTTATATATTTTTGTTTATTTGCATCAAGCAGAGGACAACCTTATTGATTTCTCTTTATGAATCAATAATTCATTTAAACTTTGAGTGTTATTTATTGACTATAAACCAAATATCCCAGATAGGACTCTCTCTCTATATAAGATGTAATTCAGCTCTTATTATCTTTAAGATGTCTTTGAGATGTCTAGAAGATTTCCCAGTGTCTAGAAAACATGTTTTAGACCAAGAGTGTTAACAGGGTTATCAAAAATTAAAAAAAAATTTTAAACATTCAATTACATTAAAAATCGGGGGTGTCATTTCTGCAGATTAGTTTCTATCAAGGCAATGTCGTTTTAAAAATAAAATTGGCATTATATCTATTTGTCTCGGTGAGTAGAAAGCCCTGTGCCTCGCAGGTCATCAAAATTTCATGTCGGGTGCTAAAAGCTATTTGCTTAAGCAAAAGCGTAAGCCACTCAGCTGAAATAGCTTGGCAGGTGGGATGGATCAACAGATTGATAAAATGGGAATCATAAGCAAAGGGAAGCAAAGCGAAGCTGAACAGCCAAAATACAATTAGTACTAATTAAAAGCGATCCACCAATCTTGAGAGAGATTAAGTGTTTGGAAATTAGCATGAATAAGTACTGGGCCTGACGCGGAATTAAATAAACAGTATTCCCCACAATCAAAAGTCTTTCAACAATGGAGATACAATATTTATAAAGATATCATTTTCATAATTACATCTCATATACGTATAGCACCGAGAAAGATAAATATATTAATTTATTTTTTCGGTTTGTTTACTTTATTTGTTTTTTGTTTTTTTATAATGTTTTATTGTTATATTTTTGTTTTTTGTCCTAATTTCTCAAAATTATATTAGCCAAACTGGCTTTAAACAATAAATCATTATCTATCTATCTTATCTATCTATATTAATTTATTTCTATATTATACGAGGATAAGTCAAAAATTACCTACACTTTACGTTCTACAACTTTATTAAACTAAGATAGGAGGCGGCCGCATGCGCATGCGTTGAGTTGGCGCGTCTGTAGTCACGTGTGCGGAATTTAATCACGATCGCGTCAGTTGTCGTCTAGCTACAACAGCATAAGCATCTCATCTCCGCAATCATATTGCACCAAAGAGGAGCAAGGAGGAGTGGCCAGAGGATGTGAAAGGTGCTGAAATTGACCGGAGACTTTTGTCACAAAGTGTTTTTATCTCGTAAAAGCGTTTTTGGATCGAAATGTTTAAAAGTGGCCGAACGAGCGTAATACAAAAAGAGGGAGCTGGGCGACCGTCAACTTTGAGACGCTTTGAGACCCTGGAACACCCTCCCTACAGCCCAGATCTTGCTCCCTCAGACTTTCATCTCTTTGGACCCCTCAAGGAAGCTTTGAAAGGTCGTCGATTTACCTCAGACATGGACGTTCGGGATGCGGAGCAAAAGTGGCTTCATGACCAATCGAAAACCTTCTACCAGGAAGGCATCCGGAAGCTTGTGGCTCGCTGTACCAAGTGCATTGCCAAAGGTGGAGACTATATCAAAAAATAATGTTATTAGACTGCTAATAGGCCGAGCGCTCTGGACTGGGAGATTAAATATATAACATCTGAGATTTCAAATTCACTTGGTGATCCATCCGAATGTCTAGCGGGCTATACACGAAATGACGTTGGATTGTAGCTAAGTGGATCACATCTTTTTCTCTCCTGGTCCAGACTTAAGACTCTGCAGACTTCAATAGCGTAATCCGCAGTAGTCTCGAGATAAATATATTTTTCAAATAAGCGCGGTCAAAAAACAATTCTCATTGATATGGCAATTCTTTGTTATATTAATTAGAAAAATTAGAAAAATTTATTAAAAAAAAAATAATGTATCTGTTGTACACCTATCTTAGTTTAATAAAATTGTAGAACAAAAAGTGTAGGTAAATTTTGACTTTATCCTCCTATTATTAAAAAAATTTTGAATTCTTCTCCAAAGATTGTCTCAGTGTTTTTTTATGGGACAACTTTTCCTTTCAACTTTGAGGGTGTAAAACTATTTTATCAAATATCAGGGTAGGATGTCTTAATATCTGTTTGTATATTTTAAGAACATTCCAGTGTGTAGTAATAGGCCAGTTCAGGTGTAATAAGTAAATAATAGATATAAGTAAAAATTTAAATTTCCGAAAGAGACAGACTTTAAATTCCTAAAAAAAATCACAAGAGTGTCATCTACTAAATCAGATTTGTAATAAATAATGTTTATTATGTGTCAGAAAAATTGTGTTCCCTTTCAAAACCAACCCAAGAGCCAAAATTAGTAATCTGGGTCAATTGTCTACCTTCCGTAGTATCACAATGTTTCAAACTATAGGGTAACTATATTGTCCCTATATATATTTTGAGAATCTATATAGGCACTATATAGTTACTATATAGTTTGAAACATTGAGCTACTAGGTTTGTGAGCTTCCGATTCTTGGTCCATTTCCCCATTGTATAATACTAAAGAAATAACTGTCAGTGATCAAGTGATTCGTGCAATCAAATTCAAGATTCATTCAGGTTCAAGATATACAAGTTTAGAATGATTATATTTCAAAGATAAAAGTAAATAAATATTATATGCAATATTCATTTACTATGAGTTAAGATTTCTAAGTCACTTGGTTCACATTAAAATTAAAAAAATAAAAGATGTAAATTTTTTCAATATATTGAAAAAATTTACATCTTTTATTTTTTTAATTTTAATGTGAACCAAGTGATTTAGAAATCTTAACTCATAGTAAATGAATATTGCATATAATATTTATTTACTTTTATCTTTATTAAAGATGTTTCACCTAGCACCAACACCACAATCCTTATTAATGATTATATTTCATTGTTCGTATCCATAATCAAATATTTAAAAGGATCATAGGGAATAAATTTTAATTTTCCTCATTAATATATCAAAGAATAATTGATACGTCAACGAGGATTATTTTGACCGCGCTGATTTGAAAAAAGATATTTTTATCTCAGCGAGACTACTGCGGATTACGCTATTGGAGTCTGCGGAGTATTAAGTCTGGACCAAGAGAGAAAAAGATGTGATCCACTTAGCTACAATCCAACGTCATTTCGCGTATAGCCCGCTAGACATTCGTATGGATCACCAAGTGAATTTGAAATCTCAGATGTTATATATTCGATCTCCCAGTCCAGAGCGCTAGATCTATTAGCATGTATGTTAGATGCCTGCCATTAATTAACTGAAGGTTTTCTAAATTCACTTGGTGATCCATCCGAATATCTAGCGGGCTATACGCGAAATGACGTTGGATTGTTACTAAGTGCATCACATCTTTTTCTCTCTTGGTCCAGACTTAATACTCCGCAGACTCCAATAGCGTAATCCGCAGTAGTCTCGCGAGATAAAAATATCTTTTTTCAAATCAGCGAGGTCAAAATAATCCTCGTTGACGTATCAATTATTCTTTGATATATTAATGAGGAAAATTAAAATTTATTTAATATCATTATTTCAAGTTAGAAATATATAAGTTCAAATATTATTTTCACTCAATATTTGACAAAAATTCCCTACATTCGATTCGCGATTGAATCAAATGTAGAAAACCTTCAGCGGATCATAGGGAGTTGGACCAGAATTTAAATCAAACGCAAAGTTTTTAATTAAATGTTTCGTCACTGTTTAGCGACTTCCTCAGTGGTTTATTTTTTATAAACTTATTTGTCAGGAGCTCTTACTACAAGAAAAAACATTCCAAAGAGTAGGTATGTCTTCACCGAATCGTTCAATTTATTATCAAGACAATATAAAACATTAAAAAACAATTGTTAACGAAGAACAATTACAATTGTTTTTTTAATCTTTTATATTGTCTTGATAACAAATTGAACGATTCGGTGAAGACATACCTACTCTTTGGAATGTTTTTTCTTGTAGTAAGAGCTCCTGACAAATAAGTTTATAAAAAATAAACCACTGAGAAGGCGCTAATCAGGGAAGAAACGTTTGGCCCATTTAATTAAGAAACTTTGCGTTTGATTTAAATTCTGGTCCAACTCCCTACGATCCTTTTAAATATTTACAAAGGCTGTTGATCAGCTCGGGTCGAAACGACTACAGATACACTTACATCTTACCTAAGTTTAACAGAGTATCATAAACATTCATATATAAGGTCCGGAAATATGTAATCGTGGAATCTTTGGCGACTGGCTGGTCGCTTCTGGTCATGATTTCAATAAAAAATGCTGATGAGAGGTGTACATTCATAAATTCGAAATAGCTTAACTTTGGCTTCTTTCAACTCGGACAGTATAAACAATAGATAATAGCACCCGCACACCACACCCCCGCCACGGCCGCTGGACAACCACCCCCGTACCGCCCTCGCGCAACGCACCCCGCTATGCCCCCTGGACCCCTAACCCGCCACTCCACCAACCCTGCACCACCCCCAGTTTTTGAATTGAGGTCCAGACTTATCCAGATCGTTTTCTCATCCTCAAAACTTGTTAATAGAGTTGGTTTCATCAAAATCGGTAGAGCCGTTTTCAAAATAGAACTAAGATACAAATAAATAAATATATAAACAAACAATTTTTGCACGTTTAATAAGAGTAGATAGATATTGAATTATCAAATACAAATAAATAACTGTGCTAATTAAATTCCTCAAAATGTAGATTTAATTTGAACTTAAAGTTGGTGCGCCTGTATTTAGGCAAAATATTTCGCGGAGAAGAATGAAAGCTGCGTAAGAGCTAGGCGAGCCCAGTCGTTAATGGAATGTCCAAAGTTTATGGCATGTAAGCCATCAAATATGTATAAAAGGATAATTTTTACATTAGCTTTAACTAGGTAGAGAATAAAAAAGGTAGAGTTTACCATATAAATTATATTATTTATTACCATATATTATATTATTTAGCATAGCTTTGAAAAAAATTGCCAAAATTTGAGAAAATGGTACCGAGTCTTGAAAACCGTTTTGATTCTTTCTATTGTTTCTAATGGATGTTTATCAATGGAAGTCTTTTGTAATTTTTCGCACTTCGATATCAACGACTTTTATTTTGTCAAATTTGGCAACGGAGCAAGGAAGTGCAGCTTTTTCAACTCCAGCCTTTTCTCTGAACTCATGCAATATCATATTCCGTATCATATTCCATGTAGGTGTGTCTCTTTGTTTGTTTCGAATTGAAGATAAAGGGTGAGGGTGTGCGGGGGTTGCAAGGGTTCAAAGTCCAATTATTCTCTTTTTGTTAAATCTACACACGACTCATTTACAGTACACATACATTAGCGCGTTTGTGAAATTATAATTATAATGATATGGAATTTGATTAAAATTCTTTATTTAATTTTAATTACGCTAGGAAAATTTAACTTTAAATCAATATTTTATTTTCCCGATCTCTTCATCCCCGCAACGACCTCCCAACACCACCCAAAAAAGGGTTGGTTAAAATCATACGTACGTAGTTCTAATTTCCTATAATAAAAGAATTCACATACCAAAAGAAATAAAATCGAAAATAGGCATTATAGCTATATAATTTTATCGAGAAAAAAAGGGAATTGAATTCAAATAATTTTAACGAATTGGAGTTATTTAAAAATATCATTTTTGTGGTTTCAATAATTAAAATATAAAACTGAAAAGAAAAAATAACATCAAATAAATGAAAGAGAGATAGAGACTATATAATTTGAAAAGTATAAAAGCCCTACCAGCTGCCGAACACTCTGGCAATCACAAATACAAGAAGTTCAATCATTAGTGGGTGGATCAGATGATAGGACTCGGATTTATAGGCACTAAAAATCTTTAAAATAGGCAGGCAACTAAGCACTAAAAATAACTCAAATAGGCACTTAAAAGGCATCTTAAGTAAAAATGTACACTTAAAAAGGCATTTATAGATGTAATAATAATAAATAGGCACTAACACCCAAAATAGGGGAAAATAGGCATTATAGGCATTAACACTCTTATTTTATTCAGAATTTCATGAAACGCATATATATCGTATTGGCCTAATTTTAAACCATAAATTAAATTAAAAAAAGGCAAATAGGGTGAAATCCGAGCCCTACACATGACTTTTACTTAAAATTCTTATTTCTTTTAAAAATTCCTTTCAAATTCCCTTCTTTACTTTTGACCCACTGTTTTGCAGTTCCACTCCATTAGTTTGAATCGCAATAAAACTTAAAATAATCTGGAACGGATCGTTGCTAAACTTTATCCAAAGTCATTTGAAATATTAAAATCTTAATTCATTTATTATTAATGAGATATCACTGACTATTTGCAGTCCATGTTGACTTAAATTTAAAAATAGCCATCGATTCTCATTTAATACTTGAGGAATAACCATTCTGCAATGGATTTTTGAAGTTTCGATTATTATTGGTAACCAGTGCTGAATACATGGAGGAATTGACTTAAAATCAAAAATAACAATCGATTCTCATCTAATACTAGAGGAATAACCTTATTGCATTCCATTTTTGATGTTTTGACTATTATGTAACCTCTACTGAAAACATGGAAGAATCGACTTAAATTCAAAAAGACTAGATTCTTTTATTCTTTTATGGTAAACAACTCAAGCTTCTTCTAATTATAGTTTAAAAACTTGGATTAAATCTTTAAACATATGAAAAACATGTTTTTTACTAAAATTTTGGCATCTAAAGGTATTAATAAAATTAAATTCATATTTACAATGATGGAATTTCGCTATTTTTTTTCTTCTTCTTTTAAGTGTCATATAAGGTCTCCCTGACGTTTCGGCTCCTCTCCACATATCCCTGTGCTGAGTGTGTTTAGCTGTTTTTACACAGATATACGGGACCTACTTTTTAACGCCGGTTCCGAACGGCTAACTTGGAGAGGTTACTAGGCAATTGTACTCTTGGTAGGTTGCCATTGCTTTCCAAGAGGAGGCGACTGCAAATATCTGATCTGCCGAGACTCAGTCTCGAACCAGCTTACTTCGAGTCAGCGACCCGATACTCTATCCACTGACACACAGTCGCCTCTATTTTTACTCACATCATCGAAAATAAATAAATAAATAAATAAATTTATCACAAAGAAAGAATACAAGGAATGGAATCAGGAATTATAATTTAAAGTTTCATCATTTAGCAAATTTTAAAAATTGACCATTAGTTTTGATTATACGGAGATGTATGTTGATATATAATAATTTTTCATATTTATTTATTTAAAACTAGGATTTCATGGAAGGCAGTCCAGGAATAAATATATATAAAGATTATTTCTAATAAAAGATTTATTTAATTTAATAATTACATTTTTAAGTATATAAGTAAATATAATAAATATGGGAAGATTTTTTATATATAATTCAAATATAAATTTTATTAATAATTATCTACGTAGAAAAAAGTGAATCTAAGCTATTTATAATAACAAGCATAGTGTAGTAAATAAGATTTCTGAAATTCCCAAATCATATGCTCATAAGAAATTTTTTATTTTTTCAACACAAAACATTTCTGTTCAAAAATCAAATTATCATTTCCAAAATGCCCAAATATTCCAAATTCTTGTGAAAGCACTCCAATAAAGGAAGTACTGTAAAAATAATACATTAGATCAGCGTTTCTTAAACTTTTTGGATGTGGGGCTCACTGTTATAAATTAGAACAGTTCTGTCTGTGGACCATATTACTCTTGTTCTCTTCGAAATCAAATATATCATTTTTCTATTTAAATTTTAATACTTATTTTTACACTTATAATTTAAAATAGAACCAATTAATTAAATTAAATTAAATTAAGAATTTAGTACTTAAGTTTATCGAAGAAAATTAATATTGTTTTTTTTTTTTTTAAATAAAATAAAGATATTTTTGAGTTTTTTGAACGACGCCACTAGAGTGGTCCGGAGATCATAGTTTAGAAAACGCTGAATTAAATTAATGAAAATTGGATATAAAATAAAATAAATTTAATATATCGAGCAAATATTTTTGTACAAAAAATAAAATAAATAAGTTGTTGTTTAAAAAACAAAAAACACAAAAAAGTATTCTGTTCAAAAATGATATTATCTTAACCAAAATGCTCAAATCTTCAAAATTCTTGTCAAAGTAATAAAATCTTCGATCTGATATTCCTCTCATCTTTAATTTGGTCTTCAAAAAATATTACCATTGGTTAATGAATCATAGACATTTTGGATAGTACATCTGACGAGTACGGACAGTTCAATTTTATTCTGCTCAATTAGCTCTTCAATCTCGAAATCTTCATTTAAATTTCTCCTACAATAGGGACATGCGCCTGACCTTATTTTTAGCCATGTTTCAATGCAACTTACATGATAGAAATGTCCACAAATGAGCTGTTTCAATTTGTCTAATGTAGTGAACTTATCAAAACAGATAAGACACGTGGAGTTTGTACTTATTTGCTCTTCAGTCATCTGAACAACGGGGATCCTGTTTCGTTGAGCATCCGTCAGCGGAGTTCTATATCGCAGTGCTATCAAGTAATTGTAACAGTCTTGAACTCCTTCATTAATAATTTGTAACATAAAACTCTCCCTATTCCGGGTTAAAATTATACTTTGTTCTGCCTGGCGAAGGAGTTCGGCAAAAGGAATGTGTGGGGCGCCAGCTATACGATTGTTTAAAACAAGTACACAAATATAATCATGGTCCGGGCGATCACTTCGGAAATGACATCGCTCGCAAATAACTTGGCCTCCTTCAGCCATAATGAAATACACTTTTAGATAATGTATATCGAACAAACAAATGTTTACGAAAATTTATAAAAATATGTTTAAATAAATTATCAACTATAATAATAATAAAACTGTATATAATTTGATAAACAAGTCCAAGTTTTGCATGACGTTCGATTCAGCCTGAGCTTTTGGACAAAACATTCATGTCAATTGTATGTATTTATTCTGAGCCAGTGTTGCCAATCTTTAAATTAATTTGTCACTGTGGTATTCTGAAGTAAATTAAAAAAAAATTCTAATCATAGCCTGCTTCTCTACATTATGCTGGCTAGAGGGTCAATCAAACTTCGTAAATTTAACGGAAGTAAAATCAAATTAGAGGAAAAAGTGAAACTTTTTCAAGACTTGGAACGTTGTTTGCAGTTTTGGTGAATTAATTATTTTTGACGCTTTTTCCTATTTAGAAGTTAATGACCGCTTTTTCAATGACATATCTATTTTTTCAGTCAAACCCCTAGCAAAATTTTTTCAAAAAACAAAATATTTATTTTTGTAGACACTTTAATAAATGATAATTAAAAAACAACTTGTCAATTATTTATGATTATAAATTTATAAAAACGGATTAAAATCTCAAGAAAATCATTCAAAAAAAAGAAGATATTTTTCCATTTTGGAACCATCAGTTCTAAAACTAGAAAGTCCAAAATCTGATCGTTTTTTCGCAATAGAAATAAAAAATCTTTTAGCACAAGAACGAACTTTCTACGAGTTTTTGATATTTTTTTTTAACTTTATCATACAGCTATGGCCAAGTTTTGTTTTTTCCTTCATGGAAAAAGTGATTTTTTGCTTCGTTTTTTAGAAATATCTTAAAAACGGTTAAAACTACTTTGATAAAAGAAATTGAGCCCAGCAAAAAAATGAACGTTTTAGATAAATTTGAAAGTTTATAATGGGAAAATAAGGAGAAGTTTTTATGTGTGACTTTTTTATTTATCAGCCAACGTTTCGTCGACTTTGTCAACTTCTTCAGGGCTTTAAATATTCATGCCACACATTCGTCTAAATTTTCTTTTTATATTCATTACCAATTAAGATCATCAGAAAAACAAATTTAAAAAATATTTGTCACACTCACATAAACAATTTTTCCTTCTATTCTTTATACTATTAATTACACTAGAAAACAGAAATACATAGTTTTGGATAAATTCAATACATTTATTAAGTGGGTGCCTTCATCATCATGGAGTTTTAAAACATGTACCTCCCTCCTTTCAACAACGTCATATCTCAAAAATCGGCGATTTTTAGTTACCTATGCCTATTTTCAGAATGCCCTGAAATAGTAGTATATCCCTGCAAGATGTCATATCAAACATTAACTCAATATTCAGCAGCTAGAGACCAGAAGTGTCGTTTCTGCATTATAAAATATTTCTGCGTCGTTTATTGAAAGAGTGTATTAGTTCATCATAAAACAGTATTCACAAAGAGAAACAAAGAGGTTGTCCTCTGCTTGATGCAAATAAACATACACACATATATATCGAGATGATATATCTGTATATATATTATTTATTTGTTTGAGACTATAGTTTCGAAGACTTGGTCTTCATCATCAGTCTTTTTTTAATTATAAATGTTTTTCATGGAGTCAATATCGTATGGATATTGAAAATTTGGTGTTTCTTCTTCACTGGTGATCAGCTTAGAACCAGAGCTAGAAGACTAAGTCTTCGAAACTATAGTCTCAAACAAATAAATAATATATATACAGATATATCATCTCGATACATATGTATGTATGTTTATTTGCATCAAGCAGAGGACAACCTCTTTGTTTCTCTTTGTGAATCAACAACTCTGCTACTCTCGGCAAAACAAAAACTTTTCAAATGAAACAGTATTGCGCACAAGGTATTATTATATCAAAAACGTACTATTTGGATTTATGTCAGTATTGTAAGAAAAACGAAAGGTATCCTGTTATAATTTATTTTGATTTATTAAGTTCTTGCACAGAACGTGAGAGACATCGATTGTACTATTTTAACTTATGGAACTATTGTCAAAAATATTGAACAAGAACGTCATAAATCAAAACGAATTATTTAAAAAATTTAAATTTTTATACTTATTTTTTAAAAGAAAACGTCAGGACTTATCTAAAAATATGCATAGTAAAAATTTCAATCGGAGGTTTAATATTTATTTTTAATACATTTTATTTTACTTTTAAATTTTAAAAATCACTCTCATGAAAAATCAGGTTTTTTTGAGATGATGAGGGAGTGAGCAATGTGAGAAAACTTCGTGAAATGAATGCAATACTTTTTCACTTATATATAATGTAGTAAGTGATAGTAAAAAGTATAATAATTTTTCTAGTATTAATGAAAAATGAATTTGGTGCCGGCTGCTGAATCCTCATCGAGAACAACCAATTTATAAAGCTAAAATAAAAAAGAGGTGCAGCTCATTTTTCTTTTGAATTCTCTCTTCATTTTTATTAAATTGCCATTAAGCTTTTCATTTTAATAAAATATAAAAGTAATTTATCGTTTATAATTGCTTTTGGTCCTCTGGGGAGAGAAAGGGGTCTAACGAAAATAAAGCCAGAAAGAGAGAGAGAAATTTTAGACCATTTTCGGGGTGGAAAAGGGCAGATGAGAGATGAACAGAGAATGAAATATTAAAATAAGACAAAAAAGGGTTGTTTATTAATATAAGAGCGGAAGGACATTGCGGCAGGCATGCACACACCACTTGCTTTTATACTGGACAACCATGGAATTACTGGAAATTAACAAATTTTCCACCATCATTGGGTAAAAAGAGATATTTAATATTTTAATAGGAATGAAAAAAACCAACGTATATACCTATACACTTTTTAATGGAAATTATTTTTCATTATCTTTATGTATATAGGAATTGTTTGAAATTAAAACATTAATGATGACTAAAAAAATAAAAAATACAATAGAAATTAAAATTGCATGGGATAACCTACCAATACAACTAACATTGTGGGGCTTTGTAATTAATAGGGACATTTCTCAAAAGAAAACCACCTATGTATTTAGGCATTTTTTATTATATATTCTCATTAGAATACACATAATAAAAGAGCTTGTCGTGTGCTTGATCTGAAATGTTATAAATATTTTTGTTTACATATGAAAAGGTCTGTGGTCCTTGGGAATCGAACTCAAGTGCCAGTAGGCTGGATACCTTTTTGGTTTAATTCCCGAGGAGATAACAATTCTTCTAACATGTAAACAAGTTCATTTATAAGATTTCAGATCAAACATAGGACAAGCTCTTTATTAGATTTTATGACGTTCTAATAACAAGGTTGAGTTGTTTACCATAAAAGAATTTAGTCTTTTTGATTTTAAGTCGATTCTTCAACGTTTTCAGTAGAGGTTGCCATTAATAGTCAAAACATCATAAATGGAATGCAATAAAGTTATGGTTATTCATCTAGTATTAGATGAGAATCGATGACTATTTTTTATTTTAAATCGATTCCTCCATGTCTTCAGCAATGGTTACCAATAATAACTGAAACGTTTAAAATCCAATGTAGAATGGTTATTCCTCGAGTATTAGATGATATCGATCACAATTTTAGAATTTAAGTCAACATGGACTGCAAATAGAAAGTGACATCTGATTAGTAATAAAGGAATAAAAATATTAATATTTCAAATGACTTTGGATAAAGTTTAACATCGATCCGCTGCAGTTTATTTTCATTAGTACCTAATTGCAAAGCAATACAATGTTTGCTGTATAGAAAAGTTAGCTATAGCTAGGTTTGACCGAGACTGTCCCCGTTTCAAGGTATATGGTTCACGTGTCGCGGCCAGTTTATCATTTTGTCCCAATTATTTGGAAAAATGGCTCGGCAAAGTTAATTTTGAACTAAATTTTAGTTGATTTCTCGACCCGATTAAAAATTCAAACAAATAGAAAAAAGTAAAAACTTTTTCAAAACTCGGTACGCTTGCTAGCCCCCCCCCCCCCCCCCCTCGCCCCGATAGCCACATACATGCTAATACAAATAATTTATTTTGTACATTTTTGCCTGAATTTTAATGAAGTCCAATTGAATATTCTCTTTCTCCATATCGTGTATCGTCATGGTCCGATCGCAAATCGCCATTTCTATAATAAAACAAATTAAGAAATTAATCTATAATAGTCTTAAACTGGTCTGAACTTGTATTTGGACAGGTTTGAACTTGAATTAGGCATCCTTGTAATATACCTTAGTTCTAAATAAAGAGAAATTATGCTCTTTCTAGTTATTTTCATCGATCAGATTCTAATGAAAGAATCGCTAATTCGCACATTAAATAATTAAAAGAGAAAACTTTTGCAAGACTCGGTACACTAGAGCTGCCCTAGTAATTATTAATAAACTTGAATATAAATTTAATATGAAAATTTGAAAAAGTAGACCGGATAGCAAGCTAGCGTTCGGGTTCGACTCTATGAGTGGGGGGAGGGGTTCTGACTCTCACACCCCAGTGGCTACGCCCCTGGGTGTCTAATGTCTCTTTCAACATTTAGACACCACCCGTCCACATCCATACCTACCCGACCACCGAGGGACATCGACATCTGACATATAATATAGGTACTAGATGCAAGGCCCGCCTTCGGCGGCCCTCTTGCTAGCCAGGGAGCACTTCCCCTGGACCCACAAACCACACCCTTACACCCAACTCCCACCCACCACACCCCCGAACCCCACCCAGCACCAGCACCCGTACCCAACCGCCGCCCCACCACCGCACCACCCCAATACGCCTCTGGACCCTCACCTGAAGCCTCCCACTCCACCTTGCACCACCCCACCCCGCGCCCTCCACCCCCTACCTCACTACGCCCCTGGACCATCGCCTGAGCCTCCCTCCACCCTGCTCCACGCCATCACAACGAACCCACCTACTCCGGACCCCACCCTGCACCCTACCCCCTGCACCCGCACCCAACCCTACCCCACCAGGCCTCTGGACCCTCACCAGAACCCCCACTCCACCCTGCACCCAACCCCCCACCACGCCTCTGGACTCTCACCTAAACCCTCCTCCCCCGCACCAGCCCCCGCCTCCGCACCATCAATTCACCCTTGAACCCACCCACCGTACCCCCTCTCCCCGTACCCACCCCCGCACCCAGTTTTTGCATTTCTAGCCTTCTAGTGACCTACAGATTATGTATGCAAAATTTGGTTAAGTTGGCTCTGAGGGTAAGACTTTTCATTTCTTTGATCCCTCTCCCCATTTTGGGTTGTTTGTTTTTGCATTTCTAGCCTTCTAGTGACCCACAGATTATGTATACAAAATTTAGTTGAGTTTGGTCAAAGAGCAAGAATTTTCATATTTTGACCCTGCCTTCCTTTTTGGGTGGTTTTTTGGGGGAATTTTGTTTAACAAAAGTTGCCAGAAATCACATCCCCTACAACATTGCTCACAATAAAATTTGCCGTAGAGTTAATAGTTTAGGAGTTATTTGATAATTTTTATTCGTGCGCCCCCCCCCCCAACACCCCTCCTGGGGTCAAAATATCAAAACGTTATATAGCTAAAAACGTAAGTTAGAAGACATCTGATGTAAATATGAAATTTCATAATAATCCCTTCAGCCGTTTTTACGTGAATCGAGAGCAAATTTTCGCGGAAACCACGCAAACATACAGACAGACAGGGATTTTGTTGAGGGTGTTTTCGTTTATAACTTTGCTTGAAACGTGTGCAACCAAAATTTGGCGTGATTTAGACCAATGTACAGACAAAACCTTAATTATATATATAGATACAATGCCTGGAGCGCCGAGCGATGCTCGGTAACTTTGTCTATGACGAGATATGAAGGATTAAAATATTGATTTTGCAGCATTACTAATTTACACCTACTTCCTTTATTTCAATCGGATTAAAATTTAAACACGACTAATAACTCATGAGACTTGATAAGTTCACCAATTTTTAGCAAAATCGTTAGAGCCGTTTTCGAGAAACCGATTCTATTTAAATATAAGACTTGCTAGTTTAATATAATAAGATAAGATAAGATAAGATAAGATAAGATGAAATAAGATAAAATAAGATAAGATAAGATAAGATAATCTACTAAGATCTTTGATTTAATTGTCCTTATATAAATTCTTACTTAGTTACTTTTCGCGGACTCGACGCTTCTCCGCACCCACCTCCATCTTTCTCGATCCTGACTATCTTCTTCGTTTAGGTTTCTGGAGCGCATATAATTAAATAAAAATTGTTCATTTATGGCTATACTCAATCAGGCCCTCACTTCAAAGGTCAGGGGAGCTTAAGCCCCCCCCCCCAGGTCCGGTAACTATGATAGAGGTAATATAATTATATTAACTACTTATACTCAGGAGCTTAATTTTTAGAAAAAAAGAAAAACCGGAACGATTAGGGTTAATTTATATTTTTTAGCAATCCTAGTTCTTTATTGAGTAAAAAAGAACGGGAACGCCATTCCGGACGGCCCCTGTCGGAATTTAGCCATGATTAGTACTAGGTATATACTCGTATATTAAAACAAAAATAAAATTTCATGTTTCATTGTTTTTTATTTAAACTCTGTTGATTTTCACCACACCGTCAAATTAATATAAATTTGATTAACCATACATTTTGGGGATTTTATAACCCCCTCCCCTTTCAGTAGATATATTTTATACTAAGTAAATAAATTTAGTAAAAACCCGAAAAATGTGTGGCTGTTTAAAATTTTATTGATTTGACCTTGAAAGAATAATTTTATTTTATTTAAAATTGTGTTATTTTGGATTTCTTACTGATTAGGAGTCCTCAAACCCAATCGCTGCTCTAGTTACGAGAATAAGTCAAAAATTACTTACACTCTCCGTTCTACAACTTTATTAAACTAAGATAGGTGATAGATACATTATTTTTTGATATAGTCTCCACATTTAGCAATGCACTTGGTCCAGCGAGCCACAAGCTTGCGGATGCCTTCCTGGTAGAAGGTTTTCGGTTGGTCATGAAGCCACTTTTGCACCGCATCTCGAACGTCCATGTCTGAGGCAAATCGACGACCTCTCAAAGCTTCCTTGAACGGTCAAAAGACATGAAAGTCTAAAGGAGCAAGATCTGGGCTAGGAGGGTGTTTCAGGGTCTCAAAGCGTCTCAAAGTTGACGGTCGCCCAGCTCCCCTCTTTTTGTGTTACGCTCGTTCGGCCACTTTTAAACACTTCGATCCATAAAAAAACGTTTTTACGAGATAAAAACACTTTCGCCGTATTGTGACAAAAAAGTCTCCGGTCAATTTCAGCACCTTTCACATCCTCTGACCACTCCTCCTTGCTCCTCTTTGGTGCAATATGATTGCGAGATGAGATGCTTATGCTGTTGTAGCTAGACGACAACTGACGCGATCGTGATTAAATTCCGCACACGTAACAACAGACGCACCAACTCAACGCATGCGCATGCGGCCGCTCCAATCTTAGTTTAATAATAACTTTTAAGGAGTTCGGTGTTGGTTCTAGGTGAAACATTTTTAATATAAACATAAAGTTGTAGAACTAAAAGTGTAGGTAATTTTTGACTTATCCTTGTAGAATTTTCTTAGCAAGCATTTACTTCTTAAAATTGAAGTTATTGGTTCTTGTACTTCCAAAGAAATTGTGATAACATTATTCTTTTTCTTTTAACTTTTATTCTCTTTAAAGTTTTCTTAAAAACCGTCCTTAGCAAGCAATAATAACATCTTACAAGTAGCCTCGATATGAGTTTTCTAAGTTTCTAGGTCCAATAATTTCAGAGAAATCATGATATCATAAAATGAAAAGGTGATTTTAGAGCAGCTATTTTATCTCTATTTCAACAATTTGATAAAAAAAAAAAAAAAAAAAAAATAGCCGCTTTTACATTTTAAAAGTAATCCTTCATGCCGAATTTCAAGTTCACATACCCAGTGGTTCCAATAAATGACGAAGAATCAATTCATGAGTGGTATTTGGATTTTATATTTATATAGGAAATATCAGTCAAGAATTTATTAAACTATACTTAGCCCACAATGAGAAGTTTCATATTCTGATGAGTTTTCTCATTAAAAATGTGCAATTTGTGTGGTTTCCGGTAGAATTTATCTTTTAATTAAAAACTCAACCTTCCGCCCCCCCATTCCCCTCCTAAAAGTATCACATCTACACTGTAGCTGTTTTTCTTGTTTTTTTTTGTTTTGTTTTTTTAAATCGTTCTTTAATTTGAATTAAATGTTTACTCTTATTGTTTGTAGGGTGTATTTATAAAGTTTTACATTTGAATTCGTATAATTTTTTTCTAATATTCTTGACATGACTAGTTACAATGAATAAATATCTACATAATTATACTAGATGAAGGAGGAGGTATCAACCAAAGATGAAATCACTGGGTTCAATAAAACACCTTTAATAAGACGTTTCGTTCTGAATTTTATTTGGTTATCTTCAGTCAATTAGGAGTTATACACAAAATGCGGTACACATATGTGATCGAACCAAGCCTTGTCAAAAATAAAAATTTCTTTTAGCTTCATATGAATTTATAACGTGCCTGGACCCAAAAGTTTCAGAATCAAAGTAATGAGTGATTCCATCTTTGGTTGATACCTCCTCCTTCATCTAGTACAGTTTCATCACAGCCACTAACTCTAAACAATATCTACATAATTATGTATGAATGTAAATATCTATGAAAACAATTGAAATGCCATGTTTATATTGACAATCTAAATATTAAATCGACTTTTACTTATATTTAAATAAAATAGGTAAAGAAAATTTTAAAAATATAAAATTCTAGGTAGGTTTCACAAAAAATAAATCTCTGTGAACTCCTGAAGATGGGCTCATATGCCGAAATCTTAATATATATAAATCTCGTGTCACAATGTTTGTTCTCAATGGACTCCTAAACCACTGAACCGATTATAATAAAATTCGCACACCATGTGCAGTTCGATCCAACTTGAGGAGGTAGGATAGTTTAAATCTCAAATTATAGTCGCAATTTTAATTTATTGCTAATTATTTGTCTGTTATTATTTGACAGTCACAATTTCCAAATGATTCTAACAGATGTCGATACCTTTCGACTGGGTTGAGTAAGTAAGTCAATAGATGGCGCTGCTATGGTAAATCTACGAACGTGTCATATAAGCTACATTTTAACAGCATATTACCACGTGTTGTTGACGCTATAAAATTAATTAAATTTATTTTGTTATGAACGAAATACGTATAATTCAATTATTTCCAGTTTTTAAATTTTTGGTGTTAGCATAGCCGGCCACGTGTTACTTAGACTGAAGTGTAAATTGCATTCATATTATAATGAAGATAATACAGTGAAATTAATCCTGTTTTTTACTTATTTGTGCTTCATTGATCAAAACTTTATAATTTAATTTGAATATATGTATGTAAGTATTATCACATAATTATAAAATCTAATTAAAATGTCAATGCAAAGTTGTACAAATATTTTTTTTATTGTTTTTATTTAACCTCTATTAAAAAATATTTAGGAACAATAATTTCAATTTATACATGTAAGTAATATCACATAGTTTTATAAAAGTTAATTAATATATCAATGAGAAAATGGCACAAAGCTTCCCACACTTTTTCAATAATTCAACAAAATTTTATATTATTTTTATTTAACTCCATTGAAAATGATTTTGAACTTATTATTCAATTGCTATGATACATGCCAGTCCTTTCGAATATTTAAACGATTAAACGATTATTTCAATAATGCCATTCGAGTGTCCATTCCAATTTGATAGTAGGCATTCCATGATTTTAAATCGTTATATGATTCTAGCAATTTATTAGAATCGAACTGAAATGGAATTATCAAATGAACTAGACTGGAATGCAATGGAATCGAATGAATAGAATCAAATCAAATAGAATCATCATAGGAATGAAAGAGCGGCATTGAGAATCAAATGGAAGCAATAAAAGGACTCGAATGGAATCGTTGATAAAGGATTTGAATGAATCTCCAGATATAATATACAAGATTCGGATGTTCTTTGAATCAATCGACATCAAACATGAAATGAAAGCAATCTTCCGATTGAATCGAATCGAATGATGGTCTCGAATAACATCATATGAATCGATTGGAAGACTCTTCGACACCTTCCTCCAATCGAATCGAATCCACTCGAATTGCATGGGCTCATCATCAAATGGATTCGAATGGAATATCTAATGGAATCATCGAATGGAATAGAAAGGAAATCATCCGTTGAATGGTCTGATGATTCGAATAGAATCATCAGATACTCTAAAAGGCATGAATCAAATCGAATACAATCGAATTAAATCAAGTGTCAAACATCAAACCATTTGAATGGATTTGAAAACCATGTTTTTCAAGGCACTATATGTTGTGTTCACAAAGAAACCTGTCGAATCGGTCAGTACAGTATGTTAACTAAAAACATGAAATTGATTGTGCAATTAAATTGAAATGAAAGTATTATAATTCAAAAATATTAATGTTAAAAGTTAAGACGTCTGTTTTGTCACTTTATTCATGAGTTGTTGCCACATAAAGACACATATATCATAGAGCCATTGTTATAAATTAAATGAAATAATAAATCATAAATTTTTACTGTATTATTTTGCCAATATCATGTACATTTTAATAATTGTGTTCAGCGTACTTCCCCTTCAAATCTCAATCCAGTGAATTTGTATACCAACATCAACATTTTCGTCCTTGTTCGTAAATAATTTCATTGTACTAAAGGGTTATAGTAGTAGAAAGTCAATAAGGAGATCACCATATTTTTTTACAAATACTATCTGTGTGAAAAGCACAGTGACTCCGTGACTGATGTTCTCTTATCGTCCTCCAGATTGTTTACTATAATGTAATATAACAAAAACTTTAGCCACAGCAACGCGGCCGGGTCAGCTATATATATAAAAAAAAAAAAAACAATTTACATAAAAGGTAATCAATTTTGGACACCCCATACTTTCATTCCGAGACGCCGCCCGCCAGGGCAACCCGTCCGAGGGCCTAGTTGGGACAGGCGTGCCGGAGGCACGCCGGGTACAGCTATATACACTATATAGAGTCATGCTAACAATCATCTTTTCTTTAATTTTTTGTGAAACCTCACCTAGAATTTAAAATATTTTAAAAGTTTTTAAAATTTTTTAAATTGTCTTTACTTTATAGTCATAATACTCATAATCAATGAAAAGGATTAATTTATAAATTGTTAATTAGTCATTCGCGGAAGGCAAATTATTTTTCATGGGCGCTCGTTCGCCTTGGCTTGAGATAGTATAAGGATCATTTTAGGGTCTAGTTGCGGCACCACTTCCGGTAACCAACACAACTCTATAATCTATATGCGTTTCTTCTATTCATCCAATTTCCAAAAGAACAAAAATATGCAGCGTTTTATCTCTTTAAAAATGATTAAAATTCTACTCAAGCAACTTCAAAAGCTTCGTCTTTAGGTTAATTGAACTGAATGCCATTAATTACAGAGAGCCCCCCAGTTACGACGGGGGTGCGTTGAGAAATTGCGTCAATCTCTAACCCTAAGAGAGCCTTCAGGTGAAACAAACAGCCCCTGGCTAATTAAGATCTCGTTTCATATAGGGAATATCTTGTTATTTAAAATTTCTAGCTAGACGGGGGTGTTCTTTTTGCTCTTTTCAGTGTTCCTATTAGATCGAATCAAACGATTAGAAGGCATTATTAAATATAATAGAAAGAACGGCTTGAAATAAAATGGATTAAAAATTCATTTCTTTAATTAACACCGCACAATAAAGAGGAGTTCTCAAGTAAGAAACGAAATTCCAATATAAAATGAATTTTAGAAGATTTAGTCTTAAGGTGAAATCTCTGCGGTTATTCTCTGCTTGATGGAATATTTGGGTCAGTCAAAGCAAAAAAATTGACTTCAGAAATCAATCAAAAACAATTGACTTACCTAAACGATTTAAAACTCAACAAAAAATTAAAATATAAAAATGTTGTAAAAAGCAATGGAAAACGTGCAATGAATAAAATAAAGTTAGCAAAATTAAAAAAACAAATATAAACAGTCAATAAACGGAAATCCGAGGGTAGTGAGAGAATTCTAATGTCATGGTGGCTAATTCCCCATCTGACGTCACGGGACCTATTTTCCCATTTTACCGCAAAATTGTATATAAAAAAACTTATTTTTTTTATTATTATTGTACAAAGGCACATGAACTAACTAAGGTCATTTGGGTGCCTTCGTGCCTTCCAATAAAATATATATAAAATGTTTTGATGTATTTTGAAAATTAATTAAAATGAAAATAGATTAACATATATTAGTATAATTCAGTTCTTGGCTGCGATGAAACTGTATTAGATGAAGAAGGAGGTATCAGCCAAAGATGGAATCACTGGGTTTAATAAAACGTTTCGGCCTGAATTTATTTGGCCATCTTCAGCTAATTAGGCTACAAAATTTACAAATAGATGTTAATTGATATATTTCATACAAAATTAGAAGTTGACCATGTTGGTTGTTTAAACTTAGAGTTATACACAAAATGCGGTACACATATGTGATCGAACCAAGCCTTGTCAAATATTAAAATTTTAGCTTCATGTAAATTTATAACGTGTTAGTATAATTATAAAAAATAATATTCGTATAATTATCTGTCTTTTTTGAATTTTGGACTGCCTCATTAATATCCACTTATTAATAAATGTATTGGAAGGCTCATCTGATCATTCACAATGCTAGCGTCTAATACGGTTGTCTAAATACAGGCGTTGCCATCAAGTGCTGCCATCTGTTAAAGTGGTCAAATTTATATAGAGACAATTCTTTCAGTGTTTGCCGTGTCGTATCAATCGTACCTAAAGATTGCATTCCATGAAAAAATGAATTTGAAAATATACTATTTTAATATAAAAACAAAAATAATATAAATATACAATTTTTTTTATAATGAAAATTAATTAAGATGAAAAAACATGAACATATATTAGTATTTTTTATTTTTGAAAAACTTTTTTTATACCTTTAATCTTATAATCATTCAATTTTGTTTATCAACATTGTTTGATTCGTTAGTTAAAAATTTTGCAAAAATTAAAATTGTACCCACTGGAAAATATAATTTTAAAAATTGGCCTCGCTAACATGTTACTTTTTAATCAAAAATTTTAAATTCTTAATATCTTAATCACTTTAGTCAGAAAAGTGAATATAAACAAATACATTTACACATACAAATTAAAACATAAAAATCCTCTTTTTTTGAACTCATGGAACTTTGAAAAAAAACTATAAATTTTTTTACAAATACAACAATTCATCAGAGCGTCTTAAGTCAAAATTAAAAGGAAGCTACTTTAGTAGATATTAAGTCTCTTTAAGAGAAATTTAGGATTTGGAAATAACAGAAACTAACCTCATTTTAGTCAGTATAATTTGTAATTTGAAAATTTTCAAACATAACATACTATTTAGGTTTGTTTTCTAGAATAATTTTCCATTTAAAATAATCGATGATTGTCTGGAACAATCGCAAACAGAACACAACTAGAGAACAGTAAATATTTATTAGTGAGTGAAACTTTCAGTAAATAACATAAGGGAATGAATGTAAAGCGAACGAAATTTCCGAGTCGATTTACTTGGATAGCGTGTGTTCTGATTTGCACAGTGTAAAAAAATATCTAATTGATTACAGCTTAATATTAGCTTTTAGATATTATTTGATATGTAAAGTAAACCAAACAATTGGTCACAGATTAGCTAAGGCTAATCTAGTTTGTAATAGTAAATTGATCTTTTACTGATTGAAAAATTAATCATCGGTTCGGCTGCTGTCGAAAGGGCAGGAGGCCCCATGGATCGCAGGGTCATGGGCTTTAGCCCATCGAGCCCATTAAGGTGGGCCTTATTTTGGGTATTTTCCAGAGGCTCATATGATTCGAAATAAATAAATAAATAAATAAAAATATCCCCCAAGTTTCAAGTCTTTGACTCAATTTTAACCTGTGCCGCACATCGATACAAGTTTCCGATCTAATTAACATGGAGTTTTTGGCATTTTTTTTTTTTTTTTTTAATGATATTGATGTGAGAAGGAGATACAACAGAAGGTCCATCCCTTAAAGGCCTGTGTGGGCTGGCCCCTCCATCGTGACAAGAACAGAGTAGAAGGAAAAGAAGCCGGGATCACGGGCCAAATCTCAGAAAGTTAGATATAGTCCAATTTACTAAGTTTTTAGGGGCTTCGAGCAGTGGTAAATTCTCCGCACGATAAATTAGGTTAAATTTATCTCCCACTTAATTTTTATTACCAGGCCCTATACTTACAGAAAAAATGTCTGGGTATAGCCGGGAATCGAACCCGAGACCTCCGGGTTGCCAGCCAGTTATTCTGACCATTACACCAGGGAGGTGGACTACATTGAAATATCAATTTTTTATTCAGGCCAAAATAATATTTAAAAAAAATTTAAATTCTCTAGCATTTATCCTTATAATACTAGCTATCCTTCAGAATTTTTACAGACTTTTAACTATTATTAATTTGGAGTTACAGCTAGATAAAATACTGCTTTATCTTAGTCCACCCTAGAGCCAATCCATAAAGAATGCATCATAGATGAAAACCTTTTCTATTTGTTTAATGATTAATTAAAATAAAACTTTATAAGAAAGGGCAAAAATTACAATCGGATTTGCTAATAAGGCACCCCCCCCCCCCGCCATTCCCCATATAATGAATAATTATATTTCAATTTTCATACATATACCAATTTATGTTTCGAAAAACAACCCTTGAAGCTAATATTAACACCAACGCAAAATGTATTATAAATAATTATATATTATCCCATTATATAAATATAAGTAACAATATTTCTATTTATTTATTAAATTACATAATTATACAGTGTCCATTACATATATTATTTATTTCAAACAAGCTAATCCATATATATATATATAGGTATGTTTTTCGGGCTAATTTACGTTTTATAAAATGTTATTAAAAATTTAAATATATAATAAAATACAAAATTTTCTAAATGGTTGTGCTAATAAATTTACACACTCACAAACGAAGACCGAATGAAGAGTGATTTTTGTTCAATGATAAAGATGCATGTATTAACTATTATTATAAAACATAAAGGAAAAATCAAAGAAGTTATCAAACTGTGAAAAATAAACGTATGAATTCTAGGCTCAGGTCGTTTTAACAATGCAATGTGATAAGAAAATCCAAGTTTGTTTTTGCCCCTTTAGTCTCCATTGCATTATGTTTTCAGTTTAACTCTAGAACGCACAAGCCTTTTCACAAACACAAATTCGCGAGCCGGGCCTGTCAGGCCCATTATATGTTCAAATGGTTTATAATTCATTTTTTCAATAATTATATTTATGATTTTTATTAATTTATATCAGGATTTATAAAAATAAATAATAGCTATATCAGTATTTTTTTACTGGTTTACTATTTTTATACATAGGAAAGCTCCGGGGCTGAGAGGCCTTGTGACTTTGTGTTTGTAAAAAAATTAGATATATAAATTTTTTTTAGAAAAATCTTTTAAAAATACTTTTATTATGTATTAATGAAGGAATATCAAAAACTTGGAATTTATCGGACCTCTTTTCTGAAAGTTATTGAAAATAAAAGGTCTGGCCGGGTCTGGCAGACGCGGCTTATGCATTATAAGGTTAAAAAACAAACGAACAATTTTATTTTTCTTCTGGCTTATAGAATTCAAACAATAATAGTTTTTCTATGCAGAGGACAACAAACTTGAATTGTTTGATGACATAGCAATGTACTAGTATAAACGAATGGACAGTAGAATTCGAGCAAGTTCGTTTTCGCCACTTTGCCAACTTCTTTTCTTTTTCCCTCCCCTGTTTTCAGCCTGACGAAAACAATCTTATTTAATTTTTACGCTCAGATTGTTAATAAAATTCTAGTAACATTGTTTTTATCTCGCTTCTTTTCTCTCCGGTTTAGTATTTCCAGGCTAAAAAGATAACTGTGGGGATTGGTCTTGAAGGATTAAGCCTGCAGTATATGGAAAAGATTAAATCATAGAGTTCCAATCTCTAGGATTTATAAATGAATCTGATAATGTATTTGTTCAATTTGTATCTAATTTAACCATGTTTGAATGTTTCTGTGTGTTTGTTCACGTAAATGAGGCTTTAGGGGAAATAATTGACTTTATCTCGTTAAAACAAATGTTATGATAGTATCTATAATAAAACCAAAGGGCGGAAACAATAAATAAATTAGATCTAGATGTTGATGATGATGATGATGATGAGTTTGGTCCAAAGACCTAGAATTTTCCTTTTATGACCCTTCACCCATTTCAGGAAGTTGATTTTTCATTTCTAGTTATGCAGAGCCCACAGATTATGTATACAAATTTTGATTGTGTTTGCTTTAAAATAAATAAATAAAAACTCTTATATCAAGTGATTTTCATAAATTTACTAACATCAAATTATGGATCAATAAACTTTTTTTTTTTTTATAATGATATTGATACAAGAAGAAGTTGCACCAAGAAGGTACAACCTCTGAAGTCCGTGGTGGACCCTTGTAACGTGAAGATAAGGGGAGATTTAGGGATTGGGTAGAGGTCGAAGGTATCTGTGGATGCTGGTCTTGAAAGTTTGAAGGTTATAAGTAGCTGGAAAGACGGTCGGGGGAAGAGAATTCCAGTCTCTAGATGTCATAGGGATAAATGAATTGGCGAATGCGTTTGTTCGATTAGTATCTAGTTTAAGCGCGTAGGGGTGTTGAATTTTAGAAAATCGTGTATTTCGGGCAAATGAGGCCTTTGGTGGGATTATCGATTTTATTTCGTCAGAACAAAAGCCATGGTAATATCTATAAAAAAGGGATAGGGCGGAGACAGATCTACGATGGGCTAGGGAGTCGAGAGTGTCAGTTAATGTAGGATCGCCTATCAGTCTGATAGCTCGCCTCTGAATTGCATCTAAGGTATTAAGAGAATACTTGGAGGCTCCTCTCCACAAATGCGAGCAATATTCAAGACAGGGGCGAATTTGAGCCTTGTATAATATAAGGAGTTGAGTGGGGGTGAAAAATCGTTTGGTTCGGAAAAGAAAGCCAAGCTTACATGCTGCAGCTTTTGCTACTGAGATAATATGGTCATTCCAAGAGAGGTCAGAACCTAAGGTGACACCTAACATTGATATTTTATTACGGAATTCCAATGAGCTCGAATCAAAGGAAATGTCCGGAAGGTTCCTATCTGCGCGCCTAGAAATTAGGCAGCACTGTGTTTTGCCAGCATTAAAGTTTACCAAATTGTGAGATCCCCATTTTTTAAGCATGCTTAAATCTGAATTTATTGAAGAGGCTATGTTTGCGCGATTGTCTAGTAAGGATTGAGCGTTGTGGAGGGTGCTATCGTCAGCGTAACAATGTATTGGATTGGAGGGCAGATTTAATAGGTCATTAATATAGATAATAAAGAGTGTGGGAGAGATGACTGAGCCCTGAGGAACTCCAGCATTAGTATTAAAGGAGGAGGATGATATTCCGTCAACCTCGACTTTAATAGAGCGGTTTGAGAGAAAGCTCTCAAGCAACTTGCAGAGAGCTCGGGGGAAGGCCAAATGCAGGTAATTTGGCAAGAAGATTTTTGTGCCAGACATGATCGAAGGCCTTTGAAATGTCTAAGCCTATTACGAAAGTCTCTTTACCAGTCTCTAGTGCTTTATTCCAAATATGAGTTATATATGCTAAAATATCGCCGGTGGACCGAAATTGTCTAAAGCCGTATTGACTATCATGGATTAGTTTATTAACTATATTTTTAAAGAAAAAAATCTTTAAAGTATTAAAAAAATAAAGAAAAAACTTAAAAACACAAGTAAATTGATACTTTCTGATTTAGCTTATATCAAAACACCGTGATATTTTCAGGCATTAAGTAGCTTAAGTTCATAATTTCTTTGAATTAAGATTAAAGTTTTTTGAAATAATGCGATAAGAGATATTTTTTTGAGCTTGAAAACTCACACACTCACATGTACCTACTATATTATGAATACACTAATTATAAAAGGTTAGCCTATAGACGCCTACTTACAATTAGTACTCAAAAATTAAAAAAAAATACTCGATAGATACTACTAGGCGGGTCTAAAAATGAATTCATGCATTTTTTTTATTTGCTCATTGTGGTAGGTATAAAATTTCTGAAGAAAGATCATTTTCAACCATAAGTGTTTTTCTGAATATGTGTCTGTCTTGATTTCTATACCTACGATAACTCAAATATGAAAGAGACAAAAAAGTCCGTTCTCCCGCAAAATCTTAATATTTACAATGCGTAGGGCTCATTAGATATGTTTTGCTCTCTAGTTAGAGAACTTCCTGTTTAAAAATGCAGAAAATACAATTTTTATCAAGATAGTTAAAATAAAAAATAAATTTCTAATGGTGTATTTATTCAAGCTTTTTATACTAAGGCGATTCGAACTGGCGAGCCTATCTATTGTTGTAAAATAATTTTAGATTTCCTCTAATTAATCCTATTGCATTTAGAAAAAAATCAACTGGTGTGGTCCCCACACGATTTTCAAATTCTCACTTATTTGAAATCATCGCGACGCTCCTAATTTACAGCCCCTTCTTTTATTTCAATCGGATTAAAATTTATACACGACTAATAACTCACGACACTTGATAAGTAGGTACACCAATTTTAAAAAAATCGTTAGTGGAGTTTTTGAGAAATTAAAAAAAACGAAAAATCTTTCATGTAAATGTCCACTTCCGGTTTCCCAATTTCAACCATAGGCTTGATGTACTACTTCTAGTCTATATCGAGCTTAAGTTTCAAATTTCGTAGCCCTGAGTCGTATGGTTGCAAAACCCAGGGGGGTACATTAGTAAAACGCACAGACCAATGGATTTTTGGTCAGTTTTTGGCCTCTGGGGACCATAATATCCGGTTTTATGTCCTAAATCCAGTTTCAAACTATTAAGGGCATCGATTTCTTCCACCTAGATGTCACAAAATGAAATTATCTTTTTTTTATCTCTGAGATACAAGCTCTCAAAGAGTCAGGACCCAGGCAGGTGATCGCAATACTTCACATTACCATATATTCAATATCATCTAAAGATATAGGATATAAATGTGAAAGTAATAAACGAATTTCCGGAGAAGCTAATCCAATACTTCCACATATTCCATTGAAGATAATGTAAATAGATTAATAATAATAAAATAAAAATACAAATTTTATTTTTGTTACCTGAGAGTAATTAAAAAACGTGACAATATCAGTGTCTATTACACATAAATTCCTAAATGAAAATCATTCTGAATTATAATAATAAAAAAAGAAAATCAATATAAAAAACAAAATTGATTTTTGCCCCTGTTATCCCATTCATATTCCCTCCAATTTTCCTCAAGTAGGCATTTGAACGTGACTACTTAAGAACTCAGTCATCCGCGGTCGATTCCTTCCTTCCTCAGCGCACATGTTCTCGATTGATTATTATAAATATTAGCATTTTTTGCATTGCTTTGTGAAATTGAAGCAGACGCAAGCGAAAATCCAAATACAGTAAAATAAAAAGTCGATTTAATTTTAGGGATCAGGAGTGTCTCAATAAAAGACTCTCTATTCAATTGCGAGTTTAATGTACGTATATTGCTTCGTAGACTAAAAGAAGATCTTGAACTTAAACAAAAAAAGAAAAAACCTCATCGGGCCAGAGAGAGACATAAAACTGTCCGAGTTGGACAAATCAGAACCTGGGGGATTATTCCTTCTGTGCTCTGCTTTATATAATTACATTTAAATGGAGAGTAGACAAAAAATCCAAAGGAAAAGAAAAAACAGATGGGATTAATTTCAAAGGTTTAATATTTTGTATTTTAAAATATTTTTAAATATTTATATAAAACAAATCTACTAATGAGATTTTGCTCAGTCCTTGATGAAAAATGAAGCTATTTGAAGGTGTCATTACGAGAAAATGCAAATTTATTTATGAAAGTTAATCTGGAAGTTTTTTTGGTTTAGTCACTCTTAGTAAAATTAAAAAAAAATTTGTTTACTCCCCCTTCCCTTCCCGACTATTTTAGGAAGCTGATCTTTTCATTTCCCTAAGGCTAACAAACTAACTAAGGCAATTTCTCGGAGAGGCCTATGTTCACAAGGGCCTAGTTTCAAGATAATCAATTTTGTAAATAATATTTATACTAAAATAAATTGAACAATAAAAGCTTATATTATAAGCCTAACTGTGCAAAATTTTATCCGAACCGGACAAAAGGTTCAAGTTGTTAGTCCAGCTGCCCTCCATAATTTTTGGTTCCATTTCAACAGTTCTTAAGGTTGTTCTTTCTCGACACTCCACACAAAAAGATTTAGCCTCGTAACTACTCTATACATATGAACGGTGCTAAAATTTTAGGTTATGTTTTTTTAACGTGACTGTACTTTTCACACTACTATAACCTCTTTAATAATGGATCGTTTCCAAGCGATTGTTCTTAAATCCCCTCCACTAAAAATAATCGCCCAAATATGTTTTTTTTTTTATCAAAACTACGATGTAAATAATTTCAATTTTATTTTAAGTAACTCCGAATTTATTACTCTAACAAATATTAATTTTTCACCAAGAGAGTGAAAGTCTTTCAATCAAAAAAAATACAATTAATGATCATTTTCCTACCCTTTCCCAATCTACCATATGTAAAAAATTTCATTTTTAATTGCAATTATTTCATGTTTGGAGTGGTAAATCGTCTTCAAATTTTAACAGTGTGTTTATTGTCCTTTTAATGACTTATATTCCAAGTTTCGAATATTTCTTGAATTTTTGCATTTGTGAACGAACTACCTTAATCTCAATACAATATATCTAAATACAAAATTTTGTTTTAATAGCTTCATTGGTTTTTGAGTTAGGCAGTTCACAAAACTTTTAACATTCACAAACACTAAATGACTTTTTGACAATATAATAAAATTAATTTATATCTTTTAATAATTATATTATACATATATAAGCTTTTATTGTAGATTTAATCTGGCAAAAACTATCATTTTTATTTTGAAAAAGTTCCTAATTAGTAGAGTTAGAGACCGGATTTTTATGCAGTAAAAACTGCCAAAATATGCAGTTAAAAATGATGAAATATGCAACTATTATGCAATATAATAGGTTGAAATGTGCAAAGATATGCAGTAAAAGATGGCAAAATAATTTTTTTATGAACTAAAAAATTAAAATTGAAGACAAAAAGACTATATATTTGAGGGAATACTATGAAAGGAATAAACTGATATAGGTAGCTATAGTTATAGAGCATAGACACCAAGTATATATGCCGTGTCCATGATTCTTACTTAGAAAATTGACTTTTAAAACATCTATAATATATAAATCTCGAAATATGCAATATTTGTAAGAATCTTTTAATTATGCAATTTTATGCAATATTATTCAAATATGTAAAAATATGGAATAAAATATTTAACCTATAATATCTTAGATGCATGATTCGGATAGATAATTGATCTCCTGAGTCGTATGTGGCGGAAAACAAAATATGCAATTTCATAGGAATCCGTACTCTACTCATTAGTTTTGAAGCCAATTTTTCACTTTTTGAGTTTTTTGGAGGCCACACTTTTGGTTCCGAGCCGCTAACCTGAGGGTTAAGCTGAGAGGGACAGCTCCTTATTTTATAAGATTCTTAAATTAAATTGTTGATTTGTAAGAAAAGTTAAATAACTGTTTTACGATACCTATTCATGCGAGAACTATAAGCCTGGAGACCCTACGTACCTGGAAAACAAAAAAAAATATTATTAACCCCGAAAGATTGTGAGTTTTGATAAATACTTTTTTTTCAATGCTTAATCTACAATAGGTAAGCTTTTCAACAAACTGTGAACCGCGGCCCAAATCGCTTTCGTAAAAAAAGCTTTTTGGCCTTATTTTAAGAAAATTAGCTCATTACACAAGCAGTGAAATGTGCAACATATTATTTATATATTTTATTTTTATTAAATAATTTATCATAAACTAAAATTAGCACTTTAAATAATAAGATATATATTTTTGCCATAAAAGAGGGAAATTTTACAAAATATACTGGTCACTTGTCAAAAAAGTTTGGGAAACGGTGATTAGGTGATTCCTCAAAAAAATATAAGTATAAGTATATTATTTTAATTATTTGGGTCGTAAATACCCAAACACTTGAAAGAGTATAATCAACCATCTGTTGATATCTGTGTATTTGCAAACTTATGTGTGACTCAAATTAAATAATGAGAAATTTTTTTAAGGAGGTCCTTTCGCCGTCAATGTTGAATAAAAAATATTAGATTATAACCATAACTTAATTTTTTTAAATAGTTTAAGACTCTATCTATGCTTTGGAGAAGTTTCAATCACACATTAACGTGCAAATATTTGAAAATAAAATTTTTTAAAATGTAAACATTTTCTCAGAGTCTTATGGAAAATTAAGATCTTGACACTTTCTTTTAAATTATACTACTATTAGTTGAATAGATAAAGTTAAAAAAAAAAAACTAAAAATTAGCTTTTTGAAACATGCAGGTTTCTTTTTTTGCAATAAAATATAAATATCATTGACCGTCGAATTTACTGAGATATTTACTTCAAAAATGCTATGTTTGGATGTAAACATATACAGTAGAAATACAACGTATTGCCAAATCATACAAGAGTTATTATCAACTGATTTAAATAAATCAAACTAATTTTTGTATTTAATTATTTTTTTTATAATTGTTTTTATTTCAAACATTTACGGCTTTCATACTATTTATTTTTTAATTCTATTATTTTTCATTTGTATTTTAACTTTAAACTAAAATAAAATAAAATAAAATAAAAACTTATTTAATTAAATATTAGATACTACACTTCTTTTGACTCAACTGGAGCGAAAGGACCTTCTTAAATACCAAAAATTGTAATGTAATTGTAATGTTTGGAACTTTCATCGAAAGTGAAATATATCAAAACAGAGAGAGATATGCTTGGAATAATACGATAAGTAAAGTTCATCCAATATTCAAATTAAAAAACAAAAAAAAAATTTAAATTCATATTTCGTCTTTTAGTATGAAAATTTATCAAACACAAAACTATTATAATTAAAAGTAGAGAGATGCGTTATTAAATACGTTTACAGCAATGTAACTATATTCTTGTACAAAAAAGTTTTATTGCACTCCCTCTCTTTTGATTTATCAATTTAATGGCATGAGACGGGAAGTCTAGGATAAAATATAAATATATTTTTAATTATATACAAGGTTGTGTATTTTTTAATAGCTATTAATTAAATTTAATTAGAGCTGTCTCCTTTATCGCCCTTAAACATTGCAGCACTTAGAATATAATCTCTCCTAACAGAGGTTTTTTGTTTTTGTTTTTTCAAGTGGAATACATGGACATTCGCCCCAGGGGTAATGTCATATCAGATACAATAAAGTTAACATATGGGATTTAAAAGTATTAGGGGATGTCACTCTAAGAACAAATTCAAGGAAAACTATGCATAAAACAGTTCCAACCTCAACTTTCATAGACTCGGTTCAGGTGACCTTTCCCCAAGGATTTTTTACTTTACCATAGAGGGTATAGTCAAGTATTGTAATCGGGCATGAAAAAAGTGTATTTTTTTTTGCTTTTTTCGAAATATCTCAAAAACGGCTGAAACTATTTTGATTAAAAAAATTGGGCAAAACCATAGCATTCCGATCTACAAAAAAGTCCTAATAAGTGAACATCGAAAAAATTATATTTTTCGAGAAAATAATTGTTTTTTTAAAAATGTCTGTTAGTCTGTGCGTTACCAAATTTTTGTGGACGAGCAAGCTCAAAAACTAGTGTGAATATCAAAACCAGATTTCACCTGTAGTTTTGGTGCATTGAGAATAAGAGCTGATTATATTTTGATGCATATCGACCCAAAATTAAGGGGGGTGGGGTTAAAATATAAAATTATAATATTTTCAAACTAAATAAAGTAAAAAAGAAGGAAAAAAAACACTTTTTTCATTCACGATTACAATACTTGACCATACCCTGTATGGTAAGATAAAAACAAGAAAAATGAAATATTCTATAAAATTAAACAATAATAACGAAAATATTTTTTTGGCGAAAGCGCTTGTTCGACTTTTATCCAATTTGACAGCGAAGGGGTGCTGAGCGTTCGAAAACCGCGTGTTTCTCGTAAAGAGGGCATTAGGGATAGAGATAATTGATTTCAGCTCGAATGAACAGACACCGTGATAGTATCTGTAGTACAGGGAAAGGGCAGAAACGGTTCTTCGGTGAGGGAGGGAGTCGAGTGAGTTGGTTAGAGCCGGGTCTCCTATTAGTTTAATTGCTCGATTCTGATTCGCATCCAGTGTAGCAAGAGAATGCTTGGAGGCACCCCTCCACAGATGAGACCCATATTCGAGACAGGTACAAATTTGAGCCTCATACAGTATAAGAAGTTCACTGGGAGTATAACAGCGTAAATAAATAAATAGGAGACCAAGCTTGCGCGCTGCACCTTTAGCAGTGGTTGAGATATGCTCATTCCATGAAAGGTCAGACCCTAGAGTTACGCCTAGCATTGAATTTCACTCACAATCTTCATCTGTACATCGATACGTATGTCAGATAGATTCTAGCATCGGTAATTTGATCTTTTATATTTAATTTTTTAATTTCTGGTTATGGTTTCTGAATCTACTCTAATGATACGATGACTTTTAAAACAAGAAATTTGAGCTGCTGAAGAAATCAAAATAAATCAACGAAACTTTCAGCTTTGATAAATTCTTGTTTTTTTTTTAAATTATTTTTTTCCACATGATTGCAAATATTCAATTTAAAACTAATAATTTCAGTGAGTGTCGTCTGTTTTTCAATGCAACACTAACTAAGCATTCGGTCCACCCCCTTGACTTTCAATTTTAGGATTGAATTTAATTAATAAAAGAGGAGACGGTTGTCTCTAATGTATTCCTTTTCTCATTTGCTAATTAGAGAGACTCCTGCAGTCACGAGTTCTTCAATTTGAAACTGAAACTTATTATGAAACGGCCTTGTCTTTTGTCTCACTGCTAGCTTTAATTGGAATAGCGTAATGTCGGCTGATAGCATTAGAATGGATAGATTTCAGTGAGAAGCAGCTTGGCTCATTACAACACCAATACAGATATCCATTGCAAATTTAAAACCTTTTATTATAGAATAAAATAGTACAAACAAAGGAAGTGTGAATCATTTATTATAAACGTTCTTCATTAGAACTTTCGAAATGAAACTTCTTATATCAATGTCGAGAAAGATGGTTGAGAAATGAGATCATAACGAAAAGTAAAACCACATGACTTTCTTTTACCAAGCTTAAAAATTAATAAAGTAAAGAAAATTTCAGAAGTTTTAAAAATTTAACAAATTTTATATTTTTAAAAAAATTTTCAATTTTTTTTTACTTTATTAAAATATGTTTCATCAAGAACCTACACCATTCTTCCTTAACAAGATTAAATATTCTGTAGATTCTAGATTGGATGCTATGAGGGTTGAAATCGAAAGCAGTAGTTTCGACTAAAACCATCTAGATTGCATATTTTTATTGAGAAATTAAATTATTGATGGAAAGGCAGCCCAAGGACAATGAAAACTATGATTAAAGAAGACAATAAAAAAGTGTCTTCTGCTGGAAAAATAAATTTTAAATTTATTTATAAAGAGACTATAGTTTCTTCTAGACTTTCATACATCAATTCCTGTATATCAATTGTAATAGACTGATGAAGAGGACAAAGCCCTCAAAACTATAGTCTCTTTATAATTAAATTAAAAATGTATTTTTCCAGCAGAAGATACTCTTTTATTGTCTTCTTTAATTTGTAAAAATTCTGCTACTCTCAGCAAAAAGAAACTTTCAATTTAATTGAAAACTATGATATACCAATTAGATAATTTAATGGAACATTATCTTAAAAACAACTGTCGTTTCGGTGGACCTTCTCTCCTTCTTCAGGCTTTAAAAAGGTCAAAGAAGGAAGCTTGTGTCCACTTCTTCTTGACTAATTCAACAGTCACATCACCGAGTATGGATTAATTGAATCACCACTGTGCCAAGTTTCAACTCAAACCCGTTAGATTACGAAAAATTAACCAAATCACTAAAATTTGTAAAGTCAACTTTATTTTTACAATTTATGGAATATGTGACAAATATCAATTTGTGTAACAAATAACGGTTGAGCTTTGACTAAATAATTCTTAATTTATATTTTAATCTTTAGGATTTTAATATAACAATAATCCTAAATGTACCTATTTATTAAACAAAAGAATTTAAACTATTTAACCCTAAATATCCCATTTCTTTCCTATTCAAATAGAAGTCTCAAGAATTATTTCATCAGATATATAAATTTCATTAGGTACTATGTATAATGTATATATTAATATCATGTTTTGTTGCATAGTTAATGTTCATTATGCCAAGTAGTAGCTCGAGAAAGTGCGCTTTCGGGGTTGTATTCGTAAGCGTAGCCTGCCCTTCCATTTAAAGGACAAATTCAAGCCTTTGTTTGTAGAAAACATTTCCTGCCAAACTCAGCTCCAGAACTAATATGCTTGCCTGCATGCTTTTCTAGAATTGTTCAAATATTCACGAGCGGTACGTTTAAATGTAGAGAAGCCATTCCATTTGAAATCGGTAATCAAGATAAGAGATGCTGCTTCTTAATATATGAATTCGGTAGATGCTCTTTACCGAAAATTAGGAAATAGGGTATTTTCTCCCGCCTTTATTACTGCTTTTTTATTTCTATTCTACGCAAAGCAGAGAAGTTTCTTTTTTCAAGTCGTAGTAAAGGAAATCTTTTCATCATTCCACATTTTTATTTAATTTGATAAATATGTCAAATATTATATTCCAATTTTGACCTATATATTTCCACATTAGAATTTTACACACACAATTTTATTCATAATGACATCGCAATGATCTATCAACATTATTTTTGGATTTCGATTCCATTAGCGTATGCTCATATTGTATCGTCAGAAAACAGTAGCAAGAGGAGTATTTATATTAGGAAGGTCTAGTGAATAGAAATCAAACTTGAGTTGAACTCTCAATTTCAGATTTTATAAGCTTTAATTTAATTTGTTGTATTAGATTAAATCTTTTCTGATTAAATTTTAATTCACTTTCCCATTTCCGACTTTGTTAAGATAATTTTTTATATTATAATTGATTATTTATTATAATTATTCATTTTATTAATGACTAGCTGCAAGGCCCGCATTCGGCGGCCCTCTTGCTAAGCCAGGGGGCACGCCCCTGGACCCCAACCCACGAATCCCACCCTCACACTACACTCCCCCCGACCCATCCAGCACCCCTACCCCCGCACCATGAACCCGTGCCCAACCCCCGCCCCCATACCACAGAACCCAAACCTCACCCCCCACTACAACCCACCACACTCCCCGAAACCCACCCAGCACCCAAACCCCCGCCCCCACACCACCACCCCAACCCTCACCCCCCACCTCGGGACCCCAACCCACGAACCCCAACCTCACCCCCCACTCCAACCCACCACACTCCACGAAACCCACCCAGCACTCCAACCCCCGCCCCCACACCACCACTTTAACACTCTAACCTGCACCCCCCACCTCGGACCCCCACCCCGTACCACCCCACTACGCCACTGGACCCTCACCTGAACACCCCATCCACCAACTTTGCACCACCCCCGTGCCCCCCCCCCCATACTCCGCCATACTCCCTCACTCCACCGCCATTCCACTCCGCGCATCCCATGCCCTAACCCACCCCCACTCTACCCCCGCACCCAGTTTTTGCATTTCTAGCCTTCTAGTGACCCACAGATTATGTAAACAAAATTTGGTTGAGTTTGGTCCAAGAGCAAGAATTTTCATTTTTTGACCCCCCCCCCATTTTAGGTGGTTAGTTTTTGCATTTCTAGCTCTCTAGAGGCCTACAGATTATGTATACAAAATTTGGTTGAGTTTGCTCCAAGGGCAAGAATTTATATATTTTTCTACTCCTCCCCCCCCCCTTTTTGGGTGGTTTTTGGGAGGAATTTTTTTAAACAAATGTTGTCAGAAATCACATCCCCTACAACTTTGCTCATTATAAAATTTCCAGTAGAGTTAATAGTTTAAGAGTTATTTGATAATTTTCATTCGTGCACTCCCCCAAACCCCCTTTTGGGGTCAAAATATCAAAACGTTATATGGCTAAAAACGTAAGTTAGAATACCTCTGATACAAGTATGAAATTTCATAATAATCCCTTCAGCCGTTTTGACGTGAATTGTGAGCAACTTTTCGCGGAAACCACTGAAACAGACAGAAAGACAGACATACAGACAGGAATTTTGTTTTGCTTGAAACGTGTGCAACCAAAATTTGGCGTGATTTGGACCAATGTACAGACAAAACCTTAATTTTATATATATAGATTATATTATTTTAATAATTACTGCTTGAAATGGCAATTAATATTTATAAACTTCCAAAAATGTTGATTATCTGAGTATAAAGAGAAGTTTTTCCAATAAGAAGAATTTTATTTTATTTTACTTTGAAGGCTTCATATTTTTCTCTCATGGGCTTCAAATACCTCATTTTAGAAGTTTATACATATATTATTTTAATAAAAGCAAGACATTAGAAATAAATAAATAAAATCTAATAGAATGTCCTAAAGTGTACCTACGTATTCCTGATGACAATAATATAGTAATAAGTGATAGTTGTTTTTTGAAGTTAGTTTCTTTACTGAGACCAGAATTTCTGATTCACAGAAAAGTAAAAATGATGCTTCTTATATAATTTTTGTTTCTAGCTTTACTTTATTTTTAATAGATTTGAAAGAGACAATAAAAGAGTGTGTCTTCTGGTGGAATTATAATTTTTTTTTCATTTAATGTCTCCTTCAAAATATAAAAATTCTGCCAATCTCGACACAAAAACTTTCAATTTAAATAGTTTTCTTAAATGCTTCGATTAATCTTTGAATCTTATGCTTTCACGCTAAAAATGTTAAATTAATTATTTTTAAATATATCTACATATTACAATTGGTCGAAAACTTCTTGGGAATTCATTATTAATAAAGAAGAAAAAATAAGAAATATCATAAAGTCAGAATTGACTCTCACTTTTTAGATGGAAGATGGGAAATATTCAAAGACTGATTCAGAAGTCTAAATAAGGGGAAATTTTGATCGAATATAAGTTAATTATTTAATTAATCTGCTATTTAAATGTTCTTGCTAACGAGAGCGCTTTGAATTAACTGTTATAAAAAAATTAGAATTAATTAATGTATTCCTAAAAAGATTTAAATTTTGTATATAGCCTGTAGGGTAGGCAGCCCCAGGTGAAGTAGGGGAGTGTGCAGGCCCTGAACACAGAGAGGGAGGGAAGCTTTGACGATCGAAGTGGGGAGTAATAGGGACGAAATACATTATATTTTTTATATTAATATTATTAAATACTGAAATGAAAGCTTTTGTGATCAGGTTAATATTTTTTTATTTAAGACTTCAAATTGACGATGGTAGTAGACTTTAAATTTATTAGGGAATCCCAAGAGATTCTCATCAACAAAAATTCTAAATTGAATGGATAATTTATAATTATATTAGTGTAAACTTCCTCAGAAATCGAGCCGAAGTGCCAAAATTATCAATGCAAGTAAATAAATTATAATTAATTATATTATTAAAGTTGTTATCGGGAAACAAGGGATATTTTTTATGCAGATAATTTATATTTTATTGCCAACGTTTCACCAACTTTGTTGACTTCTTCAGAGCTCAAATAGTCTTAATCATCCCTGCATAATTGTCATTTTTAAATTATTCTTTCTTAGTAAACATAACAAGGCCAGTAATTAACATCGATTCTGATTGATGTTAATGATTGATGTTAATGACTTGCCTTGTTATGTTTATTTAAAAAGAATAATTATAAAAATGACAAATATGCAGGGAGATAACTATTTGAGCCCTGAAGAAGTCAACAAAGTTGATGAAACCTTGGCAATAAAAAATATATTATCTGGATAAAAAATATAGTCCTTATTTCGCGATAACAACTTTAATAATTTAATCGATGGACATAACTAATCAAAATAAATTAATTATATTACATATTTAGGATTGAAAATCTTAATAACTATAGTGAAAAAAATTATTGATAGTTTCATAATATAAATAAGTAAAAATCTATTATAAAACAATCTTAAAAGGTTCATTAAAAACCAAATGTTTCGAGAGAAGTTCTCCCTTTATCAATGGAAGTTGCTTTATCTAATGAATATAATAAAATCTTATAAAGAAACATTTAATATAAATAAGAAAGGAAGAATAAATAAAATTATAGATAATAAATAAAGATAAAAGTAAATAAATATTATATGAAATATTCATATACTATGAGTTAGGTTTTCTAGGCCCCTTGTTTCAAATTAAAAATAAAGAAATAAAAGAGCTAAATTTTTTAAATATATATATTTCGGTATTTGAATCGATCTTCAGGGAAAATACAGAGAGTAACGAGAAGAAAACCTAACTCATAGTAAATGAATATTTCATATAATATTTATTTACTTTTATCTTTATTAAAGATATTTCTCCTTGCAGCAACAGTACAATCTCTATTAATTAAAGATAATAAATATTTTATAAAATAATTAAAAGAAAATTAAGACTTTGAATGTTTATTAATTAAATATTTCTCTCTCTTTTCATATGGTTTTTTGACCAATTTTTCTTACTCTAGTTTTCGATTAGATCATTGAATATATTTTTTTAATATGTATTATTTGGTGTCACAATTAAGGCAGTATTACAGCAAGCCAATTCCAGCATTGGAATCATTTCGTTAACCTTTTATTTTCTTAAAATTTTTAAAATTTGTATACGTGTATATGTGAAATGAAATAAATAAGTAAGCAGCAGTAGCATCCAGTTTCTTTTCATATGGTTTTTTGAACAATTTTTCTTACTCTAGTTTTCGATAAGATCATTGAATATATTCCTTGTTTTTAACAATTAAAAAATAATTTTAAGTTAAATGTTACAATAAAATATTTTAAATTGTTTAAAATGTTGTTCCAAATGATAATAAAAATAAATATTTAAATTAAATTTACCGAGAATTAGCATAATTTTATTTAAAAAGAAAAATTATTGGTATGCCAATTGACATGGGACGGGGCTCGTATAGTAAGCTAACAAACAGCCCGAATAGCAACGTTCGATCCCAAGGGGATGAAACTCTCTGACATACAATATATACATAATTATCATTGAGATAATTTTCACTAAGATCACATTGTCCCTAAAATGTAAATTATTTTTTTAATTTATATTGTTTAGTTGAAAGAGATATACAAAATTAAATATTTATTTTTGAAAATTTCAAGTCGTTTTTAATCAATCATGCGTTTTCGGATCGATTTTAAAATGAACATTTCTATTTAATTTTATTGGAGTAAATAATACACGCTTGTGGAGATGGCGTTTTTTATATCCTTTAAATAAGTTAAAGTAGAAAATTATAATTATACTGTCCTGTCAGTCTCAACTAGGGTATCTCACCCTTGAAAACAATTATCCGCAAAAAACAAAAAAACAAAAACAAAAACCCGCATTAACTGAGACTCTCGAATCCCTAGCCCATCGTAGATTTGTTTCCGCCTTTTCCCTTTTTTATAGATATTACCATGGCTCTTGTTCTGACGAAATAAAATCGATGATCCCACCAAAGGCTTCATTTTCGCGAAATACACGATTTTCTAAGATTCAACACCCCTACGCGCTTAAACCGGATACTAATCGAACAAACGCATTCGCCAATTAATTTATCACTATGACATCTAAAGACTGGAACTCTTTTCCCCCGACCGTCTTTCCAGCAAATTATAACCTTCAATCTTTCAAGACCAGCATCCACAGATACCTTGGACTCGTACCTAATCCCTAAATCTCTTCTTATCTTAGGTTAAAAATAAAATGAGAGACTCTTCTTATCTTCACGATACAAGGGTCCACCGCGGACTACTTCTGTTACCTTCTTGGTGCAAATTCTTCTTGTATCAATATCTTTATAAAAATCAGAGATGCAGAGTGAACGAAAGGTCGGGTGGTTTTGTTTTAAATGTTTGTTAGTTTATAAATATAATTAACATTATAGTTGTTTAGTTTTTATCACATAGTTATGATAAATTGTTCAACCACCAAAGTTATAATTAAATAATTAATTATATTCAAGATTCTAAGATTTCAAAAAGCCCAAATCTAACTCCAGTTCACTTATGTACTTTAACGTTATAAATTCTTTTTTTGTCCTTCCTTCCTGGCTTCTGGCCTTAACCATTTAGCCATTCACTTTCTTTATATTATTTTATCTAATTAAGAATATATACACTTTCATTAGATTTAAGGATTAACTAATTATAAATATAATAAAAAATTTAATACATTAATATATACAATTTTAAATATTTACACTAACCCTTAGTACAAATCTCTGAATAGCCATACAACTTTTTCTCTACACTCACACAAGCACAAAAGATAATCACTATATATTGAGAATTTCACACTTTCGTTGAATTTAGTGATATCCAAAAATTTATAACAATCACGTAAAATTATTAAAACTTTTTCATCGCACACCTGAGTTATTGTAATAAACTAGAGATGAAAAAATATTGAATATATGAAAAATACCTAATAATTATTTGGGAACCTTCAAATTATTTGAAATGCGAATAGCTGTAACTTGCTGCTGAGTTTTATCATCCTAGCTTAAACCATTTGTCCCCTTGGCTTATAAAGATTAATTTTGCCTTTTTGCTAAGGTTTCGTTTCCGATAGTATATGAATGAAGGTCTCAATTCATGTTTTAATTTATTTAACTAGTTTTTCATCAATAAGGAATTAAGCTATCTTTTACTGAAAGACTTTCAATAGGCTTAGAAAAGATGACAAAAAATAAAAACAAAACGTTGACACAAATTTTCTTCCATAAGGAAATTGGCGTTAAAAATTGCAAAAATTCACAGAATTATGCAACAGCTAGAAAACGGGTAGAAAAAGGTTCATTTTAATCCAAAAATTTAAGATGAAATTAATTTGATTTATATATAGAAAAAAAAATTCATCTGTCAAAAAAATAATTGTTGATTCGAGCTCTACCAAAACCCTTGTTCGTTTATCGCTTTGATTTCTGATAAACTTCCATCCCCACAGTAATATATATTTCTCAAGCCCTTGATAATAAATCGCAGCACGATTCCTTCCTGTACCGGAACTTATTGACCGTAATTTACCATTAAGGATAGCTTCCTATGTTTTTTTCTTTTTTGAAAAATATTAAAGAAAGAGCTAAATTAATGTCATAATTCCAAACCTGAAGCAAATATTGTGTTTAATCCTAATAGATATGATGAATTTTCCTTAGTTATTTTCTTCTTTTCAATATGAAGAGTTAAATGGGGGAAGATTTATTAAAATTGCAATGATAATACCTTCGGGTGTCGAGGTCGAAGAATTCTCAATTTTAGTTATTAAACATTGTTAATAAATTTTTAATTATACCTATTTTTTTAATTAAGTTCTTTATCTATCTCACTCTAATATTTACTTTCTATACTTATATATAGTTATAGTTTTCACTGAAAAAACATCTTGTGGTCCCCTGAATCCAATCTAGTTGAATTTTTTTAATACAAAAATGCCGTATCTTAAATATTATTAAATATTGGCTAGGGGCCAGGGTGATGGAAAAATGTAAAATAAAAAAGTTTCTCCGATTTAATCCTTTATTTTAGGCTGATGTAAATCGATATTTTTAACACGTTTCAAGCGCTACACCGTTGTTCTTCTTTAGTTCACGTTCAGTCAGTGCATGACTTAAACGTTCTGAAGAAGAGCATAGTTGTAGCTCTCGAAACTTGTTAAAAATATCGATTTAAATCTGCCTAAAAAAAGGTAAAATATGGGATAACTTTTTATTTTACCTTTTTCCATCACACGTGCCCCTTAGGTAATAGATTGAAATAAAATAGGGCCACCAAACACGGTTTTATTTGAATGATTATATATGTTAGGATTTAATGGAAAAAGAGCTCACCTCCCTTGGATATTGAACCTAAGAAGTGTATTCCAGGCAGTTAGCGGAACCCTTGAGTTGATATTCTTCAGAAATATTTTATATAATCTCACCTATTCAACCAGCCAGGGGAAAATTTAGATCTTTAATTCGACTTGGGAGAGAATGTGTCCCTTTGACATAAAAATCTAGCATATTGGTGAGAATTACAATATGGGTAGAATCTATTCAAGATACCTATATAGATTTAAGAAAGTGAATCGAATCCATTTCATTCTCTGACATCTATTGGTATACCGCTATCGGTTAAATATAATTTTTCTATAATTTTTAAGGAAATAGGTGTTGGTTCTAGGTGAAACATTTTTATTTAATAATAAACAAATTTTACCCAATTTTTACTTTATCCAATGCGAAGCATGGGAAAAGTATTGTAATCGGTCTCGAGGCAAGTGTGGCTTCAAAGGATCCTCAGGTAAAGACTACGGAACCCATGGTCTCAATTAAAGTCACAAATTGTAGTATTCAATTAGGTTGAATTTTAGCACGTGACGGTTTTGCCAAAAATTACATAGGGTCTCGTCGAGAGGCCAAAAAGTGCCATTTTTTCATTTAGTGCGTGCGGATGGATGTATGGATGGATGTATGTTATCGTTTATTTGGCCCACGATTTTTTCCACACCGTTGCACCGAATGAAATGAAATTGAAAACCTAGCATTCTTTTAACAAAATGAAGCGCTGATTAGTTTTTGGTACATATCGGCCACAAACATTAGTACTTTATTTCAGTACTTTTTTAGTTTTTTCTAAATATCTTGAAAATGACTTAACCAATTTTGATGAAATTTAATATCCTAATTAAGTACCTTGGGGACCACAAAAAATGTTAAATAAAGTTTTTAGTAAAATTATATTTTAAAGTACTTTACTCTAGAGTAAGATAGTACTTTTTTAATATTTTAATTTAAAATTCTTTAAAATTTATTCATTTGATCGTTTTAATATAGCTCATTTAACCTTGCTTAAGTAAGAATGGATAGGCTTCTCTCTGTGAAATTGTCAAAATTTGGGAGGTAATTTTATAAGTAACCATAGTAACTGCGTTGTTTTCTTATCCGTTACCTTTGCTTAAGACATAGAGGAATCGACTTTAAACCAAAAATAGCGATTGATTCTCATCTATTACTTGAGGAATAGCCATTCTATATTGGATTTTTGACATTTCGGTTTTATTGGTAACCATTGCTGAAGGACATAGAGGAATCGAGTTAAAATCAAAAATAGCCATTGATTCTCATCTTGTACTTGAGGAATAACCATTCTATATTGGATTTTTGACGTTTCGGTTTTTATTGGTAACCATTGCTGAAGACATAGAGGAATCGAGTTAAAATCAAAAATAGCGATTGATTCTCATTTAGTACTTGAGGAATAACCATTCTATATTGGATTTTTGACGTTTAGGTTTTAATTGGTAACCATTGCTGAAGACATGTAGAAATCGACTTAAAATCAAAAATAGGGATTTATTTTCATCTATTACTTGAGGAATAATAATTCTACATTAGATTTTTGACGCTTCGATTAATATTGGTAACCATTGCTGAAGACATGGAGGAATCGTCTTAAAATAAAAAATAACGATCGATTCTCATCTAATACTTGAGGAATAACAATTCTACATTAGATTTTTGACATTTCGGTTATTATTGATAACCATTGCTGAAGAGATGGAGGAATCGACTTAAAATCAAAAATAACGATCGATTCTCATTTAGTTACTTGAGGAATAACTATTCTATATTGAATTTTTGATGTTTAGGTTTTAATTGGTAACCATTGCTGAAGACATGTAGAAATCGACTTAAAATCAAAAATATGGATTGATTTTCATCTATTACTTGAGGAATAATAATTCTACATTAGATTTTTGACGCTTCGATTAATATTGGTAACCATTGCTGAAGACATGGAGGAATCGGCTTAAAATAAAAAATAACGATCGATTCTTATCTAATACTAGAGGAATAACCTTATTGCATTCCATTATTTGATGATTTGAATATTAATGGCAACCTCTTTCTGAAAACGTCGAAGAATCGACTTAAAATCAAAAAGACTAAATTCTTTTATGGCAAACAACTCAAGCTTGAGTTGTTTGCCATATTTGTTTATGTGAAGCGACCTTCTCAGCATTGTTGATTATAAAATGAAATTACAGATCAAATTTAAAAAATTTTGAAGATGATGTTTGATTCTTTATTTAGGTAATAAGAATCATACTAAACCATCTCATTGATATTTAGATTTTATAATTGTAATTTTGTACTTTTAATAAATGATAAAAGTATCATAATATCTATGTTTAGTAAAGATTTGCTTCAAAATAAATTTATTTATGATTTGAGTTTACAAATGATGGTTTACACATGGAAATTTTATCAATAAAACAAATGGGGTGTGAATGAAAAAAGTTTGATAAGCACTGATTTCATTAAATACTTGTTATGCCTATTTACAGAACCTTCGTAATTGTCCAATTTTTTGAAAGAAACTATAATTTTTCAAGTTTCAAGTAACTCATTTTGCTAGTTGATTATTTTATTTAGATTTTTAAATAAGTATCCACATTTTGGACCTAAATAATATTTAAGTCAAAGAATTATTTCGATAAGCACTAAGAAAGTTTAAAATCTCCATAAGGAAAAAATGGTGTTGAAAATTGAACAAATTTCCAAAATATTATTAACATCGTAAAAAATACACTTTTTGTCCAATTTAACTTCAAAGAAATACACAATTGGTACATAAAATATGATAGTTAAAATCCTAATTAAAACGCACTGTTTTATTCTCAAGCTTTCTTAGCAGTATGATTTGGATATAAGAAAATTTTCTCTAATTAATTTTACATTGATATTTTTGTTTTTTATATATAGGTAATATCTCTATGATCATTTCAAAGGTTTTTTTTCACAAATAAATACTCTTACAGTGAAAAAAATGACGTAAATTTGCAATTAATTAAAATAGCATATATACCTATAATAGAGTTTCTTTGAAGGCACCAAACTGTACGTCTTTTCAAGCTATCCATCTTTTAATTAATGTTTTCCCCTAAAACTGCTCTTTTCTGAACATCTTTACTTTTTTTGGATAAAATGTCAATTTCTATTTATATTTTGCCAAATTCTCTTTTCTTTTTATGCTTGCTGAAAGGGTTGGAAGCGGAAAAGAGAGGGAAAAGATCAGGGCCTTCAAGGTAAATAAAAGACACACTCTATATCAGCTGGACAGCGAGCGAGTTTTCCCTTGCCCGGTTCCCGCTTTTCCAAACCCATTTACTTGCTTACTAATACTTTTTCCATCGGAAACATCTGACTCCTTACAAAGATATAAATAAATAAACAACGAAGATTTATCTCCCTGTTGATTTATATATACCTATATAGTATATATTCGGTTATCAAATAGGTAGCCGTTATCGAAAGAAAAGTTTTCTAGATTGCATATATTTAATGACAAAATTAAATCAGAATGCACTTAATTTATAGACACCTATTTTCGAAGTAGTTTTCTAGTTGTGTGAGAGAAGTATGTTAAATGTTTAAAGACTGAAGGATTATCCTAGTTTGCGAGTTCGTGATCATATCATCCACTGAAAAGAATCTGAATTTTCAAAAAAGCCGTTAATTATACCGGGTGAGTTTTTTATCTTGAGACAGTCTTAAACTCAAAAACGGTGTATTATATGAAAAAAAAGTTTCAAATAAAAGTTTATTTATATCGAGAGGGAAACTAAACTACGCTATTGTTTGTCGACGCAGAACAAGCTTTCAAGGGTATTCAAGTTGTTTTTTAAATGGAACTTTATATTTTTCTTTGCGCCATCATATTCTACAAAAAAAAAAACTGAACAACTTTCATGAGAACTATATAACTTTGTTCCATATAATGCACTGTTTTTGAGTTATAAGACTGTCTCAAGATAAAAAAAACCCACCCGGTATTTAATAGAAATATAATACCGAATTACACAAGTCTGAGCAATTTAACTTTTGGAAATTTTTCGTGTGCATTTTTGCTTTTTCTTGATATAAATATAACATACTATATCTATGCTCTTGGGTGTGAGATAACCATGTAAAAAGTTACTACTTCAAGTGGCATATTCGATTCCAAGGCGATTACTGTGTGGAGATTATTCTCTCTATTGTAAGTTTCCCGAGGAAATCTTTCACAGGAATTGTTTCCCATTGCCTTCCTTGAATGGATCAGATTATAGCCGTTCAAATATTTGCAGCAAGTCGAGCTTGATTAGAAGACATGATCTAAACCAGTGGTGGCCAACATTTTGGCATCCTTGGGCCACATTTGAAGAAATAAAACTGTCTCGGGCCGCACATAAAATATACTGATTCTAACGATAGTTTTTAAACAAAAAACAGTTAATAATGTCCGATAATGATATCCGCTTTGATAAATATCATAGAATGACTGATGTCATATGTGGAAGTCATACTACATTTAAAAGTAAACAATAGACAAGAAAATAATAATAAACAAGCGTTCGTATTTATGTAAGAATGTACTATATATCTTTGAAAACAAATGAAAAATGTGTGTTCATATATTGACAATATCCTGAAACTAATACTTTTTTTTCTTTTTTTTAATGCAATCGGAATGCAAGAAGGGTGCACCAGTAAAGATGTAGCCCCTATGGATCTCGAAAGACCCTTGCATTACCGAAGAGAAGGGAAAGTTGATTAAGTGAGAGGGTGTAGACGTAGGTGTCTATGCACTCCGGTTTTGAAGGTTTGAAGATTATAGGTGCTGGGAAAGATAGAGGCTGGGAGAGAGTTCCAGTTCCTTGAAGTCATGGGGATATATGTATTCGCGAATGAAGTGGTCCGGCACTTTTCTAATTTGACCGCGAGAGAGTGTTGGGAGTCGGCAAAACGCGTGCTGCGTGCAAAGCATGCTTTGGGGGAATTATTGATTTTATCTCATCAGAGCACCTGCCGTGATAGTATCTATAGAAAAGGGAAAGGGCAGAGACATTTCTTCGATGAGCCAGCGAGTCGAGGGAGTCGGTGAGGGTAGAATCGTCAATTAGCCTGACGGCTCGTTTCTGAATTGCATCAAGGGTAGCAAGAGAATATTTTGAGGCTCCTCTCCATAGATGAGAGCCGTATTCGAGACAGGGGCGGATTTGGGCCTTGTAGATGGTGAGAAGTTGTGGGGTTTGTAAAATCGCTTGGACCTGAATAAGAAGCCAATCTTCCTTGCTGCAGATTTCGCCACAGAGGAGATGTGTTCATTCCAAGACAGGTCAGATGCGACAGAGACGCCCAACATGGATAGGCTATCACACATTTTCAGGGTATTCGAATCGAAGTGAATATCAGGGAAATCTTTATTTTCGCGCCTAGAAATTAGACAACACTGAGTCTTGTTTGAATTAAAGTTAACTAAATTTTGAGAGCCCCATTTATTCAGTTTGTCTAGGTCGAGAGTAATTGAGGAGGCAACATTGATTCGATTATTCGGGAGTGAGGGTTTGCCGTGTAGAGTGCTATCGTCGGCGTAACAATGAGTGGGGTTTGCCGTTTGATCTATAAGGTCGTTTATATAAATTAGGAAGAGTGTGGAGGAGATTACAGAGCCTTGGGGAACACCAGAGTTTGTGGAGAACGATTCAGATGATGTTCCATCCACCACAACTTTTATACTTCGGTTTGTCAGAAAGCTTTCTATCCATTTGCGAAGTGTTGGTGTGAATCCAAAGGCTGGCAGTTTGGCAAGAAGATTTTTGTGCCAAACCTGGTCAAAAGCTTTGGAGATATCAAGGACTACAGCGAGGGTTTCTTTTTCGGCCTCTAGAGTATTGTTCCAGGTGTGGGTGACATAGGTTAAGATGTCGCCTGTGGAACGATTTTGTCTGAATCCATATTGCCTATCGTGAATTAATTTATTGTTTTCTAAGTGATGAAGGACGTGTTGGTTTATGACCAATTCCATTATATTGGAAAGAACAGAAGTGATCGAGATAGGTATGTAATTAGAGATTTGTGAAGAGTCTCCTTTTTTAGGGATAGGTGTGACTCTGGCTATTTTCCAGCTTTTGGGGAATATGCCCGATTCGTAAGAGAGTTGGAATAGCTTGGATAAGATAGGGGCAAGTTCAGGGGCGCATTTTTTAATGAGGATTGGTGGGATTTTATCTGGGCCAGCGGCGGATTTGGAATTTAATTTATTAATACGACATTTTCTACTGAGGATGGTCTACTAGTGGTGAGCTAAACTGTATGATGAATTAAAAATAATAAATAATAGTAATTTACAAAATTAGCAATACTCGAAATTTAAAGAATTAAATCTACAGTCACTTAAATCCAGAACTTATCTGTAAGGATAAATTAAACAATTAAAACACTTACAACTCTTCTAAGTAATATTAATAGAGGTAATAATAGAGGGAATAGTTAAAATATTGATAATAATCATGCACAAGCAGGTGCATCGTATGATGATGTTAATTCGATTATGCTGTATCCCTGTATTGACGAAAATGAAGATTAAAAAGTTCGTGTAACAGTTTAACAACTAGAATTAGGTTAACTTTTCTAAATTAATTTACGTTGAAATAAGTGTGGAAGAGAGAGGTCTAAAGTGGTTAAATATTATGTCTCAAATATTTTGGAAGATATCGTATATGATAATAGTGAGGTGGTAAATGTGTGACTCATACAAGGCCAGCTTATTAAGTATAGTTGAGTAGTTGTGAAGCTAAAAAGCAATAATCTAACAAAATTGGCCTTGTATATTTATTGAGTAACTCCAATAATATAATTTCATGATATTTACATGTTCTCATTAAACGAATTTGTCAAATTGTAAAGAATCAAATGTTTTGGATCCAGAATGAAATTGGTACTTTAGGGCTCGATTCATTGGAGGACAGGCAAACATACAATGTACGAATTTCACTTAAAGTGAAATTCCGGTCGTTTATTAAGTAACGCTGAACTCGCTAGGCAACTGGATTTTTAATTTAAATTTAACTCAAAAAGATTTATTTTTTATACTTATTCATGTATTATAGATCTAAAACGAAGAGAAAATGGTATATTTTCCTAAATCCTTCAAATGCTGAGTGAACCATTTTTCTCGTACTTAATTGTTTTCGTTTTTTAAATCCATTGTTTTTTTAATCAAAAATATTGACTTAACCTTTTGTTTTTAAGCTCAATGATTTGAAAAAAAAAACGCGCATATAATAAGGCTTCAAAAATCGTTTGGTAATTGGAAACTCCACTTTAATGTTATTAGGGGTAGATGTATGAAAGTGCTGATTGTGAATGTACTCGAGGGGAGACGAAGGGTGAAACGGGGAACATCCATACGCGATCTCATTAGTCTGCATTCAAAGGGGATGAAAGCGAACACGTCTTAAACTAACCCAGGCATTCCCTCAACTAAGGAAGTTCGATAATCGAATAATGAGTGTGAAAATGAATAGCTACCACCTATCGAAATCGCTTAGTGTTTACTAAAATACCTGCTATTATAGTGAAATTAAATAAAACACCAGTGCTGAAAATAAAAAATAAAAAATTAAACAAGAAACATTTTTTTAGTGTTCTGTTAAAAAATAAAAACGAGACTCTATTACTGCCGCTAAAATGTTTTTCAGGGCATTGTAGCTCGTAAACTATAGATAAGTATTGTAACTTATATATGGCATGTTCCTTTTTATTTTATATATTTGTAATTTGATTGTCGGATTTTTTTGGAACCGAAGATTGATAATAAAATTCAAAGTACTATCTATATAGTAAGGTATCTATATATATAAAATTAAGGTTTTGTCTGTACATTGGTCCAAATCACGCCAAATTTTGGTTGCACACGTTTCAAGCAAAGTTATGAACGAAAACACCCTCAACGAAATTCCTGTCGGTATGCCTGTATGTATGTCTGTCTGTTTCAGTGGTTTCTGAAAAGTTGCTCACGATTCACGTAAAAACGGCTGAAGGGATTATTATGAAATTTCATATTTACATCAGATGTCTTCTAACTTACGTTTTTAGCTATATAACGTTTTGATATATTGACCCCAGGAGGGGGGTTGGGGGGGGGGGGGCGCACGAATAAAAATTATCAAATAACTCCTAAACTATTAACCCTACGGCAAATTTTATGATAAACAAAGTGGTACGGGATGTGATTTCTGGCAACTTTTGTTTAAAAAAATTTCTCCAAAAACCACCCAAAAAGATAGGGAGGGTGAAAAAATGTAAATTCTTGCCCATGGAGCAAACTCAACCAAATTTTGTATACATAATCTCTGGGCCTCTAGAGAGCTAGAAATGCAAAAACTAACCACCCAAAATGGGGGGGGGACAAAAAATGAAAATTCTTTCTCTTGGGCCAAACTCAACCAAATTTTGTATACATAATCTGTGGGTCACTAGAAGGAAGAAATGCAAAAACTGGGTGCGGAGGATAGAATTGGGGTGGGGTGAGGAGTGAGGCGGAGTAGGGTGGAGATGCAGGGAGTGGGGTGGGGTAAAGGGGGCTAGGCGGGGGTGTGTGGGTTGGAGGGCGCGGGGTGGGGTCCGTAGTGGGTGGGGTGCGGGGTCCGAGGTGTGTGGGGTGCGGGTGGTGGAGTGGGGGCGGGGGTTGGGAACGGGTGCATGGTGCGGGGGTTGGGGTGCTGGAGAGTTTTAGGGGTGGGGGTGAGGGGGGTTAGTGGGTTAGGGTGCGGAATGGTGTGTTGGGGTGGTGGTGTGGGGGCGGGGGTTGGGCATGGTATGGGGGTGGGGTGCTGGGTGGTTTTCGGGGGGGGGACTGGGGGGAGTGGGTGGGGTTCGAGTGCTGGGGTCCAGGGCTAGCAAGAGGGCCGCCGAAGGCGGGCCTTGCAGCTAGTTATAAATAGTTTAATAAATCATGAATAGACATACAGTCCATGGTTCGGTTTCGCTGACATATTTTTATAACTGCATCCTCAGTGTTATAAAAATATGTTAGCTAAACATAACCATGGACTGTGTGTCTATTCATGATTTATTAAACTAATTATAATACCTACTATATAGATAGTATTTTGAATTTTATTATCCATCTCCGGTTCCAAAAAATCCGATAATCAAATTACAAATATATTTATAGATATAAGACATAATCTCGAAATCTAGAAGTAAAGAGCAATTAATTTTCGCGAAATCAAAATTTGTATTAAACTTTTAATTGAATGAATATTTTAGGGAGGGTCGAATTTTCGTGGGGAAAATAAAAAATATTTTTAACATGGATTCTGAGGTACTCCTGCAAAGATTTCTTTAAGAAGAATTAGGCTAAATTATTTTAAATTTTTCAGATTTATTTAAGTGCTTAGTTTATTTTGATTAATGAATCCTAATATAACATGTAAACTGCTTGAAAAGGGTTTATGTCTGTTTCAGGTATTTCGAAGTCCATAGCTCTTTCCTACCTGGCAGCAACCTAGGGGGCCGTCCATAAATTACGTCACACAATAAGGGGGTAGGGGGCATGTCTGATTTGTGACAAAATGTGACAAGAGGGCCCGGGGATCTTAAAAATTGTTATGTCACAAAAGTCAAATTAAACAATTTAAAATTTTTTAGGTTTCATCTTAAAATCAAGACAAAAATGGTAAGCAAGCAATTTTTAGCAAAAAAACACTTAAATTTCTACAATTTTTAAATCATAGGGTATAAAAGTGATACTGTGACGTCACAATACAAGAGGGCTCAATGAAAATGTAACAGAATGTGACACAGGGGGAGGAGGGTGTCTAAAAATCTTGAAATTTGTGTGACGTAATTTATGGACGGCCCCTTGTAAGATACTCATGGATAAAACATTTAAATGATTATTCTATAGTCATTTTTTAAAAGATGTTATATTTTAGTATATTTTTCAACATATTCTCTCTCTCAGCTCACAGAAACAACCTGTAATTTAGAAATCGATTGCCTTCCTTCAACCGTCCTAAATTTGTTTTGATATAATGCTGACATTTTCAGCAAATTAAATTTAAATGGAATTTTTTTGTGAATATTTCCCATACTAAGTGAAACATGACAGGTTGACTCGATTGAGTAGAATAAACGCTCTTTGAAGTTGTACGCGAATAAAAGAGAACAAAGAATGCTGCCAGCTCGATTACATTGCAGGTTACAAGTGGCCAAAATTTCATTCCGAAGTCTCTGTTATCATTATAAAGGGGATGTGCAACCATGGGGTCTCGCCCAGAGCCCCAAAAGTGTGACTTGCGGGGATATATGTGTGTGTATGTTACTCTTTTTTCGTAGACAATTTTTTCTACACTGTTCAAATTAAAATAAAATTGAAAACTTAACATTACTTTAACAAAATGAAACGCTGATTAGTTTTTGGTACATATCGTCCGACAGACATTAGTACTTTATTCTAGTACTTTTTTTAGTTTTTTAAATATCTTGAAACTCCATTAACTAATTTTGATCAAATTCAATATTCTATTTAAGTACCTTGAGGACCTCATAAAATGTTATATAAAATTTTTAGGAAAATTACATTTTAAAGTAGGTACTTTACTCTACAATAAGCAAGTAATTAAAAAAAATTATTTCTATCTGATTAATAATAAAGGAATAAACATATTAATATTTCAAATGACTAGGACAAGTTTAGTAGAGATTCGTTGCAGTTTATTTTTTTAGACATGTAAATAATATATAACGGTCTTTCTTACTTAATTTTTACTCCACTTAGGGTAATTTACCCCGGTTCACCCTCCCGAGAGACAAACATACAGAGACACATTAAGGCTACGGCCTCACCGGAGGATACTAGGAGACTAGGAGACTAAGGGCCGGTTGTGTGTCGCAAAGTAAATGCTTTTTACCACTAACACAGGGTAGATGGTAAATGGAGGGATCGGGGTGGCCAATTAGATGCCAGGCACAGACATACAACAATCCCTCCATTTTCCATCTACCCTGTGTTAGTGGTAAAAAGCATTTACTTTGCGACATACAACCGGCCCTAAGAGACTAGAGACAACGTGACTCGCTTGGTGAGTCACCTAGTTACTTGGATCCTAGGTTCAAGTGGCCACATAGGGGCTATTTCCGTAGTGTATAATGCAGTTGTCACCTTGTCACTAGACGAAAGAAGAGACGATTTCGTTTTGTGGGTGACTCACTATGTAACCAGGTGCTAGTGTGGCCGTTCTCAGATGTTTTAGAATTTAGACTGTTCGTTTTCTTGGGTGACTCACCAAGCGAGTCGCCTTGTCTCTTATGGCCAGTTGTATGTCGGTTGGTAAGCTCTTTTAACCGGTGACAAAGGGTAAATCCTTAGAATTCACCTTCGGACACAAGGTGAATTCTAAAGATTTCCTCTTTGTCAACGGTTAAAAAGAGCTTACCAACCGACATACACTGAAAGTGCCTGTCATCAGATTGGCCATCCCAGGCCCTCCATTTACCATCTACCCTTGGTTAGTGGTAAAAAGCATTTACTTTGCGACATACAACCGGCCCTTAGTCTTACAGTCTCCTAGTCGCATCCGGTGTGGCCGTAGCCTAATATATATATATATATAGAAAAATCAGGTTTTGAAAAATTGTTTTATTTTAATGAATGCACTTTGAAATTGGTAACTTGATTCAAATAGGTTCAAAGAGAAGAATTGGGAATGTATTTTGGAAAAAGGCCACAGATAGAGGAATCCTCTATTACTATCTTTTACCTGCAAGGATGAAAAAGACAAGTTCATACAAGTATTAAGTGATTAGGATGTATTCTCATATTCTGTAATTCTAGAAATACCCATTCTTTTGACTAAAACAATCATTTTAAATATAAGAAGAGTAAAGAAATAAATCGCCCTTGTCCGAAATACAGACTAAGCATGCAAATAGAGAAATATCATCAAGTGATTAAATTTTTGTAAAAAGTAAATGGACATTACATAGTATGCCGAGCGAGCTAACCTAGATACTTAACCAGAATATTAAATTTGAATTTTTTTTTAATAGAATAAAGGATGCCTTGTTTGGGACAACATTATTTATTTATTTTTCACAATATATCTACCATATTTGATCATTGATAAATTAGGTAATTGTAATGACTGATTTATTTTTTGATAATATATGCTAAACTTTAATTTTTTTATTAGATCACATAACTTCTAAAATACTTGAGAAATCAAATTAGTGTTTGTTTGTCGTTGATAAGGAGGGATCAAGTGAATTTGTTGAATTTTTTCATAATTTTAAGTTAATAATCAGTAGAGAATCTTTATTTTAAGTAAAGTCATTTCAAAACAGCGGTGAGAACAAATTTTACCTAAAAATTGCCAGTTTGGAGCTCTCTTACACTGTCATTTAAAATTGAAATAGATTTAAAAAAATTAAACCTAGTTCTACTTAAAGAGATCTTTTACAAGGATACCTCTCACACTCCATGATAACATTTTATTATTATTCTTATTTAACTCGCATAATTTTTTTTCTTCCCTTCATGGCCTCGAAATATATTATATAATATAACATTTTATATTAAATCTTATTCGTAGAAGTATTTTCTCTTTGGACAGATGAACTGGTTTAGAACTTTAATGGAAAATTAATGGAAAACAGCCCAAGGATAATGAAAAAATAAAATTCCGAATAAAATAAATTTATAGGAATGTAATTTTCACATCTTAAAAACCGACGTTCTTTCTTCAGGGTTCAAAAGGGTCAATGAAGGAAACATACTTAATGAACATACATAATGATACTTCCTTCTCTCCTCGTGAAAATGACTTTCCAATAAATTATTTTATTCGGAATTGTATTTTTTTATTTTCCTTGGGCTGTCTTCCATCGATTCTCCATGAATAAGTATATGTTTATAAATAACTTTAAATTTTAAATAATTAATCCGAAGATTTGCCTATCTTTTTTTTTGAAAAATAGATGGATTCTTTTCAAAAATACAACAAAAATATAAACCAAATATATCAAGAAAGAATTTAAATTTAAGGTCAAAATCCAGATTTTAGTAGGAAATATTTTTACATTACATATCAGATTCCCTCAGGAGTTGAACCCGAGTACTAACACGCTTGCCTGGCTTATTAGTTTGACCCTCGAGACAAAACACACCCTGACATGCAATAAATTTAAGAGAAGCTAAATTTAAACTTTGTATCTTATTTAGTTAGTGAGCTGAATAATCTGACAGAGAGGCAGATATTGAATTGTATATGGTAGATACAAATATAGTCTCGTTTTACTTTTTAAGCAGAATCATAAAAACTGTCATCAAAAGTGTATTTTTTGTGATAACTCGAATTACACCTATAAATACTTGGTATAATATAAGTTTCATTTAATATTAAACAAGTGAAAGTCAAATTTATATTTTTAAAAATAGAAGACTTTAATAAGTTTATTTCCAGAGATGCCATTCCCTCAGAAAATGGGATATCACTTTAAGTTTTATATTGGTACATAGGGGGAAAAGTAAGCTTCATTAGAAATTAAAGCGGGAAAGTACTTACCTATATGTCTACAGTGGTTGTTATCAGATAAATGGCTTAACATATAAACAGAAGCGGAAGGACAAAGGAATGGAAATTACTTAATGGTGTTTGAGAAGGATGCCAATGATCGAAGAGCTCTTCAGATCATGTTGCTGGTCCTTTAGGATGTTTCCATTATTGAAATTGGCTTTTGTTAAGGCTTTACTCTGACAACAGTCTCTGTAAACATCTACAGTCAGCTTTCAATTTTAATAAGCTTTATTTTCTTGTTGGTTTCAGAACAATGTAAACCTATACTAGAATTCATTTTGTACTCTCAATCAGTTAGTATTTGTCCAAATGTATATATTTAGACTGAACAATAAGCAAAACATTTGCTTTCCTTCTTTTGTCCTCTGAGCTGTTAGATTCTTAATTAGCTTAAGGAATACATTTTTTAAGACGAATTTAAATAATTTTTAATAATTTACAGTGGTGCATATCGGTGTTTAGGAGGTAAGAGGGGCCCAAATTATTTATTTGGAATTCTCTTGGCCCCGAAGGGCCGGCCGCCCAGTCCGACTGCCGTTAAACTGGACAAATCCTAATTTCATTTTTGAGGCACTGTTAGTTCTTGGATTGATAACTTTATAGTTATTGTACTGAAATAAAACCCGAAGCTGTAATATATATGGGATAATTATTTTTTATTCTAAATCACATTTTATATTTTTGTTAATACCTACATATTACCTTGAAAGTCAATTAGGTATAATAAAATTATTACATCATAATAGGTAATAATTATTAATCGTTATCCACTCTATTACTTAGTTTATTTACCATCGTAAAAATATGTCAGTATAGGTACTTGTTTTTTATAGATTATTTTTAGGAGAAAAATAAAATTTACCATTTATGCTGCTTCAAAATACAATATGATTTTAGGTCTAGCACCTTACAAGATTAAATGAGTCACAAATCGCTTCCTTTATAGCTATAATTTATTTTATATGTATCATCTTCCCTCATCTTTTAACATTTATTTTCTTGAAACTTAAAATCTCAAATTCCGGACGTGGATTTTATTATATTTTGGGCCAGAAATTTTTTTAAGTTTTTGTGATTTTGGATTTTGATTTTCATAGACATATGTAATGTACCCGATTCAGATAAAACATATGGTCTGTGTGCCACACGACTTTCAGTTAAGCCTCCCTTCTTTTTGAAATCCACATAGGTTCAGTGTAAACAAAAAACGCCAGAAGTAAAGGGGTAATTCAGTCTAATCAAATGAACAAAAACCATATATTAGGCGTTACCCTATATAGGCTATTTACACTATTTTGCATCACGCTTCATCTACTCATTTCTTAAATATTAGTCAGATAAAAATTTATGGATATTAAACAACATATAATTCTGATTTGGAATTGCCCTAGAATAAATTCGAAATTATTTTTTTAGCGATATTTTAAATTAAGGGTAGTCACTCTCTTTAGGGGATGAAGGGTTGATCAGAAAACTTATTTTTTTTTATGATAATGATGAGAGAAGGAGTTACTTTGGGCCATTACACTTAGCGATTTGAAATTTTTCTGAATCTAGTAGAAATCATTTTTTAGTGAAATTTGAAATTAAGGGTAGTCCCCTCTTTAGGGGTTGAAGAGTTAATCAAAAAACTTATTTTGAGCCATATTTACACTTAGTGGTTTGGAATTTTTCTAAAATCTAGTAGAAATCATTTTTTATCGATATTTTAAATTAATGGCAGTCATCCCCTTTAGGGGATGAAAGGTCGATCAGAAAACTTATTTCAGGTCATATTTACACTTAGTGATTTTGAATTTCTCTAGAATCTAGTAAAAATCATTTTTTAGCGATATTTTAAATTAAGGGTAGTCACTCCCTTTAGGGGATGAAGGGTCGATCAAAAAACTTATTTCAGGCCATATTTACACTTAGTGATTTGGAATTACTCTAGAACCTAGAAGAAATCATTTTTTAGTGAAGTTATAAATTAAGGGTAGTCACCCCCTTTAGGGATGAAGGGTCGATCAAAAAACTTATTTTAGGCCATATTGATACTGAACATTTGTATAGATAAACATTCAATCGTTTATTTTTATTTTTATGGCTGTGTCATAAAAATTCCTCTATAGATTGAAATGAATGAATTAAAATGCAATAAATCATCAATTAACATAGTGACCTAGAGAAGGAACATAATACTACACTTGATTCCAAGAAATTGAATCAAAATAAAAAAACAATGCCATTCATAAAAAGGATAGATTCTATTTAAGTCGTATTATTTCCTAAACTATTCCTCCAATCAAAAAAACCTATATAACCTATTTTCTAGATAATTTTATACTCTATAAATTTTATTTGAACAATTTTTTTATCATCAATAAATAACGAGATATTTACATAAAGCTGATTTGTTAAACATTTTTACCCTATGAAATTTTCACTACGTACTATATAGATGGGGATTTGCAATATTATTCACTACACTTGGCGACTGGATCACGATGGGCGGTCATATAATTGAATTCATTCAAAAACTCATTTAAAATCACTTTTCCAAATTGAATATGAGAGAATTCAAGTTGCCGATAAAAATACAGTGAAAATTGCTTTGTGTTAAAAGAATTTCGTGTAAAACATATTACATTGTATACAAAAAAATATGTATCTGTGCATATTATGTAAATACATTGTTGCATACCAGAGAGAGATTTGTCTTAAGGGTTTGGTTAACTACCCGTCAAGCAAGTTAGCGCTTGGGTTCGATTCCTGAAGGGACGAAGCCCTCTGATATGGAATGTAAAAATATTTCTACTAAAATCTTAGATTCGTCCCTAAATAAAATAAATTCTTTTCAAGTTTATTTTTAATGAAATACATTAAAATTTAGATTCAAGTTTACCTATAGATACTAATTTGAATATGTTCTCTCTACATTTAATTTAGAATCCCTGGGGATGTTTAAAAGGTTTGTTTCTGTTGATGTTACGGAAACATTTAGGGTTCTTTTAAAGAGAAGTCCATTTGTGTGGGTGTATTTGTATTAAAATATAAAAGCTATCTCTGTATTTGATATTCCAACAAGTGCCTGTCGCTGATTGTCTTAATTTCATCAATATTAGGAAATGACAACGTCATCAAACTAAGTTGAACTTCAATTGTTGTTGTGTTTATTTGTTAATCTCTATGCTCAACGTTAATCGAACTTAATTGTTCTTTTGTATAGAAGAGAATTCTATCAACATTTCAGAATTGTACATGTTGATCCAAATTTCATCTACTATATAGTATTTCGACTCCCCTGATACTACTCCTCATTTCTGCTCGGAGAGAAGAAAAACAATCATATCAATCAATGGTTCAATTGGATTGTTTCGTACCGTCTCTTCAAATATTAAATCAACTTATGGGGATTTTCATCTAAGGTCAATCTGGCTTGGCAAGGAAGGAAGTTCTCAGGATCGCTGATGAAATATTATTTCAGTTAAACTTGTAACTAACTCTCGTTCGATTGATTTAAACTTGTTCAATAGACAATTAAGAAGAGAAGGAAGTTCGGGGTCAGTTGAAAGTGGGGTCAATTGAAGCATTCCGAATAACTTGAGATGAATTTTCAGCGTAAATGGCGGGAAAATATAGAATTTTGATTCTTAAAAATTATTCTGTCAAAATTTAATCGTTGCTGTTATTTGTATATAGTATTATTGAATAATAATGGTTAGGCACATCATTTTGTTTCGAGTGTATGTTATTTGGTTTTAAAAATGTGGTTTATGATTGCTATGGACTCCAAGAATTTCCTTTGAAATGTGTTCTTTTCTGAATACAGAGTTTTAGCACCTTTGAAGTTGAATCCATGATTATTATCTTTTGCATGAATAGATAAGGCCCTGCAAAGATTTTGTTTTATTATTGATTTATCATACTCAATTACTCTTGTTTTTAATTTTCTTTTTAGTTCGCCTATGGTTTGTTGCAGTCCATTCAATCAATCTTTTATTCTTTGTTGTTTTTGTCATTCTTGTCAATTATGTCGTTGTTGTTAAACTATTGTAAGGATAGTTTTGTTGCATTTGAAGGATACATGTATCTTGTACCATTTTAGCTCTTTTTTATTCTGTCAGATAAAGTCGGAGTGTGCCCAAATAGTAACTATACATGTGTACATGCCAGGCATCTGAAAGAATGTTAATTGTTTACATTTAATCTTCTTCTACTAGAAGTATTAAATTAAAGAGTTCTATTTTTATTATTTTTCTCCTTTTAATAGAGAATCCTAAAAATATTGTCATTTTTTTAAAGGATTTATTCTCCATCAAATAAACAGCGACGACCATTTTTTTCGAGGTTTCCTAACATCTCTAATGGGCTGGGCTCAGAAACAGTCCAGGACGAAGACTCTTAAGCTGAACCAATGAGAAGAGATCGTGCAGAGGAAGTTAGACCTTGAACCAAGAAGGCATCCATATAAGCGCTTCCCAAAGGCCAGGCAGTTTTGGTAAAAACGGAATTAAAAAGCGCGTATATCAAAAATAGACAATTGTATCAAAAATTATAGAAAGATTGGAACTTCATTTCTAGAATTCTAGAACAATTAATCCACATTATTTCAATATTATAAATTAATGATAGCCATTAGACAAAAACTATGAAAGCACTTGGATAAATATATTTGTTTAGTGGTAGAATAAAATGTTTTTTGTAAAGTTGTTTTGGGGTTGTTGTGAGCTATGTGTAGAGATTGTCTTTGAGGTGAGTTTGTATTTAACCACAGCTGCTATAATTGTTTGAGAGATTCTCAAGAATACCTAATATTTTGTTGTATTTTGATTTTGTATTATTTGTTTTGTTTTGTGTTTTACCGAATGATGATGGCACATTGATGTCGAAACGTCTCTCAATGACAATAGAGAATATTAAAAAAAATTGATATTATCAAGTATAATTGATTACCCCCATCTATATCATAGAGAAATTTACCACTCAGAGTTCTGACTATATAAAAAATATTACTGTCCCGTATTTCCCAAGTTTTCGTCCAGGAGAGGTTTTTTTTATTAGAATTATTTTTGTGTTTTAATTAAAATAATAATAATAAAATAATAATAATAAAAAAGAAGAAAAAAGATGATCTCATAGTCACATTGAAATAAAAAAAATGACTCTGAAATACATATTTAATTACGAGGGGTGAACCGCGATTCGAATTAGGTGTACACGTCTTTGGAATTATGCGGAATTATTTTGGAATTCATTAGATAATGCCCCTTCATCTATTGTCTTCTACTTGGAAATGAAAGTGGAAGTGGAAGTAGGTGTACACGATATTGGGTTGCGGTTCACCCCTCGTTTAATTATATTAATAAAGCTAATAACACAACTTAGTTATTTTGTCTTTCTGTGATATTTATTTAGTAAATATAATTAAATAAATACAATTTTAGATAATTTCATGTGTGGGGCAACTACCGTTACACAGTAGAGTCAAAAGAGGAGGCGGGGGGGTAGCCTCTGAAGTAAACCATGAGAGTTGGTCAATTAAATTATTTTTAATTTTTAGCTTTCATTGAATTTCACTGCTAAAATAAATTTATATAAAATAGGACCATAAGATTCCACCCCGGGTTAGTGAAATCGTTATAAATCAAAGTGACCATTGAGAAAGTAATAGAATACAAAGTCAAATGGATTTCTAATTTCTACGCACCAATAACCCAAACTTAGTTGATAATAATACGAGACTAATATAGCACATGAAACATCAAAGTCATTTTAATATTAATAAATAGGTATATTCGCGAGTTCGCTACAAGCTTACAGTTATTAATAATTGAAATTATGACAAGGGCAAGTTTGAGCTTTCGAATCGTCTCTATAACCATCATTTTAAGGTCTACTGTCTATCCTGCTACTTATAGACGAATGTTTCACTTAAAACTATTATTAAACAAATAAGAATTAATGGATGATTTCATAGAGGAATACATATACATTTTTCAAATTAAACATACCTGTTAAAAATTATCAAATTAACTTTGGAGAATAAGCTATGTGAATCTCAAATAAATGACAGATTTTAAAAAGACTATGAGCTAATTTATAAATAATATATAAATATGTAAATAATTAATAGAATAAGGGATAAAATTATAAAATACAAAAAATAACGTAATCTCTATTCAGATAGACGACATATTTTTGATTAAATAATATTAAAATGAATTTATTGAAGGTTTTTTCTGTACATTAGTCGAAATCACGCCTAATTTTAGATACACACGTTTCAAGCTAAGTTATGAACAAAAACACCTGAAAGTTTCAATTTGCCGATGGTAATACATAGATTCAAATTTACTAGAAAATCATAAGATGGTGTCATCTATTAAATTCGAAGGAATGGAATATTTTCAATTATTTGTCAGAGGGGTTGTTTTTCACCCCCTCGGGAATCGAACCCGCGTGCCAGTAACAGTAATCTGGACCATCTGGCTCACCTGCGGGATGCGAATCTCTCTGACATATGAAAACGCGTAAAATATTTTACTCAAAGATTGTTATCTTAATTTGTAAAATTTCGCGATATAGTGAATCTAAATTTAAACATATAGCCATGCCATATAATTTAAATAAAAGGTCGTTGAGTGTTTCGAATTTTGAAGAGATTCAAAATTCGAAGAGCAATGGAATGACTTTTCCTAATTTAATATGAAAGATTTCAATTTGTCGATGGTAATAGATTCAAATTTATTAGAAAATCATAAGATGGTGATTTTCTAGTAAATTTGAATCTATTACCATCGGAAAATTGAAATCTTTCATATTAAATTAGGAAAGTCATTCCATTGCCCTTCGAATTTTGAATCTCTTCAAAATTCGAAACACTCAACGACCTTTATTTAAATTATATGGCATGGCTATATGTTTAAATTTAGAATCACTATATCGCGAAATTTTACAAATTAAGTTAACAATCTTTGAGTAAAATATTTTACGCGTTTACATATGTCAAAGAGGTTCGCATCCCGCAGGTGAGCCAGATGCCCGGATTGCTATTACTGGCACTCGGGTTCGATTCCTGAAGGAATGAAAAACAACCCCTCTGACATATAATTAAAAATATTCTATTCAATTGAAAGTTTTTTTTCCGAGAGTAGCAGAATTTTTATATATTGAAGGAGACAATAAAAGAGTGTGTCTTCTGCTGGAATTATAAATTTTATTTATGCGCCCGAAAAAGAACCTTTAAATTTGTATTTTAAATTGAGATTGAAATATTCTACTGCAAGTAAAAATATCTGGTTCCACAAGACATGCCGCTCTGAGAACATCATCCCAATACAATATATACAAATTAAAACCAACATCAAATCCAGAACTTCTTCAAAAGTCATTGCTGAAGCCAAGAATAGATGGGTGAGTCATGAATTGAAACATTTATACTCTGTTAGAAATACATTTAAACTGTACTTTTATCATATTCACACGCGATTAACAAAAAATTTAGGCCCTCCACTATTTGATTGCAAAGACAGAGACAGAGACAGAGTTGAACTTTTAAAAAAAAAATTTTAAGAAAAAAATAAAAACCGACTTCAAAAAATTAAATGCAACATTTAAAATACACTAAAAGGTATAAAATAATTATTATCTTATTTAGTTACAACTAAACGACGAAATATTAACATGAAATTACTTTTTGAAGTAGTCGGTGCCAAACAAACTATACCTATAAGCGAGCGTACCCGCCAAACGTACTAAGTAAGATCCGTCGAGTGCGATTCATAAAAGGTATATGTTTGGCACCAACTTCAAAAAGTAATTTCATGTTAATATTTCGTCGTTTAGTTGTAACTAAATAAGATAATAATTATTTTATACCTTTAAGGGCCGGTTGTGTGTCGCAAAGTAAATGTTTTTTACCACTAACCAAGGGTAAATGGTAAATGGAGGGGCTGGGATGGCCAATCAGATGATAGGCACTGAAAGTTCCTGTCATCAGATTGGCCATCCCAGCCCCTCCATTTACCATCTACCATTGGTTAGTGGTAAAAAGCATTTACTTTGCGACATACAACCGGGCCTTAGTGTATTTTATATGTTGCATTTAATTTTTTGAAGTCGGTTTTTATTTTTTTCTTAAAAATTATTTTTATTTTTCTCTTTTTAGTGATGTTATTAATACTGATCATATCATCACAACTTGACCAAATTAATATGACACCATCCCTAAGACACCCCCTTTCAGATAAAAAAAGAACCATAGAAATCGGTTCATAAACAAAGAGGTTAGGTCTAAACAAACCTAATAAAAAAGGTCTAATACCTATGAAAAAAAATGAGACCAATCGGAAGCTAGACTGGACTCAATGCAAAAAAAAATTTCAAAATCGGTTGACAATTGGCGGAGATATGAGGTAACATAGGCACAAAAAACAAAAAAAAAAACAGTCGAATAGAGAACCTCCTCCTTTTTTGAAGTCGGTTTATTAACAAAAAAACAGAAATATTGTCTAAAAAACTTCAAAATATTAGAAATCAACAACTCCCAAAGAATTTAAAAAATAATAGCCAAATTGAAACTTTCAAGTTTAGGGATAGAATTAAAAATTTCACAAATACTAAATTCACCAATTCAGAAAAAGATTTTTTGAATAAAGGCCTAAATCATTGCATATATTGACCAATGAATTAGAAAACATCACGGTAAACATAGAATCTTCATTGATTAGAAACCATGAAAACTATATGAATAAAACTATATCTGCAAACATTTTTGAAAAAACAATCCAGTCAAATCATAACAATATAAATTTCAAAGAAAATAAAACTTTAAAACTATTAAAATCAAAAATCAGGGAAAATGACTTACAAGTGATAAAAAGTGATGAAGAAAATACAGTTTGCATATTAGACAATGAAATTTACAAAGAAAAAACGGAGGATTTTCTCAAGTCAAATAATTTGGAAGAAATTAAAAATCCAGTTAAAAGTTTTGATAAAATAGCTAAGAAAAAAATAAAAAATTCGATTATATTAACAGACAAACAAAAATATTCACTCCCAGAAAAGAATCCACAATTTCCAAGATTATATTCTCTTCCAAAAATTCACAAGTCTGAAAAATTAGAAGATATTCCAATTAGACCTGTAGTTAGTTATACAAATTCATCAATTACAAAACTAGCTAAACATTTAAACAAAATATTTAAAGAAAAAACTAAATTCATTCCCAAGAACTCAATTAAAAACTCACTGGTAAATTAATCTCTTTTGACATCACTAGCCTTTTTACAAATATTTCACCAGAAGAAACTCAAGAATTAGTTAACAAAATCATTTTTAAATCCCCTAATTTACAAGCCAGAGAAAAACAAAATTTAAGCGAATTGATGAACCTCTGTATAAATCACAATTTCTTTCAATTTAACAATAAAATATATAAACAAAAGAAAAAGGATTAGCAATAGGTAGGTAGCCCCCTACCACCCCTACTAGCGGAAATATTTTTAGACAATTTCGAAACAAAATTTCTTTACGTAGAATACAAATATTTCAAATATATACACTATTACTACCGGTATGTAGATGCTATTATTTTACTCTGGGCAGGTACAAAGCGCGTTCTGGGTGATTTCATCAACAATATAAATTCTATCCATGACAAAATTAAATTTACCAAAATGGAAAAAGATAAAACACTAAATTATTAAGAGGTAGAAATCAAAATTTCAAATAAAAAACATACTTTTGGAATATTTAAGAAACCCACGACCACAGTCACAGCTATAAATAATAATTCCTGCAGACCTATCACACACAAATTAGCAGGATTCCACTCAATGATTCATAGATTAACCAACATCCCTTTAGATAAAACAAATTTCAATAAAAAATTAGAAATAATAAAACAAATAGCCGCTAAAAACGGTTACGAGGAAACCCTTATTGACAAACTATTAAAAATGAAAATTGAAAAGTAAACTCTGAATCTGATTTATTCCCAACGGTCCGAGCCAGAATCAAAACCAAAATTAATTATCCCATACTATGGAAAAATTTCGGAAACTTTAAAATTAAAATTCAAAACTTTAGGATATGAAACTATTTTCAAATCCTCTAGAACATTGGGATCTGATATTAGCAATAATAAGAAAGACAAAATTCAAAAAATGGACCAAAAAGGTGTCTATTCCATGACATGTGGAGAATGACGGGGAGACCTATATAGGAAAAACAGAACGACATTTAAAGACACGCATTTCGGAACACAAAAAGAGTTTCTAAAGGGGTTCGGGTCATAGTGCATTTGCAGAACATTTAATCTCCGGGAAACATTGTTTTCCAGATGAATCAAATATTAAATTAATTAGATCAGAATTAGATCCCTTAAAAAATAGTATTTTCCAATCGTTAGAAATTTTAAAATCATACAATAATTCACCAAAAAAATTCTTAAATCGGAAAATAGAAATTCCCGAAAGCTTTATTTTAAAAATAGCCGCTAAAATAAAAACTTCATGAACGCCACCTACAGCCAAAATAATAAAACAAGTATAAATTTCAATTCTTAACTTGCCCACACTGTACAATTTCTTAACTTAAACACATGAGGGATTTTAATCTTTCATTAATAAATTAATTCCTGTGAATCCATTGTAATAGACTGATGAAGAGGGCAAAGCCCTCGAAACTATAGTCTCTTTATAAATAAATAAAATTTATAATTCCAGCAGAAGACACACTCTTTTATTGTCTCCTTCAATATTCCATTCCGTCAGATTTAATAGATGACTCCATCTTATGATTTTTAACAAAACCACCCTCAACTAAATTCCTGCGTGTGTTTCCAGGAGTTCCGCGCAGTGAAGGCGGGCCTCGCAGCTAGTAATAAATAAAATCTAATCTATTAAATAATAATAAGCTTAATAAATAAATAAATGCTAATTAATTCAAATAAACAAATAAAATAAAACAGAAGAAAATACTCTATCGAACGGCATTCTCAGTCAATTTAAGCATTTTAAAGTCTGATAATCTAGTGTCTCCATGTCATAGTTCAACGCTACGTTTCATTCAAGTTTTTTAACTTTTTAAAATCTTATTTTTTATTGTTTGTCTAACTACTTTTTGTATAAAAGTCAACCGATTTTGTTTAAATTACATATTTTATAACATACGATTTAATAAATATTAATTATTAAAGATGTATAAATTTGAGTTAATTAATATTTAGAATTCTAAGATATTATGTAGGACTCGATTATAGTCCATATGCCCAAGATGTTGCAATCAAAATTGTTGGTAGTAGTTTACAGAACCGATAACATTATAAGAATATTATAATGTTGTATTTTATAGTTTCACCTAATAAACAGCTTCATTTCAGCTGGTTCAATTCTTTCCTCCTGTCTTGATACTGGATCTCATAACATAGACCAGGAAAGTACAAGAATTGGTGAGTTAGGACTCTTTCCAGTCTCACCTTTAATATAGTCCTGTTTATTGATCCAATGAATCTATGAAACATTTGTTTTTTTCATTAACAAGGCAATAATGAGAATCCAGGATCTATTCTAGATAAAAAAATAAACTTATTTATTTAATTATTTCATTGTTAAGTTGAATTTTCATTCTAAACCCTTGAAAGTAAAGATTTTACTTTAACTTTATTATTTCATATATTCAATTATAAAAAGATTTGTGAATTCAACTTCGTCTTCTTCTTATACCTTTGTTTAACCTTCCTTCAGTCCCACATTCCAATCCATTTACAATTATGGCATTATATATTGAATAATTTAAAATTATTGTATTTCCATTTTTGCTAGTCTAATATTTAATAGTCAATGTCCTTTATGCATATATTTACAACTCAACTTAAACTAATTACAAATCCGCAAAGTTTTCTTAAATTACATGTCTCCATGGCTTGTGGATTAACTTTCTTAACCAAAAAGATGAGACTTGAATGATAAGTTTTAGAAATTCGTTACAATGAGAAAATCCCGGACACAATTTCCACGAAATTGCTTAGAAAAAATATTAAGAAAATTGGCTTTTATTGTTATTACTATGATTAGTTTAATCATTTGTAAAATTCTTGCTTTTCTCTCTACCTCTGAGACTCTTTCTCCTTCTCATTTTATATTTTATGAGAGAAATATTTCTCAATTCAAAGAATTCATTTTTTGAATATCAATTCATTGTTATTTCAAATTCTATTTTTCTATAATTGTGTAAATAAAGAGAAATTCTAAAATTTTGCTTATTAAATTATTTACCATATAGATTATTTATCATAATAAAGGGCGTAATTACGAGAGTACTATTAAATAAGGATAAAAACCCAGACGGTAAGCTAAATAAATTACTTATATTACACCGAGATATTGGCCGTATCTGTATTTAACTTCTATAAAGAAAGTAAATAAAAGTTAAATTCTATTTAGATAACAGCTGGTGGTCTCATAGTAAAGCTTAGAATCAAATTAATCTGATCTTCATCATCATTCTATTAATTAAAAATATTTTATCTGTTATTTTTCATGGGTTCGATACTCGATTAGATATAGAAAAAATAATTTTTGTTATTATAGCAAGCTATCGTTTATGTGGCTATTGTTGAGAGGTTCTTGTTACTACGCAATCTTATGATCAAAAACATTACTAAAAAAAAACGTCTAAGCTGCACAGTTATCAATCATGCCGAAGATAATTTTTCAAAATTGAGATTCCGAAGAGTATTTTAATAAAGCACTTAATATTCATGTTAATTAATTTTTGTGTAATTAAAATGGTCTAAAATTGTACATTAAGGAGGCTAGATGGCCTTACAGATACAATGTTCTTTAATAAATAAATAAAATAAATAAATATTGCATAAGATCAACAATCTAATAATCTATCTTGTTTGTTTTGTTTTTAATCATTTTCTTTATACAATAAAAATAAATTTGACGGGATTGTCTTAGATTTTATTTTGATCACCAGTCCGGGTGTTTACCAACGGACAGATACCAATAGCAACAAAACGGATGTTTCTATATCCAATCAAGTAATTGAATCCATGATAAATAGCAGATAAAATATTTTTAATTAACAGACTGTTGTTGAAAATCAAACCTTCGAAAATATAGTCTTAAACAAATAAATTATATATATTATACATATTTATATTTGCATCAAGCAGAGGAGAACCTCAGTGATTTCTCTTTATGAATAATGATAAAGACTAAGGACCGTTTTGAACCATCCCAGGAGTTACCTTCCCTGTATTAAATTATTTCCTGTTGGGATGCAGACAGCGTCAAAGAAGTGAACTTTATGTAACGTTCAAAGGTGAATGGACCAGTTTTTGCTTGTGGTAGTGAGTCGAGCGGAGGGGTCCCGGATGGATGCCCATGCAAAAGACGCCGAGGGAGGGATGTTTTGTGTTCAAATCTGGATGAAATTGAGGAAAGTTTCATCTCGCTTCTTAAGATTATGATCTTAATTTAAAGTTGGTTTTCTATACAATTAATTACACCAGAGAAATTTTTCTTTTTTGATATTTTGAAATTATTAAGCAAGTATATTTTTCACTTTTTCAAACTTTTCCTACACAACTAACTTAATTAATAAACAACATAAAAATAAATTATCTTTCTTAATTATGATTTATTTTACTAAAATCTATTTGGACTTACGGCATTCAGGTCTGGGGTAGTGCCAATAAGAGCAATATCCAAGTAATTCAGCGATTCCAAAACAAAGCAATAAGGAATATCATCAATGCACCATGGTACTGCCGAAACAGCGACATCCACAAATGGACACCATAGAACAAACAATTACTAAATTTGCCAGTAGCCACGAACAAAGGCTGATTAACCATGTCAACGTTAAGGCTACCCAGCTCCTGGACAAGACAAATATGATAGAAGACTTTAAAGAAGAAAACCTTTTGAGTTAGTGAAATAATAATAAGACCTAGTGTAGTGTATATATTAGAATACAAAGCTACTAGAGAGAGTAAGACCTTAGTTTTAGGAAAAGTACTGAATTATATAAGAAATAAATTACTCATTGATCTACTTTAATATGATAATAAATGATTTTGAATAAAAAAAAATATGTATTATTTATTTGAGAAAATTTCAGTAATATTAAATTTTTTTGGAGTCGGGTTAGCCGAGCTGGCTAACGCGCTAGGCTCCGCTTCAGCATTAATGATGACGATGTTTAAGCGGGAGCCCGGGGTTCGATCCTGGCTAGCATATAAAATTTCTACCGGCTAAAACTCGGATCCCTCACTAACCCTACTAACACTTTACTGATGTGCTGTCTAAATGGGCTTTGTTCCCGGTGACAATAAAAAAAAAAAAAAAATTATAAATTTAATAATGAATATAAATATATTAATAAGCGGTAAATGTGCAAGTAGGGGTCTCATACCGAAAGCTCTGTAACTATAACATTTATTATAATTCATGATGATTAACAGATTCTTATTTAAGTTTAGTTTAAGCGGATACCTTGCTACTCTTAGAAAACTGCTATCTCAAAAATTCCTAGAAGATAAATGGGAAAGAAGATTCCACGTTATGATTAAGAAAACTGGAGCATGTTATTGCATGTGCATCACGTCACGCGATTTTCAGCATCCTTGTGTTCTGCAGTCTAAAAAACTCTTTATGAATGATGATGGATAAATGATGATGGATGAATATGATGCATGGACACTAGACAGTGATGAGATTTTAGTTCGCAGGCCCTGAAATAAAAGAAGGTATACTTTTTATGTGTATGTCTGTGGGTGTGTCCGTCCTAGTTTTCACATTTTTGCATATTCTGATTTAAAATTGTCTGGAACGTTGAAATACTATATATCCTTTTAAGTCTGGATTCAGGCTCCCATAATATCTCGAGTAAAGAATCTTGAATTGGCAAAATGTTTCTATTTTTATTGAGAAAAGTGGCTTTGATGTTAGACTTGCGACCTTAGAGGTTCCGAATGAAAAATTCAACAATTCTGGAGAAAAATAAATTTTAAAGGGTAGCTCTTAAAAGGATATAGCTTAGAGAAACATACTCAATAAAAAAATAAAAAAAAAACATTTAGATATGGAATAATAAAAATTTCATAAAATTGCGAGGTAGGTTTCACAAAAAAGAAAATAAAACAAAAATGAGTTTTGAATTCGATATACCAGTGTTTTCCCAGTTTTCTCTGACTCCTAAAGATAGGCTGACACCCGAAATATATCGAATTCAAAACTCATTTTTGTTTTATTTCCTCTTTGTGAAAACTATCTTGCAATTTTACGGAATTTTTATTATTATATAAAAATGTTTCACCTAGAACCATCACCTATCTTTTTAAAAGTTATGGAGTGAACACTTTTTGAATACTCAGTACAGTAGGGAAAATAATTTTCAATCCTGATTGTTTTTGTCGGTATGATTTCTGGATCCGATAGCCATGATAACTCAAGAAAAAAACGACAGAAAAATGTCATGCTTGTACCAAAATGTATTTTCAATGCGAAAAGAGCTAATTAGATTTTACTCTAGTAGCACAATGTTTCAAACTCTATAGTAACTAATTAGTACCTATATAGATCTCGAAAATTAGTGCCTATTTAGATCTCGAGAATCTATATAGGCTCTATATAGTTACTATATAGTTTGAAACATTGTGCTACTAGGGTAGGCTCTTTAGAATAAGAACTTTCGGTTCAAAAATGCAAAAAATTTAATTTTTAAAATTGTTTTTTTGGGCTTTTATTGCGTTGTGATGATAGGGACATAAATAAATGACCAGATGTTTAGCAAAATTTATTAAATTAATTTTTTTGTTAATTTAAAACAAATAATTTACTTAAAAAATTCAAAAAACAAGTTGATTTATTCCTCTAATCAGCTCTTGATCTCAATATAAAATATCTACATATAAAATTTCGATTTGATGCTTTAGCTAATTTTTGAGCTAGACCTATACACAAAATTTGCTAACACACTAAAGTACTAACAGATTTTTTAAATAATTAACATCTCTTAAAATATAAATGAAAACAGGAATAGCAGGAAATTGGACAATGAATAAAAAACAGAGTTTTTATTAAATGAGCCAGACGTTTCGTCGATTTATTTCGACTTCCTCAGTAGCCCATTTTATCACTCTTTGTAAAATGATAATTCCACTATGTGACGAAAAAGAACATAAAGGATTTTTAAAGGAGTTTGGATTTTTTAATTGTTAAAAGGAGAGAAAAGGTTCAAGATTGTTGAATAATTGAGGCCAATAATGTATTGTAGTTATAATAAAAAAGATTAAAGATGTTTCGTCGCATAGTGGAATTGTCTTTTGAAAAAGAGTGATAAAATGGGCCTCTGAGGAAGTCGAAATAAATCGACCAAACGTCTGGCCCATTTAATAAAAACTTTTTTTTTTTTATTTATTGTCCAAATCCCTGGCATTCTTGTTTTAATAAATACTCATTATGGATGCGAGTGATATTCTGTTAAAATATAAATTTTTCGTTGTTCACTATACAAAGTTTTTGTAGACCAAAATGCCATAAAATCCTTTTTTTTTCAAAAATTTTACAATTAATAGTCTCAGCCTTTTTTGAGTATTTGGCAAGTACGATCCAAAAAAACAACACTTTTTTCATGTACGATTATACTACTTAACCACACGACCACACCCTGTAAGTTAAAGCATCAAGAATTTATCTAAAATAAGGTTAATTTATAATGAATAAACCCAATTTCGATTTGAGATATAAGTGACGGGTTCGTGGTTTCCTTTGATTGTTTTTTAAATAAAACAAATACCGACAGAATACGAGATGAGAGTTCATTAAATTTGCTTCCCAATTTGTCATGGGATTTTTTCCGAATCTTAATGACAAGTCAAGTAAATGATTTGGTTGTTATCTATGAGCCTCGGTTAGATGTCAAACCTCCCTGCCACGTTTCGGCCGACTTTAAACGCTAGTGTCAATAACATTTCCATGAAGCATTAATCATCGACGCAAACAGACAGCCATTTTATTTACTCAAGCGAATTGATACATATACTATTCTTCTTCACCCCTTCGAACCATTGTTCCGTATTCTCTTACCTCTTTAATAACAACCACCCAAAATGGTTGTTAGAAATTTCCGACTCATATTAAATTAATCTCTTTATAAATATTAATATAGCTACATCGTGTATTATAACTATATAATATACGATTTAGAATTGAATGAATAATACTATATATAATTTCGTATGTTGTTATTTCAATGAAGTCGTAAACAAGACCTTGAAATTGTTTTCTCTTTCCTCGGTTGCCATATTTACAATTTACAAATTAATCCGATCGCTCTTTCGTAGAGTGGAAATTTGTGAAATGAAAATAACATGTTATTATATAGGTAACATTCACCAACGTTTTAGGCTTTATTCAATATTTATTATTTTTAACACAAATTATAGAAGAATACTTTGCAATGGTCTTGCGATAACGCAAAGAATTGTTCAAAAAGTCAAACAATTAAATGTCTATATTTTTATTTTGGAATTCTATACATAAATAGTATTTAAATTATTGAATGGTAGAACAAGGAATCCTGATGAGTTCCGGGTATAATGGGTATTCATTGACCAATAATTATATCATTAAGAGAATAACGAGAGAGGAATGACCGACCAGTTCCGAGTTCAGAGAGAGAAAGACACAAAGCAGTCTTCTCTAAGGCAGGATACACATAGGGTCTATTCCGAGTCTTCTCTAGGCAAGAGACAAAGCAGAACACAACTATTCTATTCCGAGCCACCTGAGAGAGATTTTTATCATTATTACTATCAGAGAGAGCGAATAACTGCAAATTCTCCATTTATACATTTTCCTTCTTCGTCGAGCGCCTAGGTTGCACAAGGCGGTTACTTCATTTTATTGGATATACGTCCTTCTTGAGGAAAAGGTACTGGCGTACGAAGCGCACACCGATAAATATATACAATTATATACATTGAGCAGCAGAGAAGCACACCTTCGGATAAGGTCCTCAAACCTGATATATATATATATTACATTCGCCAGCCGTTCTTCCACATCGGGACATCTACAAGCAAAATAACACGTCGGCGTCAACCGTGTTCGTAGTGTAGAGCCTACACACACACCTACATGCCTCTCCACTGCAAGTGTGAAACTACAAAGGGAACATTTCTCTATCTCGCCTTTCTTATTTGTAACGATACAAGAATAAACATCTCATTCTCTCTGTTAATTGCTGGTCAGTATTACGATTATTTCTAGAATAAGTACCAGGAAGTTCACATCCTCATATCCTTCACATTCACAAACATATCATTCTTCATTATAGGGACGCCGAACTTGGATCAGCACTGAGATACACACCCAAACCCCATAAAAAAGTCGAAGCAGATATAAAATAATAACATAATAATTAAAAACATTAACGTAAAATTAAATAAAGCCCAATCCCCTTTGAACATAAGATTACGTGGAATAAAATAAAAAATATTTGCATAAGCTATTGTCCTTATTTCCCTACAACAACTTATTAATTTAATCGATGGACATAATAATCAAAATAATTTATTATTAAAAGTAAAAACTTAATAAAATATTCTACATACCTACTGGCTAAATTGACTATAGAATTATATATACATATAAATAAGCAGACTAAATGCAAGCCGCATCCGAAGTTTCCGTGACTTTAATCTTTCAAAATTCATTCTTTTTTGTTCTTAATAAGTAGGGGATAGGAGAATTTGAAGATTTTTTTTGTAGTTTTAGGCTATTTCTTCTAAATTCAAGTATATACAAAATCAGCCACTTTTAGAGTGTTATTTTAAATCAAAATAAATGTAAATATTGATGGTATACCTCACTCACCAAGATAAAAAATATTTTTTATTTTTGACAATAAAAAAAAGTTGGCCTTACGAAAAATAATTATTCAATTACAATTTTAATACGACTGTTGATTTTGTTAGAAATAAATACCTACATATAACTTGTAAATTTCAATTAATCATGATTAATTGATAGCAACACCTTACATGTGTGTTAATAGACTAAGCGCGCTGGACTGGGAGATTGAAGTATATAACATCTTAGATTACAAATTCACTAGGTGATCTATATCCGTGTTCGGTAAAAAGCATCATGCGGCCTAATCGCGAAATGATGCTGGATCACACCCAGATGGATCATATCTTTTTCATTCTCTTGGTCCAGATTTAAAATTCAGCTGACCCCAAAAGCCTCAACCAGCAGTGGTCTATATATATATATCTTGCTTAAAAATGTCTAGGTCAAAAATAACTGTCTTTGATATATATTCACTTAATATATTAATTAGACAAATATTATTGTAAATTTCAAGTTTGTATCTTATCAAGTTTAAGAGCTACAATGCAAATGGGCAGGCGTTCAGAGAGTCATTGAAGGGGCACTAATAGTAAAATCTCTTTTTACTTTTGTTTGGAGCCTTAAAAATGAGATCCACGGTAGGTAGGATAATGAATGAAAGAAGAAAATTGATTCCTGTATAGCTTATTCTTTTATATTCAAGAAGTTTTTGTTTTGTACATCCAATAAAAAAGATGAGTTGGCTTGGGTGTCCAATATTGAAATTCAAAGGGGGATAATAACCCAGAGGGTAAAATATCGATCGCTTAATGAACAGAGACGTTTATGGACAGAATAAAAGAATGAGGAGAGAATGAAAGAGGGAAATTCTTTAAATCCAGAGGGCTTAATTATTTAATGATTAGGAAGACAAGAAGGAAAGAGGCCGCTACAAAAGAGCATTCACAAGAATGAGAAATAAAGTCATAATTGACAAATAAAGTTGAGAAATTGGAAATCTTCTAAAGTGGTGAATAAATTCGTAAATTCGTTTAAAGAATTAAACGTTACTGGGTCTGAAGATTCATCTTTTGTGAGCTGGCAGAGGTATTAGTCTAATCTCTGAATGAATGAAATAAGATGAGAAAAGCCTCGGAGGAAATTAAATTTCTCGCGTTGCAAGAAGTTATAAAAATAAACGAATTATTTAATATTTATAAATGAAATTTAAACATTTGTTCTTGAGTTAGGCAACTAAAGAAAATTTACAGTTTAGAATCAATTGAATAACTTTCATTCTATTTTGTTTTTTTTTACATTTTTACTTTATCCAATGCGAAGCACGTTGGTGCTTCTGTATTTAGACAACAAATTGCGTGGAGAAGAATGAAAGCTGCGTATGAGCTAGGCGAGTTCAGTCGTTGATGGAAAGCTCCAGAGATAATGACATGTAGGTAAGCACGTACATTAGGGTGGTCCTTATTTTGGGTATTTTCGTATTTTTACTCAGGCATAGGCTCATATGGTTCGAAATAAATAAAAAAAAATATCCCCTAAGTTACAAGTCTCAATCTCAACTCTAACCTGTGCCGCACAGTGATGCAAGTTTTCCATCTAAATAACATGGGGTTTTGGCATTAAACGATCAATTTTTTATTCCGGCCAAAATCATAGTTCAAAAAATTTGAAAATCTGTAGACTTTATCCTTATAATAGTAGTTATGCCTAAGAATTTGTACAGATTTTTAGCTATTATAATTTTGGAGTTACACCTAGATAAAATAATCTTATATCTTAGCGTTAATAGGTTATAGAATCCAAAAATTATATTAGCTAAAAATCTGGAAAAATTCGATAAAGTCTACAGAGATTCAAATTTTTTAAACAGTTACCTTTAAAAAAATTGATCGTTCAATGCCAAAAACCCCACGTTATTTAGATAGGAAACTGTGCGGCACAGGATAAAATTGAGATAGAGAATAGAAACTTGGTAATATTTTTTTTTTTTTTTTATTTTGAATCATATGATCCTCTGTCAGTGTAAAAATTCGAAAATACCCAAAATAAGGCCCATCTAATGTATATGTACAATGTACACCTTATGGAGAATGGTATTATTTTTGAAAAATCACTTTTTTGTACACCCCGGAAGGGAGCAGGGGTATAGTAAAGTGATTTGGTGGGATAAATAAAAACAGTTCATTCACATGTTACATTTGGCCTAAAAAAAAAATATCAAAAAGTTTTCAATAATAAAACAAAGAGATTGATTAAAACAATTTTTCATATTTAACAAAAAAAAAAAAATCCTCTTCAGACAAACTGCATGAAAAATGATATAAATTTGTTTTGATAAAAAACTTGTAAGCAGATTTCTAGTAAGCGGATTGAGAATACTTATTAATAATTTAACTAAGGGAAAAAATAGGGGAGCTTTTCAGAAAAGAGAGATTTACTGAAAAATAATTGATAATTTATTCAACTTGAAGAGAAAGATGTGAAGTTTGTCTTAAAGAAAAAAAATCTAAAAATAATTAAGATAAATTTGAAATGAACTGTCATTTGAAAATTGATTGAATTTCCTTATACAGAGTATTCTCAAATATTGGAAGATATATTTATAAAAGTTTCCCCTCTCCATTAAGTTTAAATAAAGAAAAATCCTTAAAAATAGAGACATTCTAAAACGATCATATCTTAAGCTAGAAATGCTCTAACAAAGGTGAAATACCTTGCGCTAAAATTCATACCATCGCTAAAATTCCGAATTAATATTATAATTATTATTAGGTTATAATGAAATGCAGTCCAAATTATTTAAAATTTTTATTCAAATACCGATGTTTCGGAGACCTTTTCTCTCCTTCTTCAGGGTTATGAATAGTTATTGATTGGTGAGTATAACTAGGCTCACATTTGTCTTTCTTTTCAGTGATAACAACAATATTACAATACTTTTCACCATTATATCACAAGTGTACTTAGTCAACTTAGTTAATCTTGAAAGATTTTAGTTAATGAGCTGAAAATTGGTACGCAAATATCTTACAATGCACCAAATTTAGCTTTTTACCTAAAACCGGTTCCTGAGTGTACAAAATGCCAATCTTGTAAGGTTTTAGTTCATGGGCTAAAAATTGGTACGCAAATAAATTGAAATTCACCAAATTTTAGCTTTTTACATGAAAACGTTTTATGAAAGTACAAATTTTCAATCTTTAAAATTTTTAGTTAATGAGCTGAAAATGGCATGCAACTATGTATTTTGCATTACAATACACCAAATTTTACCTTTTTATCTGAAAACGTTTCTTGATTATATATACATTTTTTGAATGACTAATATTTTTTTTATATATAATTGAAGAGTAAAAATATATAATTATAAAATGGACCGATAAAATAATAAAATTTCATTTAATAAACACATATTTATTAGCTAAGCTTAGTTGAAAATTTTCCATTGAGAAAGGGGAAATTCTCCCGAAATTTTTGTGTTTGTTTAAACGTTTAAAGATTGTTTTATAAAAGATTTGTATTTATTTTGACAATCAATCATTTTTTTTAATATTATCAATTATCTTTTTTGATCAACAAAATCGGTAAAATTAGTGGATATATTTTATCCGCGGCCCGGGACAATTTTTTCCTTCAAATGTGGCCCGTGTAACCATAAAGGCTGGACACCCCTGGTCTAATGGATAAACGTTGATGTGTTTTTTTTCCAAATCCAAAGAACGTATAATTCTCTTCCTAAGTTTTCAAATTGTTCTGCACCAATCAATTTCCAAAAGATTACAGGAGCTGAGGAGATATTATAAGGAACAAAAACAACAATAGGTATTCACATATGCCAAAAAAACAAAAACATAATACCTAATTAAAAAAAAATAAAAAAAAAATAATATAAAGTCTAAAATCCCAATGACAAAAAAATTCGATTTTGTAATTCAACAAGTGGAACAATTATAAATTCATATATTAGTACATTAGATAATATCGTTATCAATTGGCAAATAGGAGAATTCGGAAATAGTATTTCTTTGTCATCTCCCATTTGTGATAATATTTACTTTGAATAGAATTCATTTAGAAGTATTTATCGTTTATTTTCTAGATATGTAAATGCAATTGATTTATGAGTTTTATGGAAGAGAATAAATCATTTGTACACTATGAACTTAACATCAGTTTAAATATTAAATCATGATTTGTATTAATCTGTTTCTAAAATATAGATTATGGCGTGGATTTTGACACTAAGGTTTTGAATCAAATTAGAATTTATTTAATAAACGAGGAAATTATACAGTGTTCTTTTCCTATTTTCTGAACTTTGTACTGTAAAATTTAAGAAATTCAAATATTATTTTACCAAAAGAAGAGATTTTACCGATTACTTACTATTTTTTAATTTACTCTATGGGGTGAAAAAGTATTGGAATCATGTATGAAAAAAATGAACAAATTTTTGACGTTTCGGTCTACACTAAATAAAATTGAAGGAGTAATAAAAGAGTGTGTCTTCTGCTGGAATTATAAATTTTATTTATTTATAACGAGACTATAGTTTCGAGGCTTTGCCCTCTTCATCAGTCTATTACAATGGATTCACAGGGAATTAATTTATGAATTGAAGATGTGAATCCATTGTAATAGACTGATGAAGAGGGCAAAGCCCTCAAACTACTAGTCTCGTTATAAATAAATAAAATTTATAATTCCATCGAGAAAACACATTCTTTTATTATCTCCTTCAATATATAAAAATTCTGCTACTCTCGGCAAAAAACTTTCAATTTAATCTAAATAAAATTGTTGTTATCGGGGTAAATTTAAAGATCGTCGATTATAGTTAATTTGCTAAGATTTTCTTAAAGAATTTAATTTATTTTTCTCCATAGACATCTTTTTTTCTCTTACATTTGGAAAATTACATCTACATATTCAATGACGTCCTTTGGTAGAATTAAATTATAGCCTTTAAAGCCACCCTCGCTGATGACGATCTTAAAATCAAGCCGAAAGTTATAAGTGTGGTTTGAGTATCTTAGGGGCCGTCCATAAATTACGTCACACAGTATGGGAGGGAGTGGGGATCTTAAATTTGTGGCAAAATGTGACAAGGGATCTTAAAAATTGTGATGTCACAAAAGTCAAACTAAAAAATTGAAAAAAAATATCAAATATATATTATTATTCCAACCTGAAATATTGGTAAAATAAATCTAGGCAAAAATTGTAAGCAAGCAAATAAGGGTATAAAAGTGATAGTGTGACCTCACAATATAGGAGGGCTAAATGAAAATGTGACAGAATGTGGCACAAGGAAAGGGGGAGGGACTACAAATCTAGAAATTCGTGTGACGTAATTTATAGGCGGCCCCTTAAGTGATTTGGCCTCAACTCTGATACGTTGTCATTATATATGTTGCAGTAAAAACCCGTTTCACTGAATAACCCTGTGGCAACTAGAATCCACTGATGCAGGCCGAGCCTGGTTCAAAGGTCTAGAATCTTCATTCCCCCTAATTTTGGGTGTTTATTTTCAAAAATTTTTAAACGAATATGTCAAAAATTACATCTTCATTAGAAGAAAAGTTCTAAATTGATCAATTTCGTTTAAAATTTTTTGAAAATAAACACCCAAAATGAGGCGGGAGGTCAAAAATGAACATTATAGACCGTTGAACCAAACTCAACCAACATCAGTAAATTCTAGTTGTCACAAAGGTATTCAGTGAAATGCGTTTCAACAAGTAAGAACCCGTTCTCAATAAAAACGGGTTTTTACTGTAATATATACAAGAAGGCCGGAATGAAAAAAAAATTAAGAAATATGTAAAAAGGTCATGAAAAATTTAAAAAAAAAAAAAGAGAGAAGAGAACTTTTCAATATTATATGAATTTCTCTTTTGTCGTTTGGCAAATTACTGATCGGGATCGTTTCCTACTCTCGGGGAAAATTGCCTCAAAGGAACATAAAATGGAATTTTTATGAAATCGAATTTTTCGATATTATCAAAAACCTTAACAGAGAACTATTAAGTCTACTGTCGGATTCCATTCTCCTTTGCTGCTGCTACGAACCTACCTATATTAATATATAAAATAATAGAGATAGGTATTAGGGAATTTTTAATCTCTATCTACTATGGTTGTTAGGAATCGGATCGCTGGACACCCCGGGTGGATGGGAAGGGCAACGTTTTAATGAAATTAAGCCAATCATACTGTTCCAGGCACTCTGAGCGTGTAATATTCAATGTAATATTGCTTTTCCATTAATTTATTGTCCATTGACGTAATGTTGAAAAATTCCAATCAATTTTATTAATTAAAAACGAATATGGATTTTCATCTCATTAGGAGTTGAAAAATTCCTCCCTTTCTAAATAATGCCGAATCTATTTACCTACGAAAATAAAAAAATATAATGTGTGTGTGTGTGTGTGCGTGTATGTTTACTATACCTTACTAGAATAAGAAAAGTACCTATGTATTGGAATGACATCATCAGAATGTCATAAATGCCTGCCTACATTCACTCCTCGGACTTTTAAATTCAAAAACGTTATTTTTTTTCTCATTTATTTATTGGTAAAAGCCCATTTTGCCAGCCAATATAAAAAACGTTATTAATCGTTTCAAAATAATGTTTAATCCATTTAAAATGTTCATTTTTTTATTTTTATTATTATGCTTAGTAATGCAGAGGAAAATCATTTCAAATCATTTTTTATCAGAAACACAAGATGACTCAAACTAAAGATCGTAGGAAGCTCGTTCTTGTGTCAGATGTTTGTATTCTCAAATAATAAATAAATATTTATTATTCGACCTGCTTAGAGTATTATGTCGTGACCTCCTGTGGTACTAAGGGACCCGACAACATTTTAGGCAACCTCAGGAATTCCCTAGGGTATGAAGTTGCCTGATACCGTGAAAAATAGGGTTTCTCTCCCGGGATTTCTTGTTCTCAATTTCCCGGGAAATCCGCAAAAATATCTATTCCCGATTTCCCGAGAACAAAAGTAAATTCCTTTTTTCTTTAACATTTATCATCATATAAATGAAAATTAAATATTCCAAAACTACTTGTTTTAGCGTATTGATTTCCGATACGGAAACTATATAGAAGCAGAAATGTCACGCATCAAAAAACAAAATACAGGAGATACAGAATATAATACTATATATATTAAAAAAATTTAATTTATTTGAAGCCAGTGGAAAATTAACAAAAAATTTGAAATGCTCTTAAATGGTCTCCTTTGCATTAAACCAAACTCAGTGGAAAGTGAAAGAGTATTTTCGACTGCTAGCCTTTTTGTCAACAAAATTAGGACACGACTCAACGACAATTCAGTTAATGGGCTAGTTTGCTTGAGAACTCATTTTAAAAACGCTTCTGATAATTTTTTTTTTATTCTATTAGTAATTAAGTTTTTGTTTTAATGAAAAAATAAATGAATATTTTAATTGTTTTTTTAAATTAATAAATTCATTTTAATTAGTAAATATTAAAACCCGCTTTTTCCTGGAATATCTTCGAAATATTCTCGTTTCCCGGGAATTATTATTTGCCGAAAAATGAGAAACCCTAGTGGAGAACGTACGTTGCCAAGATTAGTGAACCTATTGCGATGATTTCTGTGGAAATCTGAGAGATTTGAGCATTGTAATAAAAATTAGAGTTAGTTCATTAGATAAATTTATTAAAAGGTATGTTTTAAGTACAAGTTACGGAGGAATGAACCGGAGAGTCTAATTTTAGTTCAGAATTAAGCATAGGTGACTGTGACACATCTGGCCATCTCTAGTGATGGAAAATATTACACGATTTAAATATAAGGGTGAGCTCGAGCCCCTGGACTATTTTGAGCTCACTACTCTTGAGTTTTGTAGCTTTATCAAGAATTATTGGTTAGATCTCCAAAAACACATAGATCGAAGGGGGTGCATTGCTCCCGTGCATGTGCCTTAGTGTAAGTGACTAAGTGTGGACGTGATTAAAGTCAGCAGTTTAAAACCGCGAGGAGCACCTAGTGTCTTTGTGTGTGTTTATATATGTTACATGCGTTTTCAAATCTATTCCCTTCTAGTGAGAAATGAATAAGTATAAGACATGGCCTCTAATTACCATCCGGATTAGTTGGCGCCAATACAATACTACTATTAATAATATATTATATTTATTATAAAATATATTAATTCGGGCGTTTGATAGGGAGGTAAATTTTGGGGCCGCACAACTAATTAGATTGTTAGGTTTCTATCTTCAGGACTACCAATCCGATGCAGAATTTCAGAAATATAAAATGATATGTCCTACGGTTCTAACTAATAAACAATAATTTGTTTAAATAAATTGCACTTCTAAAACGAGTACTAATATTATCAAAATAATATTTTTGTTTTTGTTTTTTACAGTAAAACTTCTTTATTTCAGCACGTAGATTTCAAATAAAACAATGAATCTAATTGCCTATTTTATCAATGATCACGTAGATACATTTTTGAAAATTAAATAAAAAGCTGATTTCCAACAAGGGATAAATTTCTAAAAAAAAAAAACTGTTTAGTCCAGTCGACTTGAGCTTACTGGCCGTACCAAATTAAGTAATGCCCTTTTGTTTTTATAAAAAAATTTAAAAGAAAACTCTATTAAAATAATATGTAAAATTAAATAAGATATTCGACCTCAAAACCCTACTTTCGAGAATGTTTGTTTTTTTATCCCAAGCCATATTTAAAGTTATAATCAGATCGTTTTAAAAAGAAGACAATTTTTAAAAATTTAATTTTTCTTTATTTGCTAATTTGTTTTGTGATGTCTGTATAAATTTACCTTTAAAATTACTTATAATTATTTTATTTTAATCTTTGTTTGCAATTGATGCGGGGTAAGTGAAAGTCTGTATAAAGTATGAATTTAAATACCTCGCTATTTTTTTCTCGGTTCGATAAAGTATAAATTTCATTGATATAGAATTTCAATTAAAATCGAAGATTAGGATGTCTTCTTCTTATACTTCTTTCTAGGCTAAGTAGCCTGTTTACTTTTCCAAGAATACGTCCATCCTTCAATATTTCTTTTTTGGTCTCCCTCTACTCCTCCTGCTGTACGAGTAGGATATGAGAGAGAAATAAAAATTGGAATTGTTGGATGGAAAAGAATAATTGATAAAGTTCCATTGAAGTCTTATTATATTGAACAGACTTTATATTTCTAATCAAATAAAATAAAAGTAAAAATACGATATTTTTGGACAAGTAAATAAAGTTTTCAATAAATCTCATCTGCAAACATATTGACGGAAATTTTTTTTGATATGTTTGGATTAAAATTCATAGAATTATTTATTATTATTTCTAGAAACTTTAGATGATATTTTTGTTTTGGATATTCAAGGACCATGCAGCAGACAAGTTCATAAAAGAAAAGACATATACTAAGTTAATTGATATTTTTTAAATCTCAACCCTATAACATGCGCGGATCCAGGGGGGCGGCGACTCCCCACCCCCCCCCCGCGACACACTTCCGAGATCAAAAGTAGATCTTATATACCGGTGACCGCCCCCCTAAATCAGAGGTCTGGATCCGCGCCTGCCCTATAATCCATAATTCCACATATTAAGAAGAAATAAAAAGTAAAGCTCTCTGAAAAAATGAAGGAATTTTTTCAACCGAAAAAATATACCCTCTATATTAGGGAGCTCCTTATTTTGGATATTTTCGAATATTTGCGCTGACAGGGGCTCATATGGTTCTAAATAAATGAATAAAAAATATCCCCTAAGTTTCAAGTGTCTATCTCATTTTTAACCTAGTGCTGCACAGCGATTAAGTTTCCCATCTAAATACCATGGGGTTTTGGGCATTGAACGATCAATTTTTTATTTCGGCCAAAGTAATGGTTCAAAAAATTCGAAACTCTGTAAGCTTTATTCTTATAATAGTAGCTATCCATCAGAATTTTTACAGATTTTTAGCTTTTATAATTTTGGAGTTACATCTAGATAACATATTGCTTTATCTTAGTATTAGTAAGTTATAGACTGCAAAATTATAATAGCTAAAAATCTATAAAAATTCTGAGGGATAGCTACTATAATAAGGATAAAGTCTAGAGAGTTTCAAATTTTTTGAACTATTATTTTGACCAGAATAAAAAATTGATCGTTCAATGCCAAAAACCCCATGTTATTTAGATGGGAAACTTAATCGCTGTGTAGTACTAGGTTAACATTGAGATAGAGACTTGAAACTTGGGAGATATTTTTTTTATTTATTTAGAACCATATGAGTCTTGCCCGCGTAAATATTAGAAAATATCCAAAATAAGGAGCACCCTACTCTACATAATAACACGACATTACTACAACATGATTTTCCAAAACACTGCTTTAGAGGGAAAATTCCTATACATGTCTGTGATGAGAGTTTTCAGGATATGCATCAAGGTTTTGATTACATGATCGTGAAGATATTAAAAAATTATTGTATGGATAAGTGACTTATTAAGCAAATTAAGTCAAGAAGGCATGTTAGATAAACAAAATTAATTCAGAAGACAATAATATATTTGGGAACACTGTTATTAAATATTTTATCCTAGAATGCCTATAATAATATTACAGCATTTAATTAACCATTCATTGAAATACATTTATTATATGATATATTTATTAAACCAATTATTTTACATTAATTAATGTATACATTGTATTTTTGCTTCGATTCCGGAGATTACTTCTCCACCATCGAGTGTCCTTATTCATCTTTAGTCCTTGGTTTTAATAAGAGGAAAAATCTAATTAGATAAAAAATCCTCTTTTCCGATAATTATTTCAATTTCATTATTCCCCAATCAAGTCGATTGGTTTTAATTACCCCATCTCTCATTATTCTATATGATATATTTAAAAATTATTTTTTAAATATAGATCGTTGTCTTGAAAAAAAGAGCGAGATTTAAGTGAAAATTTGACGATGACACAAATAGGCCAGCTAAGAGTGAGATGGGACTCGCTTAGATACCTAAGTTTCAATTCCTTATAACATCCAAAATAGTTGAGATATCAAGTTCATTCTTATTTGTTATTGATAAAGAAAAGAATGAGTGAATTTGTGGAATTTTTTAATAATTTTATATTAAATCATTTCTAAGCGCTGGGAGGTAAAATACTCACCAATGGGTCTTTCTCAACCCGTCATTTTAAAGCGAAAGAAATTGTAAAAAGATTACATTTAATTGTAATTAAAGAATTACAGTGATATCTCACAAGTCATAATATTTTTATTATTTTTATTTTTTTAGACCCCCAAAAACATTCGACTATCCTCACAGTAATTAAAATTTTTTGAATTTCAGTGAAAATGAATATTTACATAAAGTTGTCAATTTTAACTCTGTGTCCTATTAGTTTACGAGCTAAAATGCTCTCGCAGATAGACATTGTAGCGACATTAATAGGGTTCAATTTTGCTTTTAAACCGAAGCTACAAAACAAGAATTTTTAAAAAGACTCAATAGAAAATTGTTGCCAATATTATTCTATTGTTAGATGATATTTTGCCTGAGAGAAAACGTTTTCACTTAATGGTTTTTAGCAGTCTAGGAGAAGAAAATATCATATACCTAATAGTAATAAATAATGTGGAATAATTTTGATTATTTTTAACAAATATATTTCTGATAATTATAAAATGATAAGAATCCGAATTTGAAAATTTTTGGAACCTAAATATGTTCCCATGCCAGTTCTTTGTTTTGTATACGAGTATCACAAATTTTTCAGAACCTAACTTTGATTAGTATTTCCGAAAATGTAAAACTTTCAAAAGTAGGCTCTCCACATTGGTTTCTATGACTTATATACACCTATGTATTAATAAATAAATAGGTAATATTTTTTTCTATTAAATTTAAAAAAAAATTATGATTTTTTTCTTAACTTCTAAAAAACATAAAAATTATGATTATTTTAAGATAATCTTTATCTTTAAATCAATAGATAAATAAGTATTTTCAACAATTTCAAAAATATTTATATTGACTTCACCTTTTATATTATTTAAATATAAATTTTTCGGAAACGTTTCAAGTTCTTTTAAACAATTTTTCAGTTGTAATTTTATTCAAGAATTGTTATTAGCTTCGGTTAAAAAAATGAAAATTTTATTAGCTCTTATAAATAAAAAACTCAATATCATTTTTATGGCACTGAATTTCATCCCTTCTTTTTATTTATTTATTTATTTTCCGATTGTTTGCATTTAAACGGAAGCAATGTTTTCTATCTATTCATTCTATTTGCCGATGTCTTATGGAGGATTCTGTCAAGCTTTGGATAAGACATCAGTTCACAATTCAACAATTTTCTGCTTGTTGGTATTATTTGAATTTTTCGGTGACAGATCAAGAGAGACAGCCGTTCGAGAGATGTTCAATATCCTGAGGTGGCTGATTCAATCAGCGAAGTAATCTTCTTTTATTGAATTGAGTTGGAGGATCTTAATTGAGAAGCCAACCTCGGAGAGAAAAATCTTTATTCTAAACATCTCTATAGATTTTATTAAAACGGATATTGTTGACAGCTGCCTATTCGAGTTTCACTTAATTAGAGTATGTATAGGGTATATTGCATGTATATACGAGAGAAGAAGATATATCATTGCTTTGAGAATAGAAGATAGAGAGATTGGATAGTTGAATGATTCTCAGCAATGCCTTAAATAATTAAAATTTCAAGTTTTTATTATACAGGGTGTTTATAAAAGAATATAGCAGTTTGAATGCGTTATAATATCAATTTAATAAGGTGTATGAAGTTGTTTCGAAAATGTTTTCCAGTTTTAGCGCGTGCAGATAGATTTTTTTCGTGGATAAATTGGAAAAGTGCCGGAACACTTCATTGGCCTCTCTCCCGGCCTCCGTCTTTCCCGACACTTATAACCTTTAAACCTTCAAAACTCGGGTGCACAAAAAACCTACGCCTCCACCCTTTCGATTTCTCAATTTCCTCTTCTCTTCGGTAATCCAAGGATCTTTCGAGATCCATATAGGCTGCATCTTCCTGGTGCAGCCCTTTCTTGAATTCAATTTCTTAAAAAAAAATATGTATCTGCACGCTCATGGAAGCAGCAAGGAGGCCGGGAGAGAGTTTTGGTTCCATGAGGTCATGGGGACAAGCGTATTGGCGAATGAAGTAATCCGGCACTTTTCCAATTTAACTGCACACGCTAAAACTGGAAAACATTCTCTTCAATTCTAGCATAGAAAAAACTACGTAAACCTCATCTAATTGATATTATAACGCATTCAAACTGCTATATTATTTTATAAACACCCTGTATTTAGTTTACGAGCTACAATGTTCTAACAGATGCCAGACAGACTGACAGTAAAAGGATCCGGTTTTATATTATAAACGGAATCTTATAAATAATTCAAATCAGTTTATTTTAAAATTAACTAGTGTTCATTTTTTTTTTTGAAGTTGGCGCATGATCTAGTTTTACTGAAATAATACCTAATACTTTAATAATAATAATCAAATAACCAACTACCGAAGTAAAAAGCGAAACAATCCTCTTTCAATTTGGTAATTACCATTCTACCCTCTCAGTGTAATGGGATGATATTTGGTCTTTCTTTTCAAAATCGAATTGAGTTTCCACCGTTGAGAGGTTTTTAATGAACTTCTTGGCTCAAATAACATTGTATGGCAATCAAATTAGATAATTTGCCCTCTTCTCTTTCTCTCGTGCTCTCTTTGAAAGGATCTCTCTGAATGTGACGTTGAAAAAATGGATTCTGGCTAAAATTTTAATTCTATGACAAGAACAAAAGACTTTGCCCCCAAGTAGCAATTAATTTCTACGTAATACCAGCAATGGACATTGGCTCCGGCTTGGCATTTGGATAATTACTCTCTTTTGATAAAACTTTAGATTTTAATATCTTTTGGAAAAATAGTAAATATATTTATTTTTTAATAACGCGCCATTAACAGTGGATGTTTTCAAAGTTACGATTTTGCTTTAATTTTCAGTTACTTGTAATTTATGAAAATACAAGTATTATTATCAGTTAAAATTATATGAAATTTAAGCTAATCTCAACAGGTTCTATTACAGTCATATGATGCAACATTTAATTACTTTGTTCTTTATTTATTTATTTTATTGTTTAGCCCAGGGGCTACCAAACTGTGCACCGCGGCGCCACCATACTCATGTTTGCCCACAGAGGCCCGGAATTATATTTATATACTAGCTCTTGTAAAATAATTCATAATTATGCACTTAATCATAGGATTAATATTTCTAATATAATCTTAGACAAAGACTTAATTAGAACATTGGTTTAATTTACTAATAGAACTTTCAAATCAAAAATACCATATTTAATTTTACATGTTCGTAAAAAAAATCGAATTCGATGTTTCTTTCAATCTTTCAGGTACATTGAACTCAAAAAATTCAAATTATTATATATATATGTGTGTGTGTGACTAATTTATTATTGTATCACTTTGAAAGCTATTATTTTACTTTTTTCACTAAAAAATTATTTCATACGTGTTTAACCTATAAGGATATAGATTGAGAGTATAATTCTTTTTCATGTGTTTTTGTTTTTCAATTTTTTTTAACATAATTTAACTCAATATAATAGACCCTGCATGCAATTTTATTATCAGTATTAAAATAGTTATCTTGTGTTATGGAGAAGTAGACATACTTGATTAATAGAAAATTCTTTATTTCGTGTCTGACCTTGTTTCAATGTCTCCAATGGATACAGACTTGTCTCCGGGATTATTATAAAACTACCCAAGCTTATATTTCGCGCCCTTTTCTTTAAATACCAGAGTGAGACATTCTACACCAATTGCATTTCAGAGAATTTATTATTTTTTAATTTTTATCTTTAGGTAATTATTTTTAAAATATTTTCAATGAAATAAGGGAATTATTTTTTCTAAATTTTGGTAGATTCTTTTCATTTGCTTTTAAGGAAAGAAAACAGTTTATTTATCGAATACATTTTTTTCATTAAATAATTATATACAATAAATTTATTTTTATTAGGTAGATTTTTTAATCAAATAAATAATAATTAACAATTATTTATTATGGGGTGTTTATTTTAAAAAACAATTCATACGAAATTTGTTTTTAATAAAATAAATAATTTATTTTTTCTAATAAAATTTCCTCGCTAGGCTTGAAAGCTAAAGCCTGCTAGGAGTGTTTAATTTGATAAAAAAATTCCCGATTCAAAATGATTTAATTTTTTATTTTCATAAAAATTTCGATTTTTTTTCCAATTTTTCAGGTACCTTAAATTCAAAAAATTGAAAACCTCTCTCTCTCTATTTTGCGTGGTTGATCAAATAAAATACACATTTTTTGGTACTAGAACGAACTGAACAATTCTGCTTTCTTGACTAGTGATAAGAATGGGGAATCCGGACCGACAAAAAAAATTATGACTTTACTTTTTTGAATTATCGTGGATTATGGGAATCTAGACAGATCGACATTAGATATTATTATACATAAGCTCATATGTTGCCATTTATATTTAGGATGACTTACAACGGTTGTCTTTATTCGCTAAATGTGTCCAAATACTTATAAATAATATATTTGCATGGTGCAACTTTCCTTGCTTTATAGGGTATAAGGCGAGGCAGGCCTCTTGAGTTATGAGTATTTAGTTTCATTTCATCACGCTCCTATTAACAATATCGATTTTAGCAGATCAAATCGATTCATATCTATTTTCACTTGATAACAGCTTAAAAATTAGAAGCCGAAACGCATCGGGAATAAACTAAAAAATCTGAGTAATTGGAAAGAATTCTTAAGTTCAGCAGCTTGAACATCAGAACATGGTGCGAAGCAACATAAGGCATATTTATATAATATACACATACATTTATAAAGTATTATAAATTTGGACAATTTTAAAAATTAACCATGTAAAATATAGACCTACTGTCAAAAAATTGTAGAAAAAATTTGAAAAGAAAAATATATAAGCAATCCTTAAAACCCAAATAATGGAACGGAGGAAGTAAAGAAATTAAATTAATTAATAAATTAAACATTGTATTTTATTCACCTTCTTATTATCTGAATGACAAATTCCTCTTATTGTTGCGGGCTGAATTTGGTTCACGTAGTTTGGGGGGCAAGTCTGAGCTATATTTATCAATTCCAACAGGATGTAAGCACACACATGTGATTGAGAAGGCTATTAAAAAACCGAACTCTTAGAATAATTCTAGAGAAAAATCAAATTAATAAATAACAGTTCTACAAGTTGTTACTTAATTTATATGATAGGTTGCTTTCAAAAAGACAAGGTCTTTAGCTAAATTAAACAATAGAAAAAAGTCCATAAAAATAATTTGCAATGTCCATTTTAATCCAGAAAAATTCGATAAATACTTGACAGTGTCAAATAAATTAAACGACTCTGATTCGAATTTATTAAAAGAATGTCTAGTTCGAACATAATCATTATCTGCGGTGGGAATGCTTCAAAATTTATGAGTCGGCTGGCACGCGGATGGCACTCAACGACCGTGATTTGACCTCCAATTAAATTTAACTGATGATTGTTTATTGATAGAAAACTGCATCAGTGATCAACTGGAAAACATGGCATTCTTCAACCTGCTAATTAATTATGGCCATCATAGATCGTTCATTTGATTCCAATGAAAATTTATTAATATTTATGTAGCAGAGCGAACAGTCCATGTTCAGATACACACACTAGGAATGAGTGATATGCTTGCATTGATTTATATTATCTATGCTGAATTATTATTATGTCAGATGAAAATTCAAAATTTATGAAAGACAAATAAATTATATTCATAAATGATTAGATCAGCACGGATGAATTATTTTATACTTTTCAATTTATTGAAATATTTAATTTTTACTCATACTTGTTGTAATATCAGTATCATTGAATGATTTATGTAATATGTATGTTTTCTTTCATAAATAGAATTAAATATTTAATGTATTATCTATGAGCTAAAAAGTTTGGTAATGTTTAGATTTTTAAAAAAATACATTTTCGGTTGTTTGTAATTAGGAACTAAATGAGAAAAAAAAGAATCTTTTTCAAGACTTGCTACTCTTTCCCCAAATTTCATTGTCTGTAAACGATTTGAGATAGTAAAATGATACTTGAAGCAGATATTCAGCTTATTAATACTACAAACGAACTTATTACGGCGTTCAGTTCTTATGTATCGAGTGAATCTTAATCCAAGCACACGTACATAATTATGGTTTTAAATAATTTTTATCCAATTTTAGAGATTTTAAAACAAAATGAAAATTTTGGAGTGAATTCAATGAATGAATATTTATTAATTTTTATAAAAATACACAATAAACAGCGATTTAATCACTTCATCTTTAATCTTTATTGACTGAGATGAGCATCTCTAAAGCATCATGCAGAGGACAACCTCTTTGATTCTCTTTGTGAAAAAGCTCTAAAGCTCATGCACAAATGACAATTTCTTTTTTTTTATAATGATACTGGTACAAGAACAGGTTGCACCAAAAAGGTTCAACCTCTGTAGTCCGCGGAGGACTCTTGTATCTTGGAAATAAGAAGAGATTTAGGGATTGATTCGGAGTTGAGGTATTCGTGGATGTGTGGCTTGAAAGATTGAAGGTTATATGTTGCTGGGAAGACGGTCGGAGGAAGAAAGTTACTGTCTCAAGATGTCATAGGGATAAACGATGAGTTGGCGAATCCGTTTGTTCGGTTAGTATCCAATTTAAGCGCGTAGGGGTGTTGAGTCCTAGAAAATCGTGTATTTCGCGGAAATTAAGCCTTGGAGGGATTTTTGATTTTATCTCTTCCGAATAAAAACCATGGAAATATCTATTATTATTAAAACGAAACTGTTGTAGACTCAATTCCATAATGTACCTACATTGAACAACATTGTCAAATTTTAAAATCTGTAAAAGGAAGACTCGATTATATACTAAGGATGTCTTGGATCGAGTCTATTGGTTTAATACATTTGCTAATTATGCATAGACTTTTGAGCTGTTCTTAACAAATACAGATGTAATGATTGGAATGTTGTTTTTTATCTTAATTTTTATAATAAATAATAATATCAAAGCATTCACTCTTATAAATCACGATAACAGTAGATGACACGGTTAGATCCTGAATGGGAGAACGTCTACAAATAATCCTTGTTTAAATTGAAAATTTATTTTTCCCGAGAGTAGCAGAATTTTTATAAATTGAAGGAGACAATAAGAGTGTCTTCTGATGGAATTATAAACTGATGAAGAGGGCAAAGCTCTCGAAATAAATAACTTGAAAAATGTATAATTCCAGCAGAAGACACTCTCTTTTATTGTCTCCTTCAATCCTTGTTTGGTGAAATTAGATATGTTTAAGTCGTTTTAATCTCTGTTATGTCGTTATTCTATTTTTGGAAATGCTTAAATTTTTTACAAGTTTTCACTTAAGTTGATCAAATAAACAAATATATATCTTGCAGCAAGACTTGTATAAAGATTTAGCTAGTTCTAGTTTAACTATTTAGACACAACACGGCTTAAGTAAAAAGTTACATGCTAAAATTTAGATACTGAGACCTTTTTTGTTTGAATTACAATAATTTCCTTAAAAATCTGACCTTTTCAATCATTTAAAGAATAATAATAGAATTAAATGTTACTGACCCCCTGCAAGATAACTTTGAAAAACGCATTTTGCCTTCATTATTATTATTATTTATTTATTGGGACCCGCGTGCACCAAACAGAGGCACTGAGGAACGGGTCGTCTAAGTAAGTAACTAAGTATTTATTTATTTGTTATATTAATCTTTATTTCGAATAAAACCAATGTCATCAATTTTCTCTGCTATCGGATGTCATTAAATCAAATGAACCTCGATTCCCATCCACTTCTTCCACTTGTCGTTACACGAATCCCTAAATTGTTTTTAATTTGCCATTGGAAATTTATCCAAACGCCCTTCTTGACATTACAGAGATACATAATATTTAATAGGTTGCCGATATTTAAGATGGTTTTCCAATAGAGATGTGTCGCTATTTTCTTACTACCCGGACGAGCGAGATAGCGGAAAACAGTCTCAACCTTCAGCACACTCGATTTATGGAAGACGATTACAACCGAACAATATATTGATTAGAGAAAAAAATCACGTTCAAAAACAGCTAACAACTTGTCTTAGACTTCCAATCTCTTTAAAACTTATGTTAACAAAATGATCTCATTTACGATTTCTAATAAATATATTAAGGTAGAATAGCGATAAATAAAATATTAGTTGCAAAATTAGCAACAAGTTTTGAGTAAAAAAATGGCAGTTTATGTAAAATTAGTAGTAGGTACTGAAATTTAGAGGTTATGTGTTTACTGTTAGCAATCTTTACTCAAATTTTTATTTTATCCAATACGAAGCATGGGAAAAGTATTGTAATTTATTTATTATAATCACTGTATTCGTTTTTATTAGCTTAAGGAATATGCACTTTTTTTATAAGAAAATATTTCAAGTGTATATCATAAAAGAATAGATTTAAAAACAGTAAATATTTTGTTTATATTTCATTTTAATAATGTGTTCATCATACCATTGTTTTAGAATTTTTATTTAATTATTTTTTTAATATTATTTAAGTTTTATCACCTTATTATATGCCCAAAAGTAGATGGCCGGCGCAAGGCAGGTTCAGCGCGAGCGCCGGAACCCTTTGAGAGGCCCCGCGGTTTACGAAAATTACCCAAATAAAAAAAAAACGATTTTGATTAACTTTTTACAGAATTATCATACCATTAGAATCCAGTTCGATATGCAGCCGTTGCACAAAATCATAAAGTGCTAGAGTTATTCTTTTATTAATTTACTAATTTACCCCAATAATAATTAATAGAAAATCAATGGAGATTTATTGGTTTCTTAATAAATTCATCCAAATTAGAACTTTTTGAAATAACCATCTTTTTCTAATAAATGAATAATAATTATTATCATTTCCGTCCATAATTTAATTTATAATTTGAAAGTTTATATTAGGAAAATAAGGACCTCGTTATTTTCCCAATATAAACTTTCAAATTATAAATGAATAATTTTTCAATTTTATTTCCAAATAGACCAACTAACAAATTTGTTGAAAAGTTTTTTATTTTGCCTAAATAAATAAATAAAAAAAAAAAATGATCAGGTCAAATTGTATCGGATATTTTTTTCAGTAAGTATTATAAATAAAAATTTCAATATTTTAAGGAAGTTTATAATTTTATGTCGGGCCGCATTTAGTGCTTGATCATGAGTTGCTCAGCCATGCTTTATGTGGCAACACACATTAAGAGATATTTTGACCAATTAATTAATATCTACCTATCTCTTAAAATATAAATTTCTAGGTGTATACTATAGGCGCATGCTTTTATTGTAGAAAATAAAAATAAATTTTTAATAGTAAATTTTAAAAAAAATATAGCTAGTATCGTAATTAGGCTTATAGCTAGAAAGGCCGAAAAAGCCAAAAAAAAAAAATATAGTACATTGTTTAAATTTTATTTATTTTCCTATTTATTTCATAAAAGAGCTGATATTTGACAATTATTTATCAACAGTCTGTATTTATAATAATTTTCTCCTGTTTAATTATAGTGTAATATTAAATACTCCATTATAAACATATGTAGATATATGAGGTGTTTTTTATTTTTATAATCATTAAATTATCCAAAAGATTTAAAAAATTGTATTTAGATGTTTACCTTGTATATCATGTAGGTTTGAACAATTCTCCCCAATGCAGTAGTCAACAAAATGCACAAAACCCGACACAGAGAAAACACAAATATTAAGCACTTGACCCGCTGGCTACTCGACTCGGAATGAAATAAATGCATTTCAATGCAAAAAACAGAGCAAAGGTAAAAGAATCCCGTTACTTGATTAGATATCAGAAAGGAAAATAATTGCAGATAAAATAAAAACGTATTAAAGACATGGCCAATTGATTTGAGATTGTTTTCAATAAACTAGAGTGTGCGTCAAGTGCTTTTCAATTAACTTTCAAATATTAATTAAAAATCAACATCTTAGAGGAAAAAAACTTTTAAATAAATATTTAATAAATAAAATAACAAATAATCATATAATTGTAATAAAATCTATGACAAATTTACAAAATCAAATATTACAGTTCTTACAAGTGTTATGACCTGACCAATTATTATTATTGGTTAAAAATCTACACTCCCCAACTACACAATCACTAACATACATTTTGACAAAATAATTAATATCATTAAAAATATAAATGTGGTCTATAAGAAGTTTAAATTACTGAAATAATAATTATTTTAGAAAATTTTAATACGAGATGAAGATTGGAATTTAATAAGAACCTGATTATTTTTTTACCTCTTGGTGAGCTTCTAAATTTACTATTTTTGGTAAATTTTAATCTTGAAAATAACTTCCCGTATATGTAAATACATACATACCTTAGGGTACTCCTTATTTTGGATATTTTCAAATATTTACGCTGACAGGGGCTCATAAGGCTCGAAATAAATAAAAAAAAAATATCCCCCAAGTTTCAAGTCTCTATCTCAATTTTAACCTAGTGCTACACAGCGATTAAGTTTCCCATCTAAATAACATGGGGTTTTTTGCATTGAACGATCAATTTTTATTCCGGCTAAAGTAACAATTTAAAAAATTTGAAACTCTGTAGACTTTATCCTTATAATAGTAGCTATCCTTCAAAATTTTTACAGATTTTTAGCTATTACAATTTTGGAGTTACATCTAGATAAAATACTGCTATATCTTAGTATTAGTAAGTTATAGACTCTAAAATTATAATAGCTAAAAATCTGTAAAAATTCTGAGGGATAGCTACTATTATAAGGATAAAGTCTACAGAGTTTCAAATTTTTTGAAGCATTACTTTAGCCGGAATAAAAAATTAATCGTTCAATGCCAAAAACCCCATGTTATTTAGATGGAAACTTAATCGCTATGTAGCACTAGGTTAAAATTGAGATAGACTTGAAACTGGGGAATATTTTTTTTTATTTATTTCGAACCTTATGAGCCCCTGTCAGCGTAAATATTCGAAAATATACAAAATAAGGAGCACTCTAACATAAGGTACATACTTACAAAAAGTTATATAATATACATATTATGAATATTATGAAACTTGTAATATTTTTTCTGGATAGACAATTAATTGTATTTCTATACATTCAATCAGAAAATTTGTATGTAAATTTTTTTTATCTAATGAAAATAGAGTCGAAAAAAGACAAAAATTAATTATTTTTCCAAAAATCTAGTTCCAGATTCAAAATTTAAAATTAGCACTTTTATTTTTCGACAACTTTTTATTTGATTTTCAAATTTCTTTTTTTTAGAAAAAAAAATTTATCAGGACGAAATGTATCAGATTCCCCCTTTTCAGAAATTTTCTAGCCCAAAAATTTTATTTCATATAATATTCTTTTAATATTGAAAATACAAGGTATATTTTAATTTCGAGATAAGATAATATTTACCTAATGAGAAAGCTGAGGTTTTTGTCAGTTTTTTAATACATTCTTTAAAACTTTTGAAATTTGTACGCAGATTAATTACCCACTTTGATATACTAAAATTTCCCCTTAGGGGGAATTCCACCCTTGAATTCCACTCCGATTGAGAACCCCTGATCTAGAAGATTATATTCTTAATCTACGTTTTGACAAAACACTTAATTAAAAGTAAGATTTAATTAATGCGAATAAACAAAAGCTTCTTTCTATATTGAAAATTAATTTATAGATTCATCAAAGAATTTTTGTTGGGATTTCAATTATGAAAAAGAAAATGAAATAACTTAGCAAGGTATATATAATTTAACTAGAACACGCTTTGAACATCTATAAAATTAATCACCCGCCACTTAAGTTGTTTTGATTCGTTTAATTTTGTGCGATACTTTGGAGGGAGAGAGCGTTTCTGGCCCATCCTCGCCCTCTTCAGAAGAATTTCCTCTTTTTTTTTCTTCGCGATGGGTTGAGGGTTTCTGCCTCTTTGCCAACTCAAGTCGTCACTGATAATTAATCGCGCTGCTGTCTGTGCCAATTAGCCAGAGTGAAGGGTCGTTATGCCCCTTCCTTTCTCAGTTCACACCCTTTCACTGTACTCGTTTTAGATTTCAAATCTTTAATTACTAATATCGTTATAAAAACTGGAGCTCTTTTCCCCTTCATATTTCTTCACTAAGATTCAAACCTAAAGAGCATCTACGAAGAAATAAATCAAAGAGTTATTTTTAATTTTGCTATAGAAAAAAATATAAATCAATATAAAAATCTGGCAAGATTTGATACTGCTGCTGCTGTCTCTAATAAAAGTTTATAGTACCTGGCGGTCGAGCGTTGCTCGGTAAGTTCTTGCTTTAGTTAAGTGCGTTAAATAATATTTTTAATTTTTTAAATTTAAGTTCTGGAAAAATTATTAAATTTTTTATTTCCAGCTTTAATATCTTCTTCTTCGAGTGCCATACCCGAAACGGGTATTGGGGCCTCTCCACATATACCTGTGCTGAGTGTGTTAAGATGTTTTACACAGATATACGGGACCTACTTTTTAAAGCCGGTTCCGAACGGCACGTTTGGAGAAGTTACTAGGCAATTATACTCTTGGTAGGTTGCCATTACTTTCCAAGAGGAGTCGAGTGCAAATATCTGATCTGGCGAGACTCAGTCTCGAACCAGCGAACTTCGAGTCAGCGACCCGACACTCAAGCCACTGACAGTCGCTTCAGCTTTAATATATATAAGTTTAACTAAATTACCAAATTTCATTTTCTATTTCCTATACCGTCCAAGTTACAAGAAGACATTTCGATTTCCTTATGTATGTCACGAATTATAGTATGTTACCATATCACGTAAAAGCCTAGATTTAGGAAAATAATATCAACTAAAATTGTGAAATCAATAAATATAGATGGATATGTAAAATGAAAAACATGGGTTTTAATTGAAGTTACTATTTTCTCGACTTATTTAATAAATTGATGATGTTAAACTTGGCAGCACATTAGATGTCACTACTTTTTTGTCAACGATTTTTATTAATCGAACTTGGCCTTTTTTACACATGTGTTTTTTTTGGAATTTCACTTCTTTTTGTATGTAAATGGGTATTTATACCTTGAAGAAAGGAATGTTTCGGTTTAGCGATTTCACCCTTTATTAATGCTCCAAACTCTATCAACGTGCCAAATTTTAGCATTCCAGAGTCATTATATTTTCACTATGTGTTAATTAAGACTATAAATTTCACGCTTTCATTTAAGGTTCTGAAGAAGAGAAAGTTTCGTTATTTCGATTTTTTTCCTTTAAATGTACTCAAACTCTATCAATATGACAAATTTCAGCATTATAGGATCAGCGGAAGTACTCTAGAATTTTGATGAGTCAGTCAGTCTGTGAATGACGAAAAACCTATATTTGGCTTCTAACTTGGACGGTATACGCAATAGGAATAAGAAATTTCGTAACTTAGTTAAGCCCATTGATTAGTATTGTGGAAAAAAAATCCACCCACGTAGGCTTCCAGTGCGAAGTTACAGAAGCGTCAAAATGCCTCGAGTTGCTTCCTGTAACTTGTAAAGAGTAGTCTTGCAGTACATCCCACAAAACAACTGTTTAATATGATATTAAACAATTTATTCTAAGAAAGCTGATAATCTCCAGAAAATGAATATAATAAAGAATAATAGCATAATTTCATGGTCTATTTTCTTATTGATTGGTGGTAATTTTGGAGTACTCACAATTAATTTAAGAAAATAATTTCAACTAAAAATGTGAAATCAATAAATATATAAGGACATGTAAAATTAAAAACGTGCATTATAATTGAAGTTACTATATTCTCGATTCATATAATGAGCTTAACAGGACATTAGATCTCACTATTGTTATTAATCGAACTTGGCCTTTTTTACACATGTGTTTTTGTTGGGATTGCTTTTATTGTTTCCTAACTTAATTCAAATGAATTTATACATATTATTATGTCTTTTGGGTCTTCGATCTATAAAAAACTAAACACCCTTGTAAGCTCATGATTTGAAGCACCTACATTTATTTTTTAAAACACTGCAATTTGTCATTTCATCATTTTGCCGAAGCCATATTGGTGGCTAAGAGGATAGGAATCCCCCAGTTTGTTCATTGACATGTCTAACTCGCAGGACTGAGTGATGGAGGCAAAGGTATGGAATTTCACTGTTTATATTACGAGGGTAAACTCTCCTGCTTTTTACCAAACAAAGACCGTATCTGAAAGGTTATCGACAATATTTGTTAACTTATCAGTTCTTTCCCAAACAATGAAATTCTCCTCAAATAAATATAATTATTGGTTCAAAAATCTAAGAATTTTAATAAAAAATCATTATCATTCAGTTGAGTTTTCTATCGAAAAATTCATTAATTAGGTAGTTATATTAATTTATTTGTTAATTTCGGATTAGCTTTTCTAAAATATAACATTAAATTAAAAGAAATAATTTAATCTATTATTTACTGGTGACCTGGCGGGCGGCGTCTCGGTCCAAAAATTTTATTCCTCTTAAAAAACCACACTCCAAATGTATACCTGTAAACTCCCTAAAATACATAGTCTCTTAAAAGTTTCGCCTCATTTTCGTCCTGACAACTACAGAAATGAGGCTCTAGATATGAATCTGGAAGTATTTTTTTTTCATTTATAACCTACAGCATTGTGATATTTTTTGTGAGGAAATAGATTTATTTAAATAAGAGGGATCGTGGGAGGAGGAGAATTATATATCATTTTTTTTTTAATTTGGGATCGATAATCGATATAAGGCTCCAAATATGTAAAAGAGATCGGGTGTTGTTTGTATGACAGGCTGATCCAGTATTGCCATGAGAAACTCGAGCATGCGTGTCTTAAGTCGTTCAATTTTGTGAAAATAAAAAAATAAGAATAACAAAATTTAGATTTTTAAAAAATTATAAAAAAGTGGCAAATTATTAAAAAATAAACATATAATATATAAAATATAAATCAAAAAAGATGTGATTAATTTCTTCTTCTGTGTGCAAAGAAAAGCTAATTAAATATTTAATTTTTGAGTGGTGAGGGGGGAGGAATAATTATCAATATATTAAATGTTTCTTAATTTAAAATCAATTGGAGTCTTTCGTTTCAAAATTCGAGTTCAAATTACAATTATATTTCAAATTTGCCGACGGCATCAGCGGCCCCTGTCGGCAGCATTACGTTAGCGTTGCTGCAAATTAATCAGGGCTATTATATATATTATTAGAACTTTTAAAATTGTAATTATGGTAAATTCAAATAAAATAATGTGAATATTCTAATCTATAAAAAATTACTGAATCCACGGTTCTAGACGGGCAAATATTTTTACGGGGTGTGTTAGAAAAATACACATTATGGACTATTCGGTTCGAGTCTAGAAGGATTTTGACAGAAAGCACAAAACTGTGATTTCATAGCTACCGTGAACTTTCTTTGAATTTGAAATTCTTTTCAAAGACAATTGAGCCATTTAGTGTTGTAAAAAAGTATTTAAAGCAGAGCTACAGAGTCGGTAAAAAAACACTCGACTCCGACTCCGACTCCTCACTTCGACAAAATTAAATACCAAGTTATTAAAATATTTAAGTTTATAATATTAAGTATAGTTCTTAAAAATAATAGGTATGTAGATAAATATAATTCATACTCACGACAAGTAAAATAATCTGAATTTGAGAATCGAAATAAAAATAAAACGTTCGTTAAATTTAAATAATTCCGTAGTCTTCTCCCATTACTTATCTGATGAAAATACATATAATATATGTTTCTCATCTTCAATGTATATTGAATACCAAATTCAAGTTTTGTCATTCGGTATTATGTACTCCTGAACATGGGTCAACAGCACGAAATAATTTATTGAGTTTTATCAAAAGTTTTCTTAATTTTCTTTTCTTTTTTTTGAGAAACACCACATAAACTCTCCTTAGCTGTAAAGAAGTAGTATTTGTTTAAAAAGTACTGAATAGCATAATAAACTTCATACAAATAAACCATCCTTTGTCATTTTTCCAAGCTAAACTATTTAAATTTTTCGAAAAAGCAAATATCAGGTAAACTTATGAAATGGAAATGAACCCTTATTCATATTCCTGATACTCCAGTTTATTTGCTTGAAAGTCTTCATAGCAAAAAACAGTATTTTTCCAATTTCGAATATTAAACTTGATAACAAATTTTATTGAAAACAAAAAGAGAGATATTCCGGAGCCGGAGTCGGCGTCGACACATTTTTCCCGACTCCGACTCCTCTGGCCAGAAATTCCTCTCGATTCTACGACCCCGACTTCGACTCCGCATCCCTGGCTTAAAGTTTGTTTTTCTCGGAAGTTTTTCGTAAATAATAAATATTAGGTACATTATAGAATCAGAGTGATGATTAAAAAAATGTGAAAAAAACAAAATGTGTCTGCTTTAAAATGGTTGTCCAAATGAATCGAATTCAGAAAAAAGTTGGAATAATTTTAATTAAGTTTTTATAAATTTATTGTTATGAATTTTTCCATTATCCTAGAAGATAAATATAAGCATAGTGATTATCATTTAGGCACAAACAACTCATTACTCGCTCTTTCTATGTATATACATATAATGTAAACTTTTAGCAAAATTAACAGAGAAACAGAGAAGCAATCTCGGAGCGACGAGCAATAATGAATAGTTGAACATTTTCCAAGACTTTTAATTTCCCTTAGGTCCACATCCCTGTCCCTATCCTCTGCTTTTCTTTACTCCCCCGAAACCAACCCCTTCTCTTTCCCTGTCTTTGCCTCTTACACTCTAATTCCTATTGTAATTTATAAACTTATTTCTTTAGGGATAGGAAAAATTGAAAAAGAAGCCTATGAAATTTAATTAAAAGTTATTTTCTTTTTTTTGTATTTTATTTATTTAACTTTCACTAAAGAGGGATTTTTTGCCAGATGAATCGTAGCTATTTATAAAAGAGGAAATGATTAGATTAATTTGACTCTGTCGAGTCAGCCAATTCATCCTATTTTATTTTTTCCTTCTAAGAAGTATGATAAACTTAAAGTTAAGTAATTAGATGCTGTTTTGAGGTATGTAAGCCCTTTGAACCAGATGTGGTGTTCAAATGAATATCGTGATTTGAAATTAAAACATCTAAACAAGACAATACATCTCATTATTCAACCAGAATAAAATTCCTTGTCTTCATTTGAACACCACATCTGGTTCAAAGGGCTTACATACCTCAAAACAGGATCTAATTATTATCACAAAGAGAAACAAGAGGTTGTCCTCTGCTTGATGCAAATAAACATACACACAAATATATCGAGATGATATATCTGTATATATATTATTTATTTGTTTGAGACTATAGTTTCAAAGACTTGGTCTTCATCATTAGTCTTTTTTTAATTATAAATGATTTTCATGGAGTCAATATCGTATGGATATTGAACATTTGGTGTTCCTTCTTCACTGGTGGTCAGCTTAAGTTCTAAGAAGGAAGAAGGAACACCAAATTTTCAAATATCCATACAATATTGACTCCACGAAAAACATTTATAATTAAAAAAAGACTGATGACGAAGACCAAGTCTTCGAAACTATGTCTCAAACAAATAAATAATATATATATAAAGATATATCATCTCGATATATATGTGTGTATGTTTATTTGCATCAAGCAGAGGACTACCTCTTTGTTTCTCTTTGTGAATCAACAACTCTGCTACTCTCGCCAAAACAAAAACTTTTCAATCTAATTATTATACATAAGCCATCAGCGCCTTCATCAATTAAAGATAAGTATTCATCTGAGAAAAGAATCGTCTTATACAACTTTTTGACATAGGGGACCGAGTATATAGGATTCTTGCTCGCGGAGCAGGAGGTGCGATTTAGGTATGTTACGGAGGTGGGTTTACCGGAACCGGAGTCGGAATCTGGGATTTTAAATTTGATTTAAGGGAGCCGGAGTCGAAGTAGAAGAAATATGTGCTTAACTAACTGGTAGGCCTAATGAAATAATAGAAATATAATTCAGTAATGTATCTCTTTAATTAGTCAAATATAAATAATAATACACAAACGTAAGTAAGATGCAACAATAGAAAAAGATGCTGGCTTGATGGAATTCCCCGGCCGACAAGTCAAAACTTGTAGGTGAACGCTCTGACTGACTTCGTTACAACCTCCGATTCAAAATTGTGGGAGGTTTAAAATCATTCGGAAGTTCCGACCTTTCGGAGTCGGATTCGAAGATTCGTAACATCCCTAGTGCGAGTTTAAGAACATATCGTTGCAAATGCTTAAACTACTATACAATCTGGCGCTTACACTATTTTACACTGAACTATACACACATAAAACAGATAAAATAGAAAGTTCCACACCACATAACTACTGGCTAAATAGACACCACTTTTCGGGAAAAAACAAAACTCTTGACTACCTAATTAAAAATCTTACCGGCCTCCGTCAAAACCACCAAAGAGTCACAGGCCTGAGGTAGCTCTAGAATACTGAAGTTGCTATCGGTTTACAGAATAAAACACAGTATTATTCATACTTGATCACTTTTTTCTTAACATCTTTCTTGACTCATTTTCAAGCTATATTCTTTATGATGGAATTATTTTATCCTAGCCATTTTTTTTAAACCTAATACTCAAATTCACGATGATAAATTAATTTCTTCAAGGAACTTCTAGATTTCAACAAAACTGTTATATCCACCTACTCTCTTTAATTTTTTTTCATTTTCAGGGAGTTATTTTAATGTCCCATAATTTTAATAAACTTTTCTTTTTTGAAGTTTTCAAATTTGAACCACCCTTGATGAGATATATATCTCAAACTGATAACTTTTTAAAGTAATAAATTTCATTCCTCTGAGATTGCTGTTTTTGAGTTATCGCTCCCACAATCAGACAGATTGACCAATTCCTTTTTTGGCTCTTGGGAGTATGAAATGCGGAATCTCGATGGAAAATCACACGCTATACTTCCAAATCGTAATCAAAGATTGAAAGTTAGGCATACGGTATATATGCTTGGCAATCGAAGAGGAGTATTGAGTGATTTTCGGACTTGCTAGCTTCAAACTTTCAGATAAAAATTCAGAAAAAATAGAATTATTAAAAAAAAATTTAATACTATTGGCATAAAAAGATACCAAGTCAGAAAAATTTGCGATAACAGTATACGTAGTGAGTCTTTAAACAGTTTTTACTTTTTTCAAGAGATTTCATTTCAATAGGTTCTAAACTGAATTCGTAAGGCTAGTGGTGCAGCGTATAGCAGAGTTGGAATATTAATTTAAATATTAATAAAATAAAAAATTAATTGTACATTAAAAATGGACTGTAATTAGGTTTATTAGAATTTAATATAAATTGTGGATTATAAAAATATGAATTTAAATATTGAATACAAGTAAGTGATGGTAGAAGTAACTTAAAACTATATGTAAATAAAGAAGTTAAAAATTCAGCTAAAGTTGCAAAATACAAATCAATGCACATACAATATTGACGTAAGTTTATATCATAAATCAAACTTAATGAAGAAAAATGGACGAAATGCTCCTCGTTCACCAGATTCCTGATCCAATGAAGTTATATTTGGTTTTCAAAAAACCTTAGGGAATTCTTGGATAACAGAAAATAAAAAACATATAATTAATTAGCTTATGCAAGACTCCAGAAACATGATTCAAAGAAAATTAAGATGATAAATACCTTGGAGGGATTCGAGAAACCAGTTCAATTTTATTAAAAATCAATTAATTAACGCCAATCGCGTTTTTAGCACAAATTGCTAAATATATAGCCAGATAACCGTGAAGCGTTCAACACTATTTAATCTATTTTCTATTTGATTGTAAATCAAATAAACAAATAGAAAAACTCAATATCAATCTCTATTGATGAAAAAATAAATAAATTTATTCTTACGCGTTATCTGGCTATGGAATTAATATGAATTTTGAGCACTCTCAAAATTCATACTAGATGCCCACAGCGTAGGGTTCAAAATAAAAGGGGGCAAAATATTAAGGTCCAGGCCTTTTTATAGACACCAAAGCATGGAACTAAAGAGAAAAGGATGGAAAATAGTCCCTCAAAATTCAAGGTATAGCACCACCTATAGTGGAATTCGACGTGGCGTTAAATTTCGAAAAGGAATATTTCGAGAGCTCAATTTGCTAGCACCAGCTAAGTATATTGAGTTTCAAACTTTATTTCATTATATTTTAGTAAAACATCCAAGTATTTCTCTAGCCCAAATTAATGATAAATAATTATTAGCGAGATAGTGTGTTTTGGTTCGGATAGAATTATTCGCTGTGTCAGGGTAAAATACAACTTCTACTAAGATATAAGTGCTGGAGAGTATCGACCCTATAATCCTAATAGTACTGGTCATAAACCCACCCTCAAACGAAATTGGGATATTTCACATTTTTTTTATATTTACAGATCGATTCTACTTATAAAGAACATCCACATTAAATAATCTACGTATAAAGTATATTTATCACTTGTAAAAAAAATTTTCCCTAACCATACTGGGTATTTGGATGGCCACATCAGTTTTTATTTTTTTTTATTATTATTTTTTTTTTAATTAATTGAAAAAGATTTCGAATTTCTAACACAACAACATCCTCAATCTAACTATACTTGTGACGACACTCTTGGACACTTGATGATGGAATCCTCTGAATGGACCAACCTATCTCTAGTAGCACAATATTTCAAACTATATAGTAACTATATAGAGGCTATATAGATTCTGAAAATTAAACAAAATATTAAAAATACTCCACAATGTATATTTTTTATCACACCGTATAAATGTATTCGCATGACTTTATTCATTTTTTTGAGGGTTTTCGAGCCACTTGAATTTATTTTAATTTAACTCCAATTTTAAAATCTCTAAAAATATTTAATTCATGTATTTAAATTTTGAAATAATTTAATAGTAGATACTTTTTATAAAACCAATATTCAAAATCATAAATGAATAAAAGTTAGTATATTTTTTGGAGAGAAACCCGATTGACTCTGATCATAAATGAGTAATCAAAAGAGAGTAAATTATTTTATTTTTTATTTATTTTTTTTTTAAATTGAGCCCTGGATTAGAATTGTAAACAGGTTGAATGACATTCATATTTCATTGGATGAGTAAATAATTGATTAACACTTTTATCAAAACGTGTAGCAGGTGTCAGTGATGTGATTCATCAACTAACAAAAATTTGATATCTGATAACAAAAACTGCTCTCTGGAGGTCAAGAGAGTGACCAAGAATAAATAATCTATCGGATCCAAGATGAAATGTCTCAATCAATTTGATGACATGAGTCCATAGATCGTTCTCCACGAACAAGATTTTTCACACCTCAAGACCTTTTTTTCTCTACAATAATTATTTTTGAATAAATTTTTAGAAATTAGTATTGTTTATGTAACGATTTATGAAGTCAGGATTTTTAAAAGAAAATTTTAGTCATTTGGTAATTATTGAAATTTTACAAATTAAAGAGAGTTCCAACAAGAGATAAGAGGCCGATGTAAAATTATAATTTCTCTTATTGTCTCTACTTTTTGCAAATTTTTGTGTAGTCGAAAATAAAAATAATTAATTTTATCATAGAATATGAGATATTCTTGCAAAGATTTCTTTAAGATGAATTAGGCTTTTTTTTAAATTTAATTCATTTTAGAATGATGATGATTTGCGATAACCACAAAGTAACCATTTTCATGTGATTTTTGTATCTCTCTGCGTTCTCTTCTTAACAGCGACAAATAAGAATGAATGTGAAATCGTAAGTATTTTGAAAGGTATTTGGTACGGAACCCTTAGGCTGGTTACACACAAGGCGGATTTTCCGCCGCGGAGAATTGGCGTCATCACCGTTCCAACAGTAGCGCACCGAAGTAAATTAAAGCTTATACTACATTAACCGGAAAAATAAACGAGCTGTCAATTCTTCTTAGGCAGGCCAATTACCACTGCAGTCGATGGCAGTTTTACCGTCGACTTAGTGGCTTATGTGAACAAAGGCACGTTTACACACATGACTGTTTCTCTAACGTTTAGAGTTGGTTTGCTATGGTTTAAAATTTCGTGTACAATGTGTGTGTGAAGGAGATTTTATAGCCCTGTGTCTAAGCTGCTGGATTTTTGTGAGGTAAATTCTCCGCGGTGAAAAAATCCGACCTCTGTGTAACCAGCGTCAACTTGCCATTGGCGAGTTTATTTTTTGTCTTAGTGTCTATTCTATACTATGGATAGATACATATAGAGAAGTGCAACTATTAAACCATCTATTGACAAATTATTTAATGGTTGCTCAAAGTTGCTAAATAAATTTCTCGAGAGATGTGGGGCTCACTTTTATCCACCTACAATTCAATGGCATCAAATTTGCTTTGACTTGTCGAAAATTGATCAAATTTTGTTGCTCGACTAAATGCGCCCTAAGGATAGGCAACTGGGAGAGAAGTACGGGAGAGGGCGGCCTAGACCCTAGACCCCTAGAGGAAGGCAACCGTTGTGGCGCAGATTGGGAAAGGATGCGGAAGATTTAAATTATACAGTAGGTATAGGTATGCTTTCCGGGTGGCTGCGGTATTAGATTAACTTGGATTTTATTTGTGTTTAGAAATATCTGAAACGAAGAAAAATAAATTTGATATTTTCTGTTTCTCTCTATCTGGACCTAGATTCTGATACCCAGAATAACTCAAGAATATTTTTATTTCCAAAATGAATTTTTCTCTCTAAAGTTTCATCTTTTCTAGTTCAATTTAATGACAAAAATAATTATAATAACAATAAAATATAATAAAAAAAATATAAAAATAATAAAAATCCCCAATATTTTAAGAAAGGGTACCGAATTTTGAAAAAGTGTTCACTTTTCAGTGCAGTAAAGTATGTATTATAATTGAAGAGATCGGTGAATGAACATGTTAAGTTACAAACAAATAAAACTTAACAGTTCATTTTCAATTTTGATTCCCAATCGAGAGTTGTTTTATCAAATCACGGCCTATTTTGGGGCCCTTAAGGAGGTTCATGCGCGACAATCCACACAAAAAGTTTTAGCCTCGTAACCACTCTATAAATATAAACGGTGCTAAAATTTTAGGTTATGTTTTTTAACGTGACTGTACTTTTACACTACTATTATCTTCACGAATGGAGCGTTTCCAAGCGATTGATCTTATATCCCCTCCACTAAAAATAATCGCCCAAATATGTTTTGTTTGTTTTATTTTTCATCAAAACTTCGAGGTAAATAATTTCAATTTTTTTTTTTTTTTTAATTTACTCCAGAATATATTATTCTAACAAATATTAGTTTCTCATCAAGATGGTGAAAGTCCTTCAATGAAAAATAAAATAATATAATCATAATTTTCCCACTCTTTCCATATCTACCATATGTAAAAAATTTCATTTTTAATTGCAATTATTTCATGTTTGTTTTGGTAAATCGTCTTCACATTTTAACAGTGTGTTTATTATGCTTTTAATGACTTATATTCCAAATTTAGAAGACTTCTTGAATTTTTGCATTTGTGAAAGAATTACCTTAAGGTTGGTGACTCTATTTCCTCTAGTCCTCCGCAACCCCGATATGTTTCCTACATTTGAGAGCAAGCGAGGATTAATTCTGAGAATTAAAGAAGAACGCCTAACTGAGCAAGTTGCCGGAGCTGGCTGGATGTCTCGGGCAGTTGGTCTTTCAAAGAGCTCCAACCCCGGGGCTAAAGTTACCCCTGAGTCACGGACAAGTTTGCACGACTTTAGTCCGAAGGCCAAGAGAAAGGGAGGATTTGCAGAATCGGGTGCGGCTTGGAGGGGTAAAAATGCAAATGAATCCTCTGAGAAGCTTCTAAAAGACGCAATCGTGGTTTTAGGAAGGGTCGCAATGACAATGAGCCTCCATCCACGGGCGCAATATTCATTAATCCCATCCCCTCTTAAGACACTTTACAGATTTCTTAAGGATTATAAAAGAAGAGTTGAACCCAGCCTCGAAAATTTTCCTTTGTGTTTTCTGCTCATTATCTTAATCCAACTGATGTATTTTTGTTTTTGATTTTTTTTGTTTGTTTTAATTTGACAAAATCAGTGTTTCTCAAACGGATTCAATGTCTGCTAACTAAATTGTGATAAATGGTAAAAATAGCAGTAGTAAGACAATTTCAGAAAGCTTAGTTTGTGAAATTAATCGCTAATATTATATTTATTAAAATTCAAGGGTTTATGGGCTCATGAATTACCTTACGAGTCTAAGTATAATAAAACGAGATGCGTATAACTAGTCCAATAAAACTTTATTTTATTTTATAGTTCTATTTTTATAGTACAATTTTTATTGATTCCTAAATATGAAATCACTTAATAATGGCTTTAGAATTAGTACCTGGAACGTTATGAATAAACTCTTGAAAAAAAAATTCATATTGGGTATTATCTAGTTCATACTCTTATTTTTTCCTATAAAAATATTTAATATTTTAAAGTAGGTACATACAAAAAGTGTATGAATATTTGGTTAAACCCGATAACCAAAATAAAAGCTCAAATGCAAATTTCGGATTGGGATACTTGAACTTAAGAATTTAAAACAAAATATATGTGTAACCAGCAATCTTGTCAACAAATAATAGTTAGTATAATATGGTCAAAGAGTAAGGGTGACAGAGTGGTTAAAGTGCATGCCTTATAATCAAGCTAGCGCGGTTTCAAGCCTGACTTGATGCAAATATTTGACCGTCTATAATTTTATTTTTTCAGTGGGAGGCAATGGGAAACCAACCCTGAAAAATTTCCCCAGTAAATTATAATGGAGAGGATACTTTCCATAGTAATCGCCGACGCTCGTGATCGAGTATGGCACTTGAAGAAGAAGATATGGTCAAAGACAGACCAGAAAAAGGACTAGAATATGAAAACTCTGAAAGAATGAAACATGACATACCTACTAAAGAAAATTACTGGAAATTGTCATCTACTAAATCTGAAGGTTAATGCACAAATTTTATTACATGTCAGAAGGATTCACCCTATCGGAAACCCCATGTTCAAAAAGGCTATCCGAGCCAAGGTCTTGTCTTCCAAGCCTAAACCAATTTGAAATACCTCACTAAATTATATGGTTTGATTGTAAAAATCTTTGAATAACAATTGCTTACCATTCTTATGTATATCCGATTGGTTTCTAATTGGATAACAAGTCATTGGCTCTGAGATTTTTTGCACTCGAGTTCATTTTCAGAATACGATCCTTCTTCTGACATTTAATAATAAATTATCCATAGCAGCTCGGATTTAGTTGATGATATCTCGTGATTTTCTTTAAAGTTCCTTTTAAGTTCTGATACACATTTACAAAAACAAGATATCTCAGCGCTATTTTAAAGAGTGAAAAACTTGGTGTGTGCTGTCATATAGCTTCACATAGCACGATCCTGCCATAAATGTTTGGACTAAGATACTTTACGAAAACTCAAAAATAAGTCATATAAAATTTCTTTTAGTATCAAAATGTTTGTATTTTCAAAACAAAGAAGAGAATAGATTTTGGGCTTTCTAGCTTTATATTTTCGGTTTCGAAATTACAAAAGATAAGAAATAAATTATAGTATATAGCACTTTTAATATTTGTATAGAATGCGTGAACCAAAAAAAGTAAAATTTGGTCTAGTAGGTATTAATAAACTGTACCTTTAGGTTAGATTTTAATTTTTTAACTAAAAACGTTCGCTGGCGAAAATCGTCAAATCGCTGAAATTTTATGAAAGTAAGTACTCTATATACCGAGTATTAAAAAAGCTTTTACTTTTTCTGCCAATATATATTATCAGTTTCTTTTATTTAACGTTTTAATTAATACTCTTTTATAAATATATCAAAAGCACCCTTCTATTAAAATATCCGTATATTTTTAAAATGTAATATAATTATAATTTATCAATTTAACTGCTCTGGAATATAATTTCATTAATTTTACCCGAGAATGAATCTTTTAATGTGCCATTAGCAGACTCATTTGATGGATGGCAATCAATGCTTGTCAATCAATACTTATTATAAATGTTAGAATACTAACTATATTATTATAGGGCTAAATGCAGTTCTGGTAAGTGTATGACTAATACATTACAAAAAACAAATAAATAAATAAAATAAAAAATATTATAATGAAAAATTAAAATAAATAAATAAATATATAAAATAAAATAAATTCTGTCGTATTTAGCTATCAGCATATGATTTTCATTTATCTCGCATTAATAAAAAAACAAAATCTCTAAGTTTATATAAAATTAAGGTTTTGTCTGTACATTGGTCCAAATCACGCCAAATTTTTGTTGCACACGTTTCAAGCAAAGTTCTGAACGAAAACACCCTCAACAAAATTCCTGTCTATCTGTATGTATGTCTGTATGTCTGTCTGTTTCAGTGGTTTCCGAAAAGTTGCTCACGATTCACGTAAAAACGGCTAAAGGGATTATTATGAAATTTCATAAATATTTACATCAGATGTTTTCTAACTTACGTTTTTAGCTATATAACGTTTTGATATTTTGACCCCATAAGGGGTTTGGGGGGGGGGGCGCACGAATAAAAATTATCAAATAACTCCTAGACTATTAATTAGCCCTACGGCAAATTTTATGATAAACAAAGTTGTAGGGGATGTGATTTCTGACAACTTTTGTTATAAAAAAATTTCCCCAAAAACCCACCCAAAAAGAGGGGGAGGGTGAAAAAATGTAAATTCTTGCCCTTGGAGCAAACTCAACCAAATTTTGTATACATAATCTCTGGGCCTCTAGAGAGCTAGAAATGCAAAAACTAACCACCCAAAATGGGGGGGGGGTCAAAAAATGAAAATTCTTTCTCTTGGGCCAAACTCAACCAAATTTTGTATACATAATCTGTGGGTTACTAGAAGGCTAGAAATGCAAAAACTGGGTGCGGGGGTGGAATGGGGGTGGGGTGAGGAGTGAGGCCGAGTAGGGTGGGGGTGGTGCGGAGTGGAGTCCAGGGGGCATAGCGGGGTGGTGGGTGGGAGTGGGGGGGTCGAGGGCTGGGGGTCCAGGGGGCGTGCCCTCTGGCTAGCAAAGGGCCGCCAAAGGCGGGCCTTGCAGCTAGTAATAAATAAAATTGGACCAATTTTTCAAAATCCGGTAAATTTTGAGAAAATTTAGCTAATTTTTCAGCAATTTTGAGTTAGAAAATTTAAACTTGGAACAACCAGTTAGCTAGGCAAATTAGTCCAAAAAAAAGCCGAACTGGGCAATAAATAAGCACAAGCTGGAAACAATTTTAATCGACGTTAGGCTTCTCAAATAATAGTTAAGTATATCGTATGCGGCACGGGTTACCGTTGTCCAATTAAGATGAAACTTTCCCAAACTCATTTATTAGCTAATTGGCAACTAGTATGGCGGTCATCACTAAAATCCGAAGAGTGTTTTCTACCACCTAATAAGCATAATTCACTTTTCCGCCAAGTTTGTAAAAATTGCCTGTATTTGACGATCAATTGTGGTTAAACGACTAAATCAATTTTGACTTTTAAGTACGTTATTCGACGCCAAATTTTATGTTCATTTTGGTAAGAGTAAAATCTTCTATAGGACCCATGATTTTCGAGTTATAAGCAAAAATCTGAAAAAAGTCCAAAATTTTTGTGGTTTTTAGGCCGTCAAAAATTTAGCAGCAGCCAGACACACAGTCGCTATCTCATATAACTATTAATTTGGGAAGCCTAATGTGGATTAAAATTATTTCCAGCTTGTGCATATTTATTCGCCAGCAGGAATCTAATTTGCCTGGGCTAAGACTAATGAAAAACTTATCCTAATAGAAAATAAGTAAGAGAAAATTAATAATAGAATATCGATTTCTTTGAAATAATTGAGAAAAAATTAAGTTTTTAAATGTATTGTAATTAATTGATATTTATTTAATCATGAGCTATTTAAAAAGCAAATGCTTGGTTAGATTGAATGCCTACCTTAAAATATAATGGATGTGGTTTCTGGGACTCCCGTGCCTGGCGGATGTTCATTGCGTGCGCCGCACGCAGGCGTTCAAATCTACAGGGATTTTTTTGTTTTTTATGAGAATAAAATATAAAATTTGTAAAAAAACAAACTATAAATTATGTGAAATTTTTTTTACAAATTTCATATTTAAATCTCATAAAAAACAAAAAAAATCCCTATTCCCTCGATTTGAACGCCTGCGTGCGGCGCACGCAATGAACACCCGCCACGCACGGCCCTGTCTGGGAGTCACCTAAACAAATGCATGCTGCTCTGGTAGAGAATGGCTCACAACTAAATAGAATTTAAAAGAAAGACGAGTACGATGAGCTTATCAAAATTCCACGGAAAGTAGATATATTAAAAAGAATGTTTCTAATAACACAAAATATTCATTTTTATTTTATCATTCAAAATTAATGAAAATTAAGAGGGACCTATACGGGAGAGTCGAGGAGGAGATTAAACCAGCCTACCCGAACACTTAGCGACACTATAGGTGCCGTTTTGCTTGGTAAACGCAACCCTAAAAAGTGAAAATCAAATTGATCTTATTGGAGTTAGACGATTTCAAAGAACACATTTTCTGAAATATCATTACAATATTTTACTATTTCTAGATAAGTCAAAGTAAAAATAATGTAATTTATTCGGTAATTATTTAAAAGGGGTTATTTTTAATAATCAGTAAAAAAATATGAAAAATATGAACATTATATTTAATTTTAATGCTGGTATTCATGATTTTATTTTAATTACGAACATTGCAACGTTCATTAGTAATCGTTTCAAAATTTGAATATAAATATATTAGAATATTAATTATAATTAATCAAAAAATGTAATAAAATATTTTTTTGCAACGAAATTTTCTCTGGAGAGAGACGGACTGGTAGAAATTTTAATTGAATGTAATGGAAGGCAGCCCAGAGGTAGTGAAGAAAGAAAAAATTAACACATATAAAATAAAGTGTAATTTATTGGAATCCTTCCTCCTTTCCTTTCAAACCGACGTTTCGGAGGATTTTTCCCTCCTTCTTCAGGGTTTCAAAGGGTCAATGAATGAAACAAATAACATGTTTTCTTCTTCTCTCCACAGTAGTGTTCAAAAACTTTCTTCATTTTTAACAAAGGCATAGAAAAACAATTTTTTTCCCTTCTTTTCTTAATTAAAAGAAAGTTTTGAACACTACTGTGGAGAGAAGAAGGAAACATTTATTTGTTTCATTCATTGACCCTTTGAAACCCTGAAGAAGGAGGAAAAATCCTCCGAAACGTCGGTTTGAAAGGAAAGGAGGAAGGATTCCAATAAATTACACTTTATTTTATATGTGTTAATTTTTCTTTCCTCACTACCTCTGGGCTGCCTTCCATTACATTCAATTGTAATAAAATATAATTAAAAAGTTATTAATATAGCTGAATGTATTTTGACCGTTTCCCTAAGTGGGCTTGAAGGTTTCAACAATCCTCAAAAGCGGCAGTCAACAACGAACAAACTTTCCAACAAGATAAACAATTATATACTTGACAACTGGACTCGAAAAGAAATAAAATCCAACTGGAGACACAAAACATAGCAAGTCAAAAGTTTTAGTGTTTGGCAATTTTTTGTCATCAAAAGCTGAAACTTAGCACAGAGTGTGAAGCTTATTAAAACTAGTGTGTCAAATTTCAGCTTATTAGCTACAAACGTACCTAGAGGTTCGTTTACAACAATACTAAAGTAAATCACGAGAGGGTGTCTACTACTAAATCGGACCTGTTATGGATAATTTTTATTACATGTATTCTCTCCCTCAGGTTAATGACTTGTCCTCAGAGCTGAAACCAAGGTATAAATGACGATCTCTCATGAATCTTCTGTTTCAATAAAAATCTGAAGTCTAATACCTAAGCTTTTTATTAAGCTATTTGTTTTTTGTCTGGTTTTTTTTTAATTTAAAAAGCTCAAAATTTAATCACTTGTATGTTTTGAAAATAAATTATTTTTGCACAAGAATGAACTTTTACATCTGGTCTTTCTCGAGTTATTGTAGATTAGGTACGTCATATAGAAAAACATAAAAATATATAATTTTGCAAATTATTTTTATCTAAGATTCAGACATTCTAAACACGATAAGCAAAATAAAAATAAAACAATTCGAGTGAATTCAATGTAGGTTTCGACTTAACAGAACACCAGGTAAGAATAAAAAAAGGAACATTATAATTGCCTATGTATCAATCATATTTTAATAAATAAAATAAAAATGTAAGTACAGTGAAATCCTTCAAATCCGAACTGATTGAGCCTATAGCCTGTTCGGATTAGCCGAAAGCAACTTCGACAATTGAAGATAACTGATATCAAGTGAAAGATTAAGTGATATTTTGTGTGTTTCTATTATTATTTCATTGTTTTTGCAAAGTGATTAGCCTAAAGAATTTCAATAACCAACTTTTACCGTTTTCAATCTTGGATGACATAAGTATGTAGACATACATTGTTAGTTATGCTAACTGTACTTCTTTGTTAATTTTTCAACTAATTATGTAAAATAAGGTTATAACGTAGAATATATACATATTTATTTTATGACTAAATTAATTTCTCTTTTTTTCCGGGATTTCGGATTTCGGATTTCCGGGGTTCAGATTTGAGGGGTTTCACTGTAATCGATTTCAGCTCTCATTCATAAGACGGTAATCATTTTCACATGTAGGTAGGTATATTTAATTAACTAGTAAGTGCACCACGATTTCCACTTACAATCTCCTCTTCTTTGAAATTATTCTACCAATTGATTTGAAGAAAAAGCTTACAATACAATTACTGGGTTTGTTTTCCTAAATTCAGGTTTGATATCTTTAGGGAATCAAATACTTGAAGTTGTTGGAATAAAATTAATTACCTTTCATGGTTTTGGACTTGAAAATTCAATCTTCCCAATGGGATAAAATGCTTTAACTTTCATACTTCGCTATACAAGTAAAGATAAAAAGTGGATCAGAATAAAATATTTTCTTTAAAGAGGCTAAAATGATTTTTTCTGAAATGTCAATAGGAAATTCTGAAACTAGAAAGTACGAAATTTAAATTGCCGAAAAAAGTGAAACCTTTTCTCAAAACTCGATGAGCACTCTATACCTATATATCAGCTAAAAAAACTAGAGTCTAGTGTAAGCGATTGGTTGCGTCAAACCAGTCTTAGAACTATTAATATATCTCAACATTATAATGATTATATATTAAATTTCGTGAATTTACATATATAATATAGGTATGTATTCTCTAGTTTCTAGCTTTAAAAGTTCCGGTTAAAAAATAGAAAAAGAAAAAATTTATTTAGATTTTAATCCAGTCATAATATAGGAATACATAAATAATTTATATTTAGCTTTATTATTAATTACTACGACATATTTAGCGACCCGAGTTCTGGAAAATGTTTCACTTTTTTTCTTAATTAATAAATGTGCAGGGGGCGATTCTTTCATTAGAATCCGGCCAAGAAAAATAGCTAAAAAGGGTGTCGATAGAATTATCTAACTTCTTCCTTTATGGCGAAGGAAATGCAGGTCAAGACGTGTTCAGACCATTATGGAATTAATTTTTAATTTCTATTATTCTAGGAATGGGCTTTTGTAAAATTCAGACAATAATGTGAAATATAAAGTGCAACGTTGCTAAACTTTATCCATAGTCATTTGAAATTGATATTTTTATTCCTTTATTATATCAGATACCACTTGCTATTTGCAGGCCATGTTGACTTCAATTCAAAAATAGTGATCGATTCTCATCTAATACTCGAGGAATAACAATTCTACATTGGATTTTAAATGTTTATTATTATTGTTGTATGTAAATTATTATTGTTAACCATTGCTGAAGACATGGAGGAATCGAGTTAAAATCAAAAATAGCCATCGATTCTGATCTAATACTTGAGGAATACAATTCTACATTGGATTTTTGACGATTAGATTATTATTGGCAGCCATTGTTGAAGACATGGAGGAATCGACTTAAAATCAAAAATAACAATCGATTCTTATCTAATACTAGAGGAATAACCTTATTGCATTCCATTTTTGACGTTTTGACTATTAATGGCAATCTCTATTGAAAACATGGAAGATTCGATTTAAAATCAAAAAGACTAAATTCTTTTATGGTAAACAACGCAAGCTTGATCCATACATCCATCCGCACGCACTTCCTGAAAAAATCGCACTTTTTGGGCTCTGGACGAGACCCCATGTAATTTTTGGCAAAACCGTCATGTGCTAAAATTACGTTTTTGTTCATTTTTATTATTCAATAGAAAAATTAAATTCATGAAAAGAAATCGTCTTAGAAAGTTTATTCTTTAACAAAATTTTTATATTTTCAATGCGGAGAATTGTTTAGATTTTGGGGTCTCTTAGCCAGTGTTTCTCAGCCTGTGTGCCACGAGCGCGAGCGTTTGCATGGGTTTTGTAACTTTGAAATAGTATTTGTAATTACTTCATTTTTTTCTATCATATAACTTTTACTTTTTTTTATATTCACCAGATATTTTTAGTGTGCCGACAAACAAAAAAGGTTGAGAACACTGCTCTAGTAAATGATTTCGGAAGAAGGGGTTTTGGGTTCCATGAAACCCCCTTTTTTGGGACGTTTTTGAAACAAATTGAGAAAAAAAAATGGAATGGAGAATTTTTAAAGAAATAAAACACTAAAGAAGCGATGGTTTAAACTTCTTAAATTTGATCTCCTGAGAGAAGTCTATAAATATATTATAATTAGGTAGTTCGTTTAAACTTTGTGCTTGCTAACATTTGATATAGTGTGAGTTATTTCGTTGTTTGAATTCGAGATATGTTTAATTTGTATCTTTGGGTAAATTTTATGAAACCCGAGAGAAAAGAGGCGGCCATCTTTGTGTCAAAGGCTTTTGAGCCCTCCCCCCTCAAGCCTGGTCTGTCCGTCTCTTCAAATACTAAGATCCAAATGAGCTTAATCCCTGTTGGCAGCCGCGATACGATAAGCCCTTGGCCCAGAGGACCTCTAGCACTTTGCCAACTACAGACCAAGCTCAATTCTTTTGTGCCCTTTTAGTTACCAGTGGTGCTGTCGTCATCAACCCTTTTGTCCCCGCTAACTCCTTCTAGTCCTATCTGATGCCTCAAACCTCTCGCTTTACAACAACCTTAAGCCAACTTATTGTTTTATTTTTAACAACTATCTCACACACGAGGGAGAATAAAATGAGCGAATGGAAGTTTACCTTTAATATAAAAATTTGATTAAAAAACACCGAAAGCCAAATATTGGTATAGTAATAAAAAAATTAAAAATAAAATTCAACGGTAAAACTCATAAAACAGAAAATATTAAAAATTAAAAAAAATAAATATAAAAACAAATTAAAGATTGTGTCTTCGGGTTGTTTTAAATATTTTTATTTGTAAAACAATTTTTTATTCTAAGCGTAAATATTTTATACATTCTCCAGCCTCTAATAGTATTGGTAAAATGATAGCTGGCGTAGTTTACTTTAATATCTAGATACTATCTATACTAAGGGGTGAAACGCTACTTTTTAGCAGTACTGTCAAATTGGTTGCATAACCTAAGCTCTACAGGCGTTCCGGTCTTTCTATTAAGGGAGCTCGAGAAAGCTTATCTATCTGGTTGATCTTCGAAAAAATCTTTTGTATTTCTCTAGAGTGACAGCTTCTGTCTACTAAATTTTTTAATAAAAAAATTGTTAATAATGACTTTTTGGCTTTTCGGCCTTTCTAGCCATAAGCCAATTTACGATACTACTTATATTTTTTCTAAATTTGTCTCTACCCCCGGGTTCAGATTTTAGCTGGATGCCTCGAATCGGATTCGAACCCTGGTCCCCTGGTTAGCAGGCTGACATGCTACCATCTAGCCTATCTGACCCCTCAATGAGGTTAATTTCAAATAAAAGTCTTTGTTTTGATGATATTAATAAAAAGAATATTGAGATAAGTTTTTTCTCATTATAAAAACATGTATTCAACACAAAAACGATTTCAAGAAATAGATTTGGAATTCTACACTAGTGCTTTTGTCATATTCTGTTGGCTGCAAGTAACTTTTTATTTTTTACATTTATGAATAACTAAATAACTAGACTGTCAAATTCATTGAAATATGTATCATTCGATTCATAAAAGTTGAATTATTGATATGTATAAATTTGCTAAAAATGGTATAATTTGTATAGAAGTTATAGCCCTTTGAAAAGATTCCAAATTAAAAGAACAATTTTCAATAATTTATTTCTCGGTAATGGGACAGACAATTAACTTCAAATTCCGGGAATAAATATTTATTACATCAATGAATCGATGGTAAAAATTTGAGAATTTTCTTATAAAAATGATAAACAGTCCCAAACCTCCTTAAGGCATTGATGGAAAAAGGTTAAGAATGATTTGTTACTATTTTTAGAATTAAACAAACAAAACATGCTTAACTTGACGACTACGATTTTGTATTCTTGTTCGTCATATCCACTTTTTTGTTGTCAAATCAATAAACAAATAGTTTCAAAACAATAAATACTATTTAGTTGAAAAGTAATGAAATGCAGCCCAAGGATAGTGAAGAAAAAATTACTACATTTCCAAATAAGGTGTATTTATTGGACTGTCATTCTTTTTCCCCCTTTCCTTAAAAACAACGTTTCCGAGAATTCTCCCTCCATCTTCGGGATTTCAAAGGGTCAGAAAAGGAATCAATCAAGATGTTTTCTTCTTCTCATTTCCAGCAGTGTTTGAAATTTGTCTTTTCTTAAATTAACAGATAAATGTTTTTTTCCCTTTAATGAAAAACTAAGCATCTTCACTGACCCTAAGAAACCCCGAAGAAGAAGGGAGGAATACCCCGAAACGTTGGTTTTAAAGGAAATGGGAAAAAAGAATGACAGTTCACTAAATATATCTTATTTGGAAATGTAATAATTATTTTCTTCATTATCCTTGGGCTGTCTTCCATTACTTTACAACTAAAAATTCTACCAGTCCGTCTTTCTCCAAAGGTAAATACTATAATAAATAACCTGTCGAAGTGCGAGTCGAACTCGCGTAACAAGGGTTCATTCTTAATATATAATATTATATTATATAACTGAGGAAATTACAAGAGGTTCTCATCCCCTAAATTCGAGATGGAATGTATTTTTTTTTTGTGTCTATGTTACCTGATATCTTCGCCAATTGTGAACCGATTTTGATGATTTGGTTCAGTATAGTTTCCGATTGGTCACGTTTTTTTTCATTGGTATTGGACCTTTTTTGTTATGTTTGTTCAGGCATAACTTCTTGGTTTATGAACCGATTTTAGTTATTCTTTCTGCGTTTGGATCAGTATCGCTCCAAGATAGTCAAAAGATCTAGCTATTTATTTATTTATTTATTTTATGTATGTTCAGCGAGAGTTTTTTGCCACGTGGACCGATTTCGATGATTCATTTTTTATTAGAAAGGAGGTACCTTAGGAGTGGTCCTATATTAATTTGGTCAAGTTCTGATGATATGATCAATTGCGAAATAACGTAAATCTCCAATTCTTATGAGGGAATAATCGAAATTATAATAAATAAAATCTTTTATAAAAATTATCTTAAAACATTCATTTATAACTCGCAAACCTGTCGAGAGAATTTTTATATTTATGAATTGAACTTTATTATCATTTTCTGATTCATTCGCCAGACGCTTTCTCTTACGCGGTACATACAAAATATTATATTAAGTCACTATTAATAACATCACTAAAAAGAGAAAAATAAAAATAATTTTTATAAAAAAAATAAATAAAACCGAATTCAAAAAAATGAAATGCAACAAATAAAATAATAAGAACTCAAAAATCAAATAAAATACAATAAAAGATATAAAATAATTATCTAATTTAGTTACAACTAAATTTATTGTAAATAAATTAGATAAGTATTCAACAAATAAAATAATAAGAACTCAAAAATAAAATAAACAGTTACAACCAAATTTAAATAAATTAGATAATTATTTTATACATTTTAGTGTATTTTATTTTATTTTTGAGTTCTTATTATTTCATTTGTTGCATTTCATTTTTTGAAGTCGGTTTTATTTATTTTTTTATAATTAGTCCTAATTTGGTGTTTGTTTTATAAGATGATCTCAACCGCTCTGAGATTTTGATGGTATTTTTGCTAGTAAAAGTGTTTGCTTTTTCTAAAGTACGATATAGATCTCAACCACTTCGTGATTTTAGCCAATAAGCTTTAAGAGATATAGCTGGAGCGTTTCTAGTGGATGACCTCACGTAGAAAGACAAGGAGCGATATTGAAGCCAATTCCCTTATGAGAAAGAGACAGAATTCAAGAAATCGTAAATTAAAAAAAAACAAAAACAAAAAAAACTACCTACTGTGTTTGAGTAATCAATAAAAAATCATCTTGAATAAAATTAAAGAATCATTTTGCCGGGAGAAGTGATTACTTTAAATCAAATAATTGTTAATATTGTATATTTTAATTCATATAAATATTTTTCATAAAGAGAAATTCTGTGTTTGATAGCCCAATAAATAGAAGGGTTTCAGCTTACATTAATTTGCAAAAAATTGAAGTTTTTCAAAACTTCAACCTCATTGTGGCACGGGTTTCCATTATCCAATTAAGATGAAATTTTGTTTAAATTGTACTAAATTTAATTTAGTTTAAAAATCTCTAAAGGGTTCTTTCTCGAAAACGTGCTCTTTCATGGTCAAAATTGGAAAAAATCGAAAAAAGAGCGAGTTTTTGGGATAGGTATTCAAAAATGATCCAGGAGGCTGTTTTTTAGATCCCCATAAAAAATTGAACTACTGGACCAATTTTCTATTTATTTTTTTAATCGACGCGAAATTATGTTTACTTTAATTTAGCATAGGACGGTTATTTACATAATATGGACTGTTTTCTAGTTATAAGCAAAAAACTGGATAAAGTCCAAAAATTTCGAGGTTTTTCGGCCACCAAAAGTTGTACCCCACACTTTTGAGGTCGCAAACTTAGATTTGGCATACCCACACCATACCAAACGATTCTAAAAAACAATATTCTCTCGCAATTAATATAAGCTGAACTACTTTTTGGATCCTCTATTTACTGGGCTATGATGGAAGGTTTCACAAAATACTTTATGAGTAATAATTTACTTACTGATTATTTAAAAATGTTTCACCTTGAACCGACACCTTACTCTTTAAAAATTAAAGTTCTTTATCTTCATTCTGATACATTAAACAAATTTTGTTCTCTTTGTTGTCTTCAGAAATGATGAAACTTTCCAAACATGAGTTCATGAGTATATGTAAATGGGATGAACTTTTAGCATTATAATATTTTATAGCTCTTGAAAAATCTATCTTTATTAAGAATGACTTTTTTTTTAATTTTCTTCTTAAATAAGTAATTTGACCTAGCTCTTAACATTTTTCATGGTTCTAACGAAAATTCACCTTAATACACATATATTTAACTCGAATGTCTCCAAAAATTTTAATCAAAATTTAATTTTGTTTCATCTCAATTATATTAGATGAAACTAAGGGTAATGAAAATAATTTATATTAAATAGAAGAAACAATCTTCAAATGATTCCGTCTGTTCCAATTGAAACCAATTGATTGCCTATGCCTAAGGCGGGAGCAATAAGAGAAGAATACTTAATTCCTCTGATTGGCATTCAATTGAATTCCAGAATGGGCATCTCAATTTTACTCGAAATGCTTACATCCTAGTTTGATTACATGAAGCTGCAAACAGGACTCAAAGTAGATATTTTTGTTAAAGGAGAGGGATATAAATCCTTCTCTTTAAATACAAGGATACTATGGTATATATTAATTATCAAATTTCAAAATACTATATTTTTCTGTTACCATAGATAATAATCAATAATAAGTGATATATGAAATAAAAAATTTTAAGAAAAAAATCAAACCGACTTCTAAAAAATTAAATGCAACAAATAAAATACACTAAAAGGTATAAAATAATTATTATCTTATTTAGTTACAACTAAACGACGAAATATTAACATGAAATTACTTTTTGAAGTTGGTGCCAAACAAACTATACCTATAAGCGAGCGTACCCACCTAACATACTAATTAAGATCCGTCGAGTGTGATTCATAAAAGGTATAAGTTTGGCACCGACTTAAAAAATGTTAATATTTCGTCGTTTAGTTGTAACTATATGAGATAATAATTATTTTATACCTTTTAGTGTATTTTATTTGTTGCATTTAACTTTTTTGAAGTCGGTTTTATTTTTTCTTAAACATTTTTATTTTCTCTTTAGAGATGTTATTAATCCTATCAACAAACCTTGACCAAATTAATATTGCACCATCCCTAAGATACCCCTTTCCAATAAAAAAAGAATCATCGAAATCGGTTCATACCAACGAAATTAGTCTTGAACAAACCTAATAAAAAAGGTCTCATACCTATGGAAAAATGGAACCAATCGGAAGGTAGACTGGACGCAATACAAAATTTTTTTCAAAATTGGTCAGAATTGGCGGAGATATGAGATAACATAGGCACAAAAAAAAAAAAAAAAAAAAAAATTCAGTCGAATAGAGAACCTCCTCCTTTTTTTGAAGTCGGTTAAATAATGAAAATCACTAGTTTTTCGTCACATAAACCAGGCTGTCCAACCCGCGGCAATGAGTGTGCCCCAGCATAAAATCATAAACTTCCTTAAAACATTGATATTTATATATAGAGATATATGTATTCCCTTTTTCGAAATATGAATGTACATTTGTACAATACGTGAAGCTTTTTTCAAGAACAAAATTCACTAAAAGCAAAATTATAAGAATAACTATATCAGATATAAAAAAATAATTAAGTTTCGAATATGTATTTATAAATTATTCTTCTTCATATTTTCATTGCCTAAAATATTTATTATTTCAGTAATTTATATGCTACGACACTAAACAAGTTTGTAGTTATATCCGAGGGGTGAACCGCGACCTAATATCATATACACATACTTCCACTTCCACTTTCATTTCCAAGTAGAAGACAATAGATGAAGGGGCATTATCTAAAGAATTCCAAAATAATTCCATATAATTCCAAAGATATCTAACCTAATTCCAATCACGGTTCACCCCTTGGTTATATCATTCTAGTACAAGGTGACAAAGAATTGCGATTTTCTAGAACAATCACAATTAATTGATAATTTCTCTCTTATTCTAAAACTTGTCAGGACTAGTCTTTAAGATTTTTGCACGTTCTTACATGTCAATAGATAATGGATAGTCAGGGATTATTATTTCCGTGACCCTTTTAAAAAACAAATTATCATTCCTCATATCCTTCTTTAATCCCATTCGAGTTAAATCAGGCTGTCCAGCCCGTGGACTATTATAAAGTCATAAAATTCCTTAAAACATTGAGATTTATACGTAGATACTACAAGACACACAACAATTTGGCCTAATAATTTAATTTCTCTAATAAGAAATCTGAAAATCTACTGTGAAGTTTTCGAAAAATAAAAGTGCTAATTTTAAATTTTGAATTTGGAACTAGATTTCAAGATTTTCGGAAAAATAATCATCATTTTGGGCTATTTTCGACTCCATTTTCATTGAATAAAATAACTTTTCTACTTGCAACTTTTCTTATTGATTTTTTTTATTAAATTTTCAAATTGTTATCCGTTATTTCAAATATTTCTATAAAAAACCATTTTTTGTTTTGAAAAGTGTGTATATGGGTTCTCGAAATGAAATAAAATTATTACATAGTTTCAAGGGGCAATTAAAATGAATGATTTTTACGAAAAGGGTGCTGATAGAAGGTTTGAACTCCCTGCCTGGTAGATATATCTTCCAGTTGAAGCATGTCAAAGACAAGTCCAGATGAGTTTTAGTCGAATAAAAATTGTTCTCGCTGAGGAACTATTAAAATAGAAATAATACAAAAAAATAATAAATAAAGATGATTCGAAAATTTATAGACTAATTTATTTCTAAGAACTCTCAATATGTAAGATCGGAAATAACTAAGAGTGCTATTTATAAGTTATAGAGCTTGCTTATAGAAATAAAATTAGGATAAATTTTTTATAGGACAAGCTGATTCACTGTGTAAGATGGTCGATTTCCAACTCAGGAACTGTGGAGTTGAAGTCACAAGAATTAATTTCTGACTCCTACCCTCACTCATACAATAAGCAGTATCCGTTTGGGGCGAAAGTCCAAAAATATATTTTTTATAAATCTAAAGTTAAATTTGATAAATCACGAAAATGATGCCGTATTTGATGAAATTTACAAAAAAAAGCGATGATTAAAAATAAAATTTCAAAAAATGAAGGTTAGGTACTTTTTGGACACCATCCTCTAGTTGAAAAGTCACCAACCGCCACTGTGGTGTTTAACTATATTATTATACTGCATAAAAATTCCAAATTTTATTTTATTTTTGCATCTAAAGTTTTTCCATTAACAAAATAATGTTTAATGAAAATATTTCAGTGCCATTTTCTTAATTAAAGAAACTTCCATTTGGAACTGTTTGATGTTAGCCCTCTCTCTCTCTCTCCTCACTAGTACTACTCTTCTTGAATCTTTTTGAACTGGAGAATAACTTCAAAGAAACTAGATAGAAAATGATATCGCGCACTCGATTCTCTAAATCGATTGAACAAAATAAAAGAGATGAGAAAGCGAGAGACCAAATAAATTGTATTCTCGAGATGAAGTGGGGGGGGGGGGGGGGGGGGTTGTGGAATGGAAAATGTGAGACTTTAGTGGGGAGGAAAATGAAGGGTGAGGGGTACGCCCTGCTCCAAAAGGATAAGTCCAACCACATACAAGCGATTATTAAATAGTTCTGGACAAAAGAGCGGCAACATCTCAGAGGGCCAATAAATACATTCGAATCGAATGAGGAAATATTTTCAGATTCAACGGAGCGTGAATGGATTGGCATTTTAGAGAATATTTGCCGAAACTTTTTTTCAAAAGGCGCAAATCTAATCCAATCCAATCTTTTCTTTTTAGTCACGTATAACGAAACAAAACTTTTTTCTACAAATTGATCAGATATTAAAATCGAAACTTTACAAAGAATTGAGAAAGATTTTTAACTAATTCTCTCCTCTCATTCTCTGTATATATGTATATATACGGGATAAAGTGATCCAAGTTTCCGGGCTTTTGAATGGATAAGAGGGTTAAAGCCCTGGTCGGGGACCAATCTCGGGTAGTAGATCCCCAATGGGATATTTTTCCTGCAAGTGACGTGACTTCCACTTGTATTGCTTCTTTTAACCCTCGGCGACTCATCGAAAATTCTACGCGAGAGAATATCTAGCTAGTACTTTGCTAGTACGTAATCTAATAATAATTTTAGAAAAATTATTTGATCAGTGAATATAAAAAAAAAAATATTCTAATAAATTGTTTAAATGATAAAACTCACAGATTTTTTTTTCAAAAGATGTGGTGATATGTTGTAAAGTAACGAAATAAGGTAAATAAATTAAATTTTGTTAAGCTTTCAGACTGATGTTTTAAAATAATTTATTGATTGTTTTTATTGTACAGGGTGGGTCATAAAGATCTACCATATTTTGAAGAGGTATGAAAAATGAAAAAATTTAACTAGAAAAAAACTGAATATATTTTTGAAAAGAACATAAAATAATATATGTATTTTAAATGTGTTTTAAACATTATATCAAACGAAAAGGGAGGGGGTCAAAAATGAAAATTCTAGCCCTTTTGACCGAACTATGTATACAAAATTTGGTTAGCTTTTGTATTTCTAGCCCTCTGGGGATCTACATAATATGTATACAAAATTTGGTTGAGTTTGGTCAAAAGCACTAGAATATTCATTTTTGATCCTCCTCCCCATTTTGGGTGGTTATTTTTTGCATTTCTAGCCTTTTTGAGGCCCACAGAATATATATACAAAATTTTGTTGAGTTTTGTCGAAAGGGGTAGAATTTTCATTTTTGAACCCCTCCCCCCCCCCTTTTTTTGTCTGATGTTTAAAACACATTTAAAAAAAAATCATTTTATGTTCTTTTCAAAAATATATTCAGTTTTTTTCTAGTTAAATTTTTTCATTTTTTTATACCTCTTCAAAATGTGGTAGGATTTTTATGCCCCACCCTGTATTAAATAAACAGTATTCGGAACGGATTTTGATGAAGCAGTCCAAGGTTCAAAAAAGAGAGATATTTATAACTTCTATCTTTTTTATCAAAGCCGACGTTTCGGAGGTTTATTCCCTCTTTCTTCGGAATTTGAAAGGTCAATCAAGGAAATAAAATATAACCTAAATTCTGCTGAGAATGAAATACTGTAAAATATTGTTACTACCACTGAGAGAGGAGACAGAGGGGAGTGTCACATTGTATTTCCTTTACTGACCTTTTAAAACCCAGAAGAAGGAGGGAACAAGCCCCCGAAACGTCGGGTTTGAATAAAAAAGAGTTATAATTATCTCTCTTTTTTGAACCTTGGACTGCCTCAACAAAATCCATTCAATCCACTTATCAGTTCCGTCTCCAAAAACTACTTCAATCGTATATTAAGAAAGTATTCTCTTATCAAAACAATTTCAATACATTTATTAAATATAATAATAAAACTTAAGCAAGATGCGAGGTAGGTTTCACAAAAAATAAATAAAACAAAATTGAGTTTTGAATTCGATATATTTCGATAGTTTTTACTTTATCCAATGCGAAGCATGGGTAAAGTATTGTAATAGCTCTCGCGCCAAGCGGGACTTCAAAGGGTCCTCAGGTAAAGACTATGGAACCCATGGACTCAATTAAGCTCACAAATTGTAGTATTCAATTAGGTTGAATTTTAGCACGTGACGATTTTGCCAAAAATTACCAGGGATCTCGTCGAGAGGCCAAAAAGTGCCATTTTTTTTGGAAGTGCGTGGGGATGGATGGATGGATCTATGTTATCGTTTATTTCGTCCACGATTTTTTCCACACCGTTGCACTGATTGAATTGAAATTGAAAACCTACTATTAGTTTAACAAAATGAAGCGCTGATTAGTTTTTGGTACATATCGGCCCACAAACATTAGTATTATACAACATTATTTATTTCAGTACTTTTTTAGTTTTTTCTAAATATCTTTAAAATGACTTAACCAATTTTGATGAAATTTAATATCCTAATTAAGTACCTTGGGGACGACAAAAAAGGTTAAATAAAGTTTTTAGTAAAATTATATTTTAAAGTACTTTACTCTAAAGTAATATTTTTAAATTCTTTAAAATTTATTCATTTTATCTGTTTAATATAGGACTCATTTAACCTAACTAAGTAAGAGTGGATAGGCTTTTCTCTGTGAAATGCTAAAAATTTGGGAGGAAAGTTTATAAGTAACCATAGCAACTGCTGTCTTTTCTTATCCGTTACCTTTATAGAGGAATTGACTTAAAACCAAAAATAGCGATTGATTCTCATCTAGTACTTGAGGAATAACCATTCTATATTGAATTTTTGACGTTTCGGTTTTTATTGGTAACCATTGCTGAAGTCATAGAATCAAAAATAGCGATTGATTCTCATCTAGTACTTGAGGAATAACCATTCTATATTGGATTTTTGACATTTCGGTTATTATTAGTAACCATTGCTGTAGACATGGAGGAATCGACTTAAAATCAAAAATAGCCATCGATTCTCATATAATACTCGAGGAATAACAATTCTACATTTGATTTTTGACGCTTCGATTATTATTGGTAACCATTGCTGAAGACATGGAGGAAACGGCTTAAAATCAAAAATAACGATCAATTCTTATCTACTACTAGAGGAATAACCTTATTGCATTCCATTTTTGATGTTTTGACTATTATTGGCAACCTCTACTGAAAACGTGGAAGAATCGACTTAAAATCAAAAAGACTAAATTCTTTTATGGCAAACAACTCAAAAGTATTAGATGAGAATCGATGGCTATTTTTGATTTTAAGTCGATTCCTCCATGTCTTCAGCAATGGTTACTAATAATAACCGAAACGTCAAAAATCCAATGTAGAATGGTTATTCCTCGACTATTAAATGAGAATCGATCATTATTTTTGAATTAAAGTCAACATGAACTGCAAATTGCAAGTGATATCTGATTAATAATAAAGGAATAAACATATTATTTTTTTATTGTTAAAGGATAAATAATTAATAGCTTTATTCGTTTTGGATGCCTTGGGCGCCCTTATGTCAGCCTCAAGTCACTAACCCATATTCGTTTAGGAATACCAACCGAAATGAATAGGGCTGGGGCACACCAAGTCGGTTGGTATTCCTAAACGAATATGGGTTAGTGACTTGAGGCTGACATAAGGGCGCCCAAGGCATCCAAAACGAATAAAGCTATTATATCCAGTACACACCAAGCCAGCAAAACATATTAATGTTTCAAATGAATTTGGATAAAGTTTAGCAACGATCCGTTGTAGTTTATTTGACTCCTGATGATGGGCTCACCCCAGAAATATATAGAATTCAAAACTCAATTTTATTTTATTTCTTTTTTGTGAAACCTACCTCGCATCTTGCTCAATTTTTATTATTATATTAAAATGTTTCACCTAGAACCAACACCTAACTCCTTAAAAGTCATTTATTAAATATCCAAATGTTTCTGAAGTATTTCTCCCTTTATCAATGGAAAATAGGAAAGTTGCTTTAAAAATGAATGTTAAATAATAGCTGCTTCATTAATTCTTTTTAAAGCAACAATTTTTACTTTATTTCAAATTTACATTAATGAAGGGAGAATTTCTCTCATTTCTTATGATAAAAGAACTGTATTTATACAATTTATCCTGATAAAATGAATTTAGAATTTATAAGCTTTTGAATAAGAAACGTTTGCATTCTAATGAGTATATTAATCTTAAACCCTTGTCTGCTTAATTTAGTTTCAGCCTAAAAAACATTTTGATATCCCTGAACTATATTAAATTAATATCTATGACATTATGCGAAATTTTATATACGAGTTTTAAAAAAATAAAATTAAAAAAATATAGATAGGCCATTCTGAGATGAAAATAATAAATGAATAGAGAAAATTGTACAAATTTACTAGCATATGCTTAGAAAATCACCTTTTGAAAATTCTTGAGGTGTGGAATTTAAGCAAATTAAAATTTATTTAGAAACTTATTTTTGATTAGATATAACAAATCAGAGGAAAAAAGGAAACAATTAAAACACTCGTGTTAAATCATACGACCATTGCAACGTTTCGCCAATTTATTGTGACTTCATCAGGCTCTATACAAAAAATAAATACAAATGAATCTCTCACAATCAATAAAATTAACCCAGACATTATATATTTACCTTGATCAAATCATTTTTAAACACTTTGTCATTCAATCAGTTTTTGTTCAAATCAAATTCAGAAATTATTAATAAACAGTTGAAAAAATAAAAAAGTTTTAATTTAATTTAACGTTCAGGAAATGTTTTCAGGTAAAAAGCTAAAATTTGGTGCATTTTAAGATGTTTGCGAAGCAATTTTCAGCTCATTAACTAAAACCTTTCGAAATTACCATTTTGTAGTCTTAAGAAACGTTTTCAGGTATAAAGCTTTAATTTAATATTTAAAATATGCATGGTTTTATAGAAATTCTGAATTTGATTTGAAAAAGTCTAACTTTAATTTTTAAAATTCTGAATTTGATATGGAAAAGTCCGAATTTGAAATTAAAAACCTATATATATATATATATATATTATATATATATATATATTATATATAATATATATATATTTTTATTATTTATTAGAATTTTATTCTAGTTATTTTCACTAATATTTCAGCTAATTTTCATTTATTTTATATTAATTATTATTTCATTTATTTATTTATTTATTTTATTTTACTCACTTAAAATGTAAAATCATTTCTAATTTAGTCTGTCTGTTAGTTTTTTCAACTCAAATTCTCATTTAGTCTGAAATCAATATAATAAATAACATTAAAAAAAGCATGATAAGATAATACAAAAAATAACTGTAAAGATCTAAGGGCAATACATATTTATGGTAAATAAACAGAAATAAAGGTATTCCAATTGTTTGAGACACAAAATAAAGATAAATTTAGGTATCTATTTCATTTTCCATCTTATTCTTTCTCATCATCATCATCATCATAATAATAAAATCAATATTGTAAATTTATAAAATTCCTCACTGTGAAACACCACCAACTCCAACCTATTATAATTGTAAATTTATATTTATGATGAAAAAAGATCGATCAAACCAGAAATAAATAATTACATTATTCTATTATTATTAATTAATTATATTAAATCAGGAATTTAAAAAAATATTTACAGAAATAAAATCATTAATGTTGAATTAGTATTAGCGATCATTTCTCATTAACAAAATAAACGATTAATTAAATATTAGTCAAAATTATTTATACGTAATTAATGGAGATTAAACAAATTTCTCTAATTACAAATATTTATATAAATATATTTACATATATAGGTACACAGTGGAGTGCATGGATTTTTTAGAAAATACTTATAACGTTATAAAATTGTGATTTTTTTTGTAATGGACTTAATAGAATTCGATTGCATTTGAGAAAGGCTAAAATAGGGATAAAACTATTAAAAACTTCGAAATTTTGATATTAGTTTGTTGTAGAAAGATCACTGTAATAAAAATAAAACCGACTTCAAAAAAATTAAATGCAACAAATAAAATAATAAGAACTCAAAAATCAAATAAAATGCACTAAAAGGTATTAAATAATTATCTAATTTAGTTACAACTAAACTATGAAATATTAACATGAATTCACTTTTTGAAGTCGGTGGCAAAAATATACATTTTATGGATCGAACTCGACGGATCTTACTTGGTACGTTTGGCGGGTACGCTCGCTTATATAGTTTGTTTAGCATCGACTTCAAAAAGTGATTTCATGTTAATATTTCATCGCTTAGATGTAACTAAATTAGATAATTATTTTATACCTTTTAGTCCATTTTATTTTATTTTTGAGTTCTTAGAGTTCTTATTATTTTATTTGTTGCATTTAAATTTTTTTGAAGTAGGTTTTTAATTTTTTTTTACAAAAATTATTTTTATTTTTCTCTTTTTATTAGTGATGTTATTAATAGTGATTTAATATAATACCTTGCATGCATCTTGTAAAAGAAAGCGTCGGGCAAATGAATCAGAAAATGATAATAAAATTCAATTCATAAATATAGAAATTCTCTCGAAACCTTTGAGGGTTTAAAATGAATGTTTTAAGTTTTTTTTACAAAAGATTTTATATTTATTATAATTTCGATTATTTGCTCATAAAAATTTGAGATTTACGTTATTTCGTCATTGATTATATCATCAGAACTTGACCAAATTAATATGGGACCACCCCTAAGGTACCTCCTTTCCAATAAAAAAGAATAATCGAAATCGGTCCACGTGGCAAATAGTTATCGCTGAACATACATAAAATAAATAAATAAATAAATAGGTATCTTGACTATCTTGAAGCTATACTGATCCATACGCAGAAAGAATCATTCAAATCGGTTCATAAACAAAGAAGTTATGCCTGAACAAACATAATAAAAAAAACGGGACCAATCGGAAACTATAGTGAACCCAAAGCAAAAAAATCATCAAAATCGGTTCACAATTGGAGAACATAGACACAAAATCATCAAAATCGGTTCACAATTGGAGAACATAGACAGAGAAAAAAAAAATCAGTCGAATTGAGAATCTCCTTCTTTTTTGAAGTCGGTTAAAAATGATAGGAACTAAAATTTCGACTCACAAAATAAATGCATTATCACCAAAGATCTCACCCATCTTTCAACTGTGAGATTGAAGAAGCGCCGAACTAGTTCATTCGTTAATACGTTTAGTCTTATGACTTTTAGAATAATGAAATTTTTGAAGTGAAACTTATTTAGCGACATATCTGTTTGATTTTTTTGTTACAATAAAGAAGAAATGACTCAATAGAGGGCAAATAATTTTTTTTAAAACCCACTAGTATTTCATGACAAACAAAATCTACTAAAATTAGGAAATTTAAATTATTATTTGAAAACCCACTAATATTTCATGACAAATAAAATTTATTAAAATAAGGAAATTTAAATTATTTTAATAACATATAGGGCTAAAGAAGTTTCATTTCCACGCGAGCTAATGTGGATGAGGCTCACACATGTTATTTGTACTTGGCTTAAAAGAATTTGATTCCATTTGAGAAAGACTAAATTGGTGAGAAAATAATTCAAAAATTTTGAAATTATGAATTTGGTTCGCCGTAGAAAGATTATAAATGATAGGAATTAAATTGAATGAATGTGACCTGGAAGTTGATTTTAATTTTAACTGGCTCCCAGGTAAGTAAAGATCGAAAATTTTTAATATCCATACGATATTGACACGATGGAAAATATTTATAATTAAAAAAGACTGATGATGAAGGCCAAGTCTTCAAAACTATAGTCTCAAACAAATAAATAATATATACAGATATACGAGTATAATTTCGATATACATATATGTGTGTATGTTTATTTGGATCAAGCAAAGCATAACCTCTTTGTTTTTCTTTGTGAATTGAATTGATCATCAAAAGGGATGTATTATCACCAGAGGACCTAGATTAATTCATTCTGATTTCGAGTATAACTCCCAACATCCCTTAGTGGTGAGATTGGAGAAGTTTCGAATTAATGTTCATTTCCCAATACGTTTAGTCCTATAATTTCTAGGGTAGTCATCTGTCTCCCCTTTAATGAGCCTCATAATCTATAGTCCTTCAAGACCCTCATGAATACATATCTTCGTGACTACCCAGAATCTCCTCGGACTTGCTTACGATTTAATTAAAAGTTACTAATTAAATAAAATAACACTTTTATATGTAAATATTTCTGTAAGCATAAAATACATGTTTAAAATTTTTTTTATATTGATGTGAGAAGGAGATCCACCAGAAGGTTCATCCCCTAAATGCCTGTATAGGATGGACCTTCCATCGTGAAAAGAACAGAGTAGAGGGAAGGAAGCCGGAATCACGAGCCAAATCTCAGAAAGTTAGATACAATCCAATTTACTAAGTTTTTTTAAGGGCTTCGAGCAATGGTAAATTCTCCGCGCGATAAATTAGGTTAAATTTATCTCCCACTTAATTTTTATTACCAGACCCTATACTTACAGAAAAAATGTCTGGGTATAGCCGGGAATCGAACCCGAGACCTCCGGGTTGGCAGCCAGAGATGCTGACCATTACACCAGGGAGGCTGTCCTGTACTACTAAAAATTGTTATTGTTAATATAAACCCTTGTTGTTATTTTTTGTTTGTAACCCTACCCTAGTCGTGTGCTGAGTGCAATGATCCCCTGCATTGTCATCCACACAAGGCATCGTGCCGTGAGATATTTTGGGATAATTACCAGCTGTTAAAATTAGCCAAGTGAGGTAATAAGTTAACCCGAGGAAAGTCCCTTCATTTCCCCTCCAAGACTTTACTCCTTCTATATTATAACAAGTCCAATTAATAGCAAGCAAGCCAGGTGGACTCGAATGGGTCCTAATTTATTCTAACGACACTAGCCTCCCTCGCTACCGCACCTCGCTCTTCACCCGAAAACTACTGATACCTCTCAAGAGGCCACTTTTACACACTCATATAACTTTAGATATAAACACAACTAGAAATTTTAAAGACAGACAAAATTAATTTGCATAAAATGCTAGATTAGCTTTTAATTTTTTTTTAATTTAATTAAGGTAGTTGTTTCAGCATATGGGTTTTCTTAGGATTTTTTTGAAATTTATAAAGATTATTATTTAAATACTTCTGCATCGATTGGTGGCAAAACGAAATTTATGAACAATATAGTTCCGGAGATATTAAATTCCTAAGATAGAGTTTTTCTGACTCTTATACATTGCACTATACTGGATATCGGAAAGATTACATACATATTTAATTATAATTAAGAAACTCTTCTTACTATTTTTATAAAAAACTAAACCTTCGTTAAACAATAACTAATAAATTTTTTACGAAAATTTTAATTCATAGTTACAACACAGTTTCTGAGATAATAATGAATAAATAATGAAAAATTTACTCTAAAAACTAGCTGGCAACAATCCATTTATTTAACCTAGAAAGTGGGTTAACTTTAGTAATTTTTTGACATTTTTTCGCTTCAGCCATTGTCGCAAAAGCTTTCAATCGCTTATTAAGAACTTTTTTTTAATAAATCGACCTTTATAATGTATTTTATCTGTCATTTCTATGATAAAAATATTCAAGCTCGCACAATGTTCCCAGATTTGCCAAACGAGCTCGGGATTGGTTAGTAGTTGTACATAAACAGCAAAAAGTTTTGGTCTTATGTATTATAAATCCTTATTGTCAGTTCTATATACTCTAGCATTAACTTTTTGCTAGTATTGTCGCAAAACAACTACCTTAATGAATTCGAAAATTCAAACGTAATAAATAAATAATACGGATTTAGTATACTGCAATTAGAAACAAAGGAAATTCCGAAAAATCCATATTTTTTAATGACATGGCTCCAAACATCAAAGCGACTGTTAGTCCAAGAGTTGGTGACACATTTTTGAGTACGGATTTGACCCAACTAGAAATAAAGCGTAATAGTACCGTCTATGATAGTTGTACAAGGAATGGCCAGTCTGGCTGGTCTAAGCAGGTGGACCAGGCACTGCGCATGGTGTGAGTGCGGTAAAAAATACATATGTGTTGAAAAATATTTTTGACCCACAATGAAATTATAAAAATTATAATTTATAGTCAATTATAAACATAATATATTCACCCCAGACCATTTGAGTGGTGGGACGTGGAACCAGACCACCCAAAGTGTATTTTTACAACATGCAAAAAAATAGCATCATGCTATCTGGTTCCACGTCCCACCACTCAAATGGTCTGGGGTGAATATGTTATGTTTATAATTGACTATAAATTATAATTTTTATAATTTCATTGTGGGTCAAAAATATTTTTTAACACATATGTATTTTTTACCGCACTCACACCATGCGCAGTACCTGGTCCACCTGCTTAGACCAGCCAGACTGGCTATTCCTTGTACAACTATCATAGACGGTACTATAACGTATTATTTCTAGTTGGGTCAAATCCGTACTCAAAAATGTGTCACCAGCTCTTGGACTATGTGTAATCACAGCAACATTAGATGTTTTTAAATTCTATTTATTAAACAATAGAAGTTACTTTTATTTAAGATATTTTTAGATATGCACGAGTTTTTTTTTTTTTAATTTATAATATTCCTTACATTTCATAAAAAATAAAATTTTTAAACACTCAATAAGTTAAATTAAAGTTAAATTCAAAAGATGCATGAAAACCGAATCAAATGTCTAATTAGATGCTTGATTACCTGTTGAAAGAAGTTATCATCCTATCGGGAATAGAACCCAAGTGCCACTTGAGTTAAATTCTCTAGGTGGAGAAATTTTCAGTCCATTAAATTGACACTTGGATTAGATTTTTGGGGAGACGAACATGTTATCAAGCCTATTTAATTGGATCGTTTATTCGGTCTTCATAACGTTTTTTTTTAATTTAGCTATTATTTAATATATATTTAGGTATAGAGAGAATCAATAGTGTACATATATTATACTATATCTCTTGATTAGTGAGACAATTAAACAAAAGTACAAATCTTATAAAAACAAGTAGTAAATTAATGGTTTAATGGGTCATCAAACGTTTCTTGGAAAATGTTCTTTTAATCAATTATTCCTCAAAAATGAGGCTTTAGAGGAGGATTATTGACATTATTATGAAAGAAAAAGCGAAAATATTTTAAGATTGAGAGAGCTGAATGAAGTTGAATCTACTTTTAGTTTAAATGATCGCTTCTGAATTACATCCAAGGAAGATACAGAATGGTAAATGGCAAATCTCTGGAGTGTGACTCGTATTCGAGAAAGGGTGATTTGGGAGTTATGTAGTGCAAGAAGTTAAGCGGGCATAAATTAGTATCTGGACCTGAACCAAGTGAAATATTTTGCTACAGAGGTAATTTAGCCATTTCAGAGCAATCCAGCATTGACTTTTCATATTTAGTTCAAATGAAATCTTGAAGAATTCTATCAGCCTCCCTTAGTTTAATCATTGACCTCTAAGAAAGTGATATCTCAATTACTTTCTCTACTCACCAAAAGAAAGTTTTTGTGATTAAATCTTATATATATTTATATGTAAAGTGAAAATATGTTATTGGTTGTTTTTTTTTTAATATAAATATAGGGTATATAAATATTTTGAAAAATCAATTTTTAAATGTTTATTTTAACTCCAAACGTTTCTCACTATATCAATGGAATTTAATTTAATTCAAAAAATACAAAAGAAAAAAGTTATTTTATCTAAGGATTATTTTTTTTCTTTTTTGAATTCAAATTAAATTCCACTGACAAAGGGAAAAATTCTCACGAAACGTTTAGAGATATAATAAAAGTTTTCTTATAAAATGTTTTATATTTATTTATAATATATATATATATATATATATGTATACATATATAAATAAATGTGTTTTTCTTAAAATAAATTGAAAACATTTCTTATCAACACTACTTAAATTAATTACAATTCGATAGAGCTATTTTTCTTGGTTCTGTTTTTCATTAGTATCTAAATTGTTTTAAAGAATTATTTATTGTTATGTTTAAATGAGTTTTTATGATAATTGTAAAGATAAAGACTGTTTTCATTCCGATATATATAGGTAGGTATTGTAATGGCAAGAGTTCATTCGCCAGCAAGAAAATGTTTGTTGCTGCAGGAGGAATTATCCTCCTTTACTTTTTCAGTGTTTCTGTTCAAGCACAAATAAGTATTTATATTTATTATAATAAAATCATATTATTGTGAAATTAATGTATATTTTTTATATTATCTAAATTTAAATATTATTTTAAAGAAAACAAAATTATTTTCAGACCCCTGCGCGTTTACAACATGTCCGTATGGATCGCAATGTGAATCCTATCTCGATTGTTCCACAAAAGTTTGTACAAGGAAAGCGAGGTGTAAACTACCTATTTGCATGAAAGATGGATTGAAGGTTAATAAATTTAACAAAATTTAGTTTCAATTATAAAAATATTAATTAATTGTTCTTTCTAGTGTTCATCTGCTGAAGAATGTTGTTCTGGTTGCTGTTACAACGGAAAATGTACAAAATATGGTAAGTTATTATTTAATTTCTATGTTTATTGTTGAATTGTATATTTAGACTTTTAAGAGTTGTATTGATTATATCTTATGGTATCTTTAATGATTTTTGTGAATGATATCCTTTATGTAGGGAATGTTTAAGTCGTTATGAAGTGTCCTGTTAGAGACGTACCAGGGGTCGTTTGTTATTATTCTTAAAAATTTGGACTGAAATCTCTCTCTATCTAGATCTCTGGGTTACCTACAAAAACTGGAGTCCCACCTAAATGATTCGCTGCACTCTCTCAACCAGATACTCGAAGATAGAAGATTGAAAAAAAAAAGTGGCCTCAAGACCTTCAATTCTCCTTATAGACTCTGTATAGATGGTATACAGTTATGCCTCATTGGAGGAATTCTGTAAAATTTACCTGTTCCCTTCTTGTTCATCAAATGTAATAAAATTGGCTCATAGAATTTGTTACTGCTTTGTAATTTGATTTGTAAGTTCTGATTGCTGATGGAAAAAAAAATCTTTAATGATTAATTTATAATTAAATAAATGTATTATTAATTTTTAACAAATTGCATTTGAATGTTTTAGATGAATCCATCTGCAGCCCCTGCTGCAATACCAAATGCGAACCTGGATCACGTTGTGCCGAACAACAAGTTTACTGTATTATAGCTCCTTGTCCCACTTTTTCTGTTTGCGTTAAAAATCTGCCAGCACATTATAACGCTACATTGAAATGCTCAGAGCCTAAAATACTTCAATTAAGAACTGGATGTGATGACAAAGAAGAAAACTGCGAAATTTGCGCCAATGTTCCAAAATGTAAATGTCCAATAGAAAAATACGAAAAAAATCCCTGCTGTGGAATCCTATGCAAACGTGGCTCTCAATGTGCTTTGAATCAAGTTTTCTGCTTTAAACCTCCATGTCCTCCCATCCCGGTTTGCGTCAAAAATCTTCCCGCCAATTATAACGACAAGAGGAAGTGTCCAAAAAATAAAAATCTCAAATTAATAAGCGAATGTACAGACAAAAAAAAAGAAAACTGCGAAATATGTACAACTCGGGCTCCAAAATGTTACTGTCCGAAAAGAACGGTCGAAAATCCCTGTTGTCGTCTGAATTGCGAAGCAGGTTCTCGTTGTGCTCTTGAACAAGCCTTCTGTATTAATCCTCCATGTGCTCCACTTCCTGTTTGTGTTAAAAATCCTCTTGCTGGTTACAACGTCACATTGTCCTGTCCAAAAACTGAAAAAGTTCAAATAAAGAGTGACTGCAATGATAAAGAAAGAAACTGCCAAATTTGTGTAACGCCAACCCAACAATGTCAAATTGATAAGCCCCCTCCTCCAATCAATAATTTTGAATGCTGCTGCACCTATTGCGAATGTGGCTCTCATTGTGCTCTTGCCCGAACCTGCAAACCATATGGTTTTTGTCCTATCAGGCCTATTTGTGTTAAGGATCCACCAGCCAATTATAATAGTAGAGTAAAATGCTCGAAATATGAAAAGCTTCAAATTTGGATTGAGACAAACCAAGAAATTTGTACAATCACTCCTCCAAAATGTTTTGGAAAGGTCTATTGTCCATCAAAAACGGCCTAAAGTCCGAAAATTAATTAAAATTAGTAGAATTTTGAAAGTGCATTAATTTTCTACTGTATATCTTATTGAAAAATATCATAAAAAAAACTCTTGATTTTATACTTATGTTATATTTGATATGCAAATAATATCAAGTATCAAAATGTAAAATAAGTTGAACCTGAATAAAATTTTCCATTTAATGTTTTAGTTTACTTTAATTTTTAATTCCTTTCTAGTTAATAGAAGCAAATTAATAAGTGATTTGCAAAATAATTGATAGCTGATTTCTTGTCTTCTCCTAATTATTATTACTTATCCATATGTAATAATAATAATGTAATATGTAGTGGAAAAAAATTATAATCAATAGCGCGTTACTCATAAATGAGACTTTGCTGAAAAACGCTGGACTAAGAAACACTCAGATATATTATAGATAGCATTTCTTTAAATTTAGTTTGAAGAATTGCTTCCAGCCTAGGTATATAAAAAATGATTGAAAGATTATATTTAAAGCAGGGGCGAATCCAGACCTTGTATTTAGTCTATGTTGTGCCAGCGTAAAATATTAAATGTATGCTTATTTTTGAATATAAGAGTTCAAATTTCCTTGTGGTAGAGTAGACTTAAAAAAACAATAGAGTTTGTCACCGAGACGTAATAGAAATTTTAATTATAATATGTAAGAAGATTGGCGCAGTTAACCTATAATCGAAGTGGGTGCTCATATTTGAGAACGATCGCAGAATAAGTCGATCGAAACGTCGTATTTATATTGTATTATTTGTTTCAATAAATAATTATAATTAATTATGTGTGATTTAAATAAAAATTCAAATTTTAATCAAATTAATCACAAAAATAAAAGCTTCAACAGCTTCATTACTAATATGTAAGAATAGTTCCGACATAAGTCTCGAGCAATTTCAAACCTGGTATATATATATAAGTATGTATATGATTTCTATCTGGAAAAATACTTTAGGATAAGATACCCCTAAGGGTCGGGAGTGGGAAGGGATGACATGTAAAAATAATCGTAAACGACCGATATTAGTGACGAATTCATATAGTTTTCGAGGTAGCTGAGATCAGGGGCATAGCCAAGGGGGAGGAGGTAGAACCCCCTCCTAAACGCAGGACTCATGGGATGAGTAACGACAACGACAAACCGTTTCTTATGGCAAACTAACAGTAATTACATATATTTCATTTATTTAATCAAGAATTATGTTCTTTTTAAATCGTACCTACCATATTTATTTTAATAAAAAAAATTCCCACTAAATATTTTGCTTTGTGGATTGAGCCCCCCCCCCCCATGAAATTTTTTAAAAAGAACTCTGTAGAATCTTTAGCAAATTTGTAGAAATAAAAAGAATTCTCTAGAATCTTTTAGAAAAGAGATGATTGAATTTAAATAGATTTGATTCCTTTTCTTGTCTAATAGAAGATTGGGGTAAATCAAATAGCCGGGTAATCAGCTATTATTAATTAAAATGCAGTTTTTGTGGTCAAAAATACTAATAAAATTTGTTTCAAAATTAAAATTAAAGTTTGTATGCAATATGCATGCATATTGGGAATTGAGTATGTATGTATGTATGTATTTTTGTCCAATAGAATGCTAGATATAATAGTTTTCAGTTACTGTATCATAAAATAACTTTAAGAGAATTCGAAATCAAAAGGGTAAAAGGAGATTAAATTTTAAAATTCTAAGTTTTTTCAACCAGGGGCCTTGAATGATATTTAACATTTTAACATCGATATGGATGGGGGGAGGTTTTCAGTGACATCACGAACCAATGACAGACAGGGGGTCAAAGAGAACAATGGGAAACCGACGCAAAAGCCCTCAGCCGAGGACTAGATGACGCTGGGTCGAAAGTCCGGTCGTCAGCTAGCTACGATATAAATAAATGTGTTTTCTTAAAATAAAATAAAAACATTACATATCATCTCTTGTTAAATTAAATACAATTTGATAGAGCTCTTTTTCATGGTATTGTTTTTATCTAGTATCCAAATTCTTATAAGGACTTATTTATTATTATGTTTAAATAAGTTTTTATGATAATGGTAAAGTTAAAGACTGTTTTTATGCCTATATATAGAAGATATAATTGACATTTGGCAAGAGTTCATTCGCCAGCAGGAAAATGTTTATTGGTGTCGTAGGAATTGTCCTCCTTCACGTTTTCAGTGTTTCTGCACAAGCACAAATAAGTATTTACCATATATTTATTATAATAAAATTATTGTGAAATGAATGTGGATTTTTTTATATTATCTAAATTTAATATTATTTTAAAGAAAACAAAATTATTTTCAGACCCCTGTGCGATTAAATTATGTGCGAATGGATCGCAGTGTCAATCCTATCTCGATTGTTCCACAATAGTTTGTAGAAAGATGGCGAGGTGTATACGACTTCTTTGCATGGAAGATGGATCGAAGGTTAATAAATTTAACAAGATTCAGTTTCAATTATAAAAATATTAATTATAATATTTTTCTAGTGTGCATCTCCAGAAGGATGTTGTTCTGGTTGCTGTTACGACGGACTATGTACAAAATATCGTAAGATATTATTATATTTAATTTTTATGTAAATTCTTAAATTGTAGATTTAGACTTTTAGAGTTGTTTTGAATATATGGACAATAGGCCAGATGATGCCATTTAGATCATACTATTTCCATTAGAATATATATATATATATATATATATATATATTTAAAATTAAGGTTTTGTCTGTACACTGCTCCAAATCACGCCAAATTTTGGTTGCACACGTTTCAAGCAAAGTTATGAACGAAAACACCCTCAACAAAAATTCCGGTCTGTCTGTTTGTGTGTCTGTTTCAGGGGTTTCCGAAAAGTTGCTCACGATTCACGTAAAAACGGCTGAAGGGATTATTATGAAATTTCATATTTACATGAGATGTCTTCTAACTTACGTTTTTAGCTATATAACGTTTTGTTATTTTGACCCCAAAAGGGGGTTTGGGGGGCGCGCGAATGAAAATTATCAAATAACTCCTAAACTATTAACCCTATGGCAAATTTTATGATAAACAAAGTTGTAGGAGATGTGATTTCTGACAACTTTTGTTTAAAGAAATTTCCCCAAAAAACCACCCAAAAGGGGGGAGAGGGTGAAAAATGTAAATTCTTGCCCTTGGAGCAAACTCAACCAAATTTTGTATGCATAATCTCTGGGCCTCTAGAGAGCTATAAATGCAAAAACTAATCACTGGGCTGGGGGTCCAGGGGGCGTGCCCCCTGGCCAGCAAGAGTGACGCCGAAGGCGGGCCTTACAGCTAGTACACAATATTTTGACTTGTAAAGAACATTCGTTATCAAGTGCTTTTGAATTCAATTTTTACTTTCACATTTATATTCTATAGAATATAGTAATATGAAGTATTGCGATGCCCTGTCTGGTTTATGTTTGAAAAACATGACTTATGAATAAATATGAAATCTATTTAAATATATTAAAATTAAATTTTTGAATAAATGTATTGTAAATATCTAGAAAGATTAAATTAGATTATTTACCTAATGATAATTCTTGTCCAATACAATTTGTTATTTTTATAATGTTATAATATGAATATTCTTAGGTAGGAGTATGGTATGTAGGAGAGTGCGATTTTTTTTTAAGATACATCAGGAATTCTTTGAAGGCTTTGAATGAGGAATCGCTATATTTTGATTCATTGATTTTTACATCTCACAGAAAGAATATTTTAATGATTATATAGTTTGTTCGAATTTTTAGATATTTTTCATTATAAATTAAAGCATATAATATTCTTAATCTTATTTGTTTTATAAATTTTATTAATTTATATATAACAACATACATATATATAAGTATATATTTGAAAAATTCCATCTATTTTCCATTAAATTGAAAAATTCTAAATCTTAACAAACAAAACGCATGATTTTTTTTTAAATTATTACTCAAAGTAATTATACGTTCTTTTGCTTCATTTTTTTCCATCTTAATTTTATTAAATAATTATTTCTATCATCAAAAACTTCATAATGGCTATGGTAGAACAGTTAAGATTTCTAATGAAAATATAAGAGATTGTCAACTGGTTAATCCGAGAAGTTAGGGATGATTTTTAATATATCCCGCCGGACTTGTCATTGGCCCGGATATAATTTCAGCACGGCTGTTCGATTCCTGAGACAATTAAATAATCCCTAATACATAGGATTCAGTAGTTGACACCGACTAAGTATAATCTTTAGTTTTTGTTTTAGATATCTTTTGTCATCAATATGTCTCAAGCAATTAACAAATTGGATTTAAATGTTTCAGATGATTCCATCTGCAGTCCTTGCTGCAATACTAAATGTGAACCTGGTTTCCATTGTGCGCAACAAAAAATTTTGTGTAAGAAAGCTCCTTGTCTTCCTTTGGCAGTCTGTGTTAAAAATCCACCGGCTAAGTATAACGCCACATTGAAATGCTCCAAACCTGAAAAACTTCAATTAAAAAGCGAATGTAACGAAAAAGAAGAAGATTGTCAAGTTTGTGGCACTGTTCCGAAATGTAGATGTCCATTAGAAAGGTACAAAAAAAATCCCTGCTGTGGTGTCGAATGCAGACGTCGCTCTCGTTGTGCTCTGCATCAAGTTTTCTGCATTAGAGATCTATGTCCTGTCCTGCCAGTTTGCGTGAAGCTTGTACCATTATTTTATAAACCAAAAAAACAATGCCCGATAAATAAAAAACTTGCACTTAGAAGCCAATGTAAAGGTGATAAAAATAAAAACTGTGAAATATGCACAACGCCAGTTCCAAAATGTTATTGCCCGAAATCAAAGGTCGAAAATCCTTGCTGCCGTCTCAATTGCAAACCTGACTCCCGTTGCGCCCTTGATCAAGATTTCTGTATTGACCCTCCATGTGCTCCATTACATGTTTGTGCTAAAAATCTCCCTGCTAATTATAATGCCACGATGACCTGCGAAAAAGATGAACAACTTCAATTAAATATTAACTGTAACGACAAAGAAAGAAACTGCGAAATTTGTGTAAAGCCAACCCAACAATGTGTTGATAGGCCCCCACCGCCAATAAATAATACTTGGTGCTCTACGCAATGCGAAAGTGGCTCTCATTGTGCCTTTAGACGACGATGTATGATGCTGTATGGCAAGGCTGTAATATGTTCAAGATTTCCTATTTGCGTCAAGGATTCTCTGGTCCATTATAACACCTCTTTGAATGCCAAAAAACTTAAAGAGGTGAATTAAGCAGTGGCTGTAACGATACAGAAGGAAACTGTGAAATATGTACCTTGCCTGCACCAAAATGTATTGGAAAGTTCAATTGTCTGATTATACCGGCCAAAAATCCTAAAATTAATTAAAAATAGCCATGTTGATTTTTAAGATATATTAATTTCTAACTGCTTAACTTGTATGTACTTTTAAAGACATTTTTCAAATATATTAAAAATTTCATATAAAATCTATTAATTATTTTAATATATGTTTGCCATATTTAATTAGTTACTGTCACATAGCTCAGCTCTACATTTTTGAACTGGATGCTCTGAAGCTTTAGAGCCCAAAATTAGTCGTGAATCAGAATTATTCTATTCTCATTTCCGAAATAGTCCTTATTTCGAAAAGGATTTAATTCGTTTTAAATTCATAATTCATTGACCCTGAAATTGTATTATATTACATGCTTTATATTAACTTCACTTATATCTATCTATCTATCAATGTGACTTTTGTTCTGTTAAATCCCGCAAACATTTCTCTATATAAATAATTGTTTACCTACCCAATTTAAATGAAATTATATAAAAATAATGAAAATAAATTCTCTTTGTGTTAGTTTTATTCTTTTTTGACAAAAAAAACACATTTTTATCTTTTATTTTTGTCACCCATGAACGTTTCGACATTTACAAATATGTTATCTTCAGCCCAAAACATTTCAATCATTACAAAATATGATGATAATGATGATTTTGATGTAATTTTTGAGAGTGTGTTGTTTTGTGATGAGAAATCGTCATTGTATATTTTGGAATGATTTAAATGTTTTAGGCTGAAGATAACATATTTGTAAATGTCAAAACGTTCCTGGGTGACAATAGAATAGAAAAATAAAAGTTAAAAATGTGTTTTTTTGCCAAAAAAGAATAAAACTAACACCTATTTAAAAGAGAATTTGTATCCTCAAAAAATTTAGATATATATATAAATAAAAAATTCTCAGAATTAATCAAGAAATTAATAAAAATAAATACATTTCATTCTGTTAAATTCCGTAAACTTTTTCTATAAAAATAAATAAGAGTAAAAAGTAAAAAATAAATTATATTTTTAAAAAACTAAAAAACATGGTTCTAAAAAGTTCAAAATAATGTGATACTTAATCAAAAAGCGTGGGCACTACAATATTACAATATATTACAATATTTTGTTCTTTTTAGAAGCATATATTTTAGTTTTTTTTTATATAATTTTGAATATAAGAGTTTAAATTTCGTTATGGTAGAGTAGACTTAAAAAAACATTAGAAGTTTTCACCTACTAGATCCAAGACGTAAGAAAATTTTTAATTATATGTAAGAAGAGTTCCGGCATAAGCCTTCTGAAACTCCTGGAGCAATTTCAATCAAACCTTCAACATATGATTTTTATCTGGAAAAATACTTTGGGATTAGATACTCCTGGGAAGGGACGACATAATACAAAAATAATCGTAAACGACCGATATTAGTCACGAATTCATATAGTTTTTGAGGTAGCTAAAATTAATAATGACACTGACGATACAGTTTAAGCCCAATCACATCGGTATGAGGAGTGAGAAGGATTGAAAAATAAAATTTCCAAAATGACGAGATTAGCTTAGAATCCATAGTTTTCGAGGTCGGTAGATGTTTGGTGACAGTCTCAATGGCATTTAAGCCCAAGTTTATTCGAATAGAACGAAAAGAACTCTGTAGAATCTTCAGGAAATTTGTAGAAATAAAAATAATTCTCTAGAAACTTTTAGAAAAGAGAACTGATACAATAAAGATAGATTTGACTCCTTTTTTCTTTAAAAGAAGATTGGGATAAATTAAATAGCCGGGTAATCAGCTAATATTAAATAAAATGCAGTTTTTGTGGTGAAAAATACTATTAAAATTTGTTTCAGAATTAAAATTAAAGTTTGTATGCAATATGTATGTGTTCGGAATTGTGTATGTATGTATTTTTGTCCAATATGATGCTAGATACCATATAATAGTTTTCGGTTGGTGTATCATAAAAAATGTGTGAGCCTCATTCACATAAGCCTACGAGGAAGTGAAACTTTAATTTTAAAACCCACTAATAGCTCATGACAAAAAAAATAATTAAAATTAAAAAATTTAAATTATTAATTTAAAACCCATTAATAGTTCATGACAAATAAAATTTATTAAAATAATTATTAAAACACACTACGGACTCCAGAGGGCATCCTGGCTAACAAGATGTCCCTCAAGGGTTCTCACTTATTTTCCCTCTATTGGGTCATTTCCCCTTTATTGTAACAAAAAAAAAATCAAAAAGATACTTCGCTAAATCAAAAGGGTAAAAGGAGATTAAATTTTAGTTATTTCAACCTGGTGTCTTGAATAATATTTAACAATTTAACATCGATGTGGGGGGGGGGGGGATTTCAGTGACATCACGAACCAATGACAGGCAGGGGGTCGACGACCACTAAGGGCCGGTTGTATGTCGCAAAGTAAATGCTTTTTACCACTAACCAAGGGTAGATGGTAAATGGAGGGGCTGGGATGGCCAATCAGATGACAGGAACTTTCAGTGTCTGGCATCTGATTGGCCACCCTAATCAATCCCTCCATTTACCATCTACCCTGTGTTAGTGGTAAAAGCATTACTTGCGACATACAACCGGCCCTAAGGACACCGAGCCAAAGGCCCGGAACGAGAAGCTCAGTCAGGGACTAGATGACGCTGGGGCGAAGGTCCGATCGTCGGCTAGCTACGATATAAGTAAATGTGTTTTCTTAGAAATAAAATAAAAACATTTCTTATTATCTCTTGTTAAATTAATTACAATTTGAAAGAGCTCTTTTCATGGTTTTGTTTTTCTCTAGTATCTAAATTATTATAAGGAATTATTTATTGTTATGTTGAAATTAGTTTTTATGATTATTGTAAAGATAAAGACTGTTTTATGCCTATATATAGAAGAATGTAATTGACATATGGTAAGAGTTGATTTGCCAGCAGGAAAATGTTTATTGGTGTCGGAGGAATTGTCCTTCTTTACGTTTTCAGTGTTTCTGCACAATCACGAATAAGTATTTATATTTATTATAATAAAATTATATTATTGTAATATTAATGTATATTTTTTATATTATCTAAATTTTATATTATTTTAAAAAATAAAATTATTTTTAGACCCCTGCGTCTTTGCGTTATGTCCATATGGATCGCAATGTGAATCTTATCTCGATTGTTCCACAAAAGTTTGTACAAGGAAAGCGAGGTGTATACGACCTCTTTGCATGAAAGATGGTTTGAAGGTTAATAAATTTAACAAAATTCAGTTTCAATTATAAAAATATTAATTATAATATTCTTTCTAGTGTTCATCCGCTGGAGAATGTTGTTCCGGTTGCTGTTACAACGGAAAATGTACAAAATATGGTAAGATTTTATATTTAATTTTTATATTTATTGTTGAATTGTAGAGTTAGAATTTTAGAGTTGTTTCGATTATATGGACAATAGGTCAGGTGATGCCATTTAGATCTTAGGGATTATACTATTTCCATTAGAATACACCATATTTTGACTTCTAAAGTACTTACTGGTTATCAAATGCTTTTGAATTAAATTTTTTTTATTTATTTATTTGTTTATTATTTATTTATTAATTTATTGTTTTATTTATTTATTTATTATTTTCATTGTCTGTGATACTATTTGATAGTTTATAAACTCATGGTAGACTGGCTACAATGGAATTCATTCCGAGGCCATTGGTAGGAGAGAAAATAAAAAAAAAAAAAAATTCAATTTTTTATGTTTAAGCCACAAGGCTTATAAATACATAAGAAATCTATTTTAACCATTAAAATTAAATTTTTGAATAAATGTATTGGAAATATCTAGAAAGATTAAATTAGTTGATTTATCTAATGATAATTCTTGTCCGATACAATTTGCTGTTTTTATAATGTTACGATATGAAGATTCGTATGTAGGAAAGGCGATTTTTTTTTTTTTAATACATCAGGAATTTTTCTAAGGCTTTGATTGAGGAATCTCGGAATGATTCATTTATTTTTACATCTCACAGAAAAATTATTTTAATGATCATATAATTTGTTCGAATTTTTGGATATTTTTCACTATAAATTGAAAAAATGGCATTTCAAATTATAGCATTATAATATTCTTAATCTTATTTGTTTTATAAATTTTATTAATTTATATATACATAACATACATACTATATATATATATATATGTGAAAAATTCCATCTATTTCCATTAAATTCGAAAATTCTAAAACGCATTTTTTTTTAAATTATTATTCCTTGAAAATATAAGAGATTCAACTAGGAGTTAGGGATGATTTTTAATGTAACCCGCTCGATTTGCATTGGGCCGGATATAATTTCAGCACTGCGGTTCGATTCCTGAGACAATTAAATCAATTTGTTTCACATTTAATAAAAATAATCCCTAATACATAGGATTCAGTAGTTGACACCGACTAAGTATAATCTATAGTTTTTGTTTTAGATTTCTTTTGTCATCTATATGTCCCAAGCAATTAACAAATTGGATTTAAATGTTTCAGATGATTCCATCTGCAGTCCTTGCTGCAATACTAAATGTGAACTTTTTTTCCATTGTGCGGAACAAAAAATTTTGTGTAAGAAAGCTCCTTGTCTTCCTTTGGCAGTCTGTGTTAAAGATCCACCGGATAAGTATAACGCCACACTGAAATGCTCCAAACCAGAAAAACTTCAATTAAAAAGCGAATGTAACGAAAAAGAAGAAGACTGTCAAGTTTGTGGCACAGTTCCGAAATGTAAATGTCCAATAGAAAAGTACGAAAATAATCCCTGCTGTGGTGTCCAATGCAAACGTGGCTCTCGTTGTGCTCTGAAGCATGGTTTCTGCTTTAGAGATGTATGTTCTCTCCAGCCAGTTTGCGTGAAGAATCCACCAGCCAATTATAAACCAATAAATCAATGTGCGATAAATGAAAAACTTGATTTTAGAAGCCAATGTGGTGATGAATATAATAGCTGTGAAATATGCACAACTCCAGCTCCAAAATGTTATTGCCCGAAAAAGGTCGAAAATCCTTGCTGTCGTCTCAATTGCGAACCTGGCTCTCGTTGCGCCCTAGAGCGAGCTTTCTGTTTTGATCCTCCATGTGCTCCATTACCTGTTTGCGCTAAAAATCTACCTGTTAATTATAATGCCACGATAACCTGCGAAAAAGATGAACAACTTCAATTAAATAGTGGATGTAACGACAAAGAAAGAAACTGCGAAATTTGTGTAAAACCAACCCAACAATGTCTTGATAAGCCCCCAGTGGCAATAAATAATCCTTGCTGCTGTACCCAATGCGAATGTGGCTCTCATTGTGCCCTTAGCCAACGTTGTTTGAGATTGTTGGGCATGCCTGTAGACTGTTCAAGCTTTCCTATTTGCATCAAGGATTCGCTGGTCCATTATAACACCACTTTGTACTGCCAAAAACCTTATAGAGCCGAATTAAGGAGTGGCTGTAACGTCACAGAAGGAAACTGTGAAATATGTACCGTGCCTGCACCAAAATGTATTGGAAAGTTCAATTGTCCGATTATACAGGACAAAAATCCTAAACTTAATTAAAAATAGCCATGTTGATTTTTAAGATATATTAATTTCTAACTGCTTAACTTGTATGTACCTTTAAAGACATTTTTCAAATATATTAAAAATTTCATATAATATCTATTAATTATTTTACGCTCTGTTATATTGTAAAATTCTTTAAACCTGAATAAACACTTTAATTTAATAGTGTTTTATTTTAATTACTATAATCAATTTTTCTTACTCCATTATTATTAAGAGTAACAACTAAATAAATAAAGTAGAAGAAAAGTTATGCTTGAATTCCTGTGTTTAACAAATTATAGATAATACTTTGAATAAACCATTTTTTACCTTTTTCTCAAAAAAAAATTTCTTTAATAAAAAAGTGATTTTACGGTACACCTGTTAAATAATGGATAAAGCAGCGGGCATAATGAAATTCTTTATTCGGAGGAAAATTTGAAAACTTCTTCTAGATTCTGGAAAGCTGAAACATGGCACAGAGAAGTATTAATACAAACATGTTTGCCATATTTCTGATTATTTGTTACTGTCAGATAGCTCAGCTCTGCATATTTGTACCGGAAGCTCTGAAGCTAACGAGCCCAAAATAAGTCAGTAAGTCCTTGGGCGAACCTGTATCAAATTCTCAAATTTTTTTTTGCTTTTGTGTTGAAAAATGTCTGGAACGTGGAGAAAATCATTTTCAACAAAGATTTTTTTCTGTCTCTATGTTTCGATTCAGATACCTAAGATAATTTAAGAACAAAAACCCGTAGAAAGTTCATTCTTGTGATAAAATATTTGTATTTCCAATGTGGAAAACTGATTGAATTTGGGGTTTTCTAGCTCCAGATCTTCCAGTTAAAAAAATACTTCACAAAGAGAAACAAAGAGATTATCCTCTACTTGATGCAAATAAACATACGACATATATTGATGCGTACAAAGCTTACTTGATGTATTGTTAATCGTTCTATTGTTTATATTTATATTTATAGTTGATGTTGTTGTTAAATAAATGTTTTTTAATGAGATTACGAGTTCTTAATTAAAATGATCGTAATATTGGCGCCCGAACAATGTGAAAATGATAAGAAAACCTAGTAGACCACTAGTGAAGAGGAATAAGAAAAATGATTTTGCGAATATGGAAATAACGAGGGGGAGATATCGAAGATCAAGGATCATATAAAAAAGGTGAGCATAGAGTAATGGATTTGGGAGAGGAGGTGAATAAATTAAAAAATGAATTCGAAAAAATAATAAAAAAATTAAAAGATGATTTGGAAGAGGAAAAAAACAAGAGGATAGAGTTGGAAGAAATAATAAAAAGGAAGGAAAATTCGGAAAAGGGAAGTGATTTCGAGATTAATAGGAATATTCAATTAGCAGACGTGGGAAAATTCCTTCCGGTGTTTAGAGCTCTCCCAGAGGAAGATCCGAAGTTATTTTTAAAAAGGTCGAGAATACTCTATTAAAATATAAAGTACCGGAAGATGTTTGGCTCGTGGTGGTTTCGGATCAGTTGTTAGATAAGGCCAAGACATGGTGGCGGGTGGTCAATCAATTTCCAGCGTTGGATTGGAAAGATTTTAAAATGAAATTTCTCCGAGAATACGATAGTTTAATCGTAGTCTCAAAGTTAAAGGTTATCGTTTTATGAGGAGAAACAAAGAAAAGACGAACCTATAAGGTTATTTATTGAGAATAAGATGGCTTATATAAGAGAGTTTTTCCGGACGAAGATGCTGGTTCAATCCTTCAAGTTTTAGTGGAGATGATTACTCCACGTGTTAGATCGTCCATTAGGGGAATGAAATTCACTGATATTGAAGGGTTTATGCAGACGTGTAGAAGAAATAGAAAAGGGATTTAAAGGATATGGATAAAGAAGAAATAGAAAGGGATTTAAAGGATATGGATAAAGAAGAGAAGCAAGTCCCACTCAGGATAGAAGTTGCATTCAGGATAGACGTTTTTGTGGATTCTGTGGGCGGGAAGGACATGGGGAAGACACTTGCTTCAAGAAGGAAACGAGTGGAGGGGCAAGGAAAAAGGGAGTTCACCTGTCCAAAAAGCAGTAGGATTCCTAGAGTGGATGGAATAGAAGAGATGAGATCGCTAGTCATATTATTTGTTGTGTGAGATAAATTTTGGAAATCTATTAGGCTATCGATGAAATTACAAATAGAGGAAAGTAGAAGGGCGTTAACTAATGAAGATGATTTCCCGATTTAATTCCGTTACTAAGGTTGAAGGAAGTCAAAGGAGGGATGAAGTTGAATACAATGGAAGAGGAGAAACTGGATGCTGGTCAGATGAGAATGGAAATCAAGACAAGGAAGAGTTGCTTCATCAAATGCAATTCTTTCTTTAGAAGAATCGATGGATGGAGCAAAAATGACTGAAAATGGTCAAGAAGAGGGAAGGTTAGTTAAATATCATTCGAGTTCTTTTAAACCTAGGAAGAGAAGAAGAATGATCCTGTGGGAAGCTGCGTCCGCGTTCTAAGGAGGGGAGAATTGATGCGTACAAAGCTTACTTGATGT